>CM041631.1:6227636-6253842 GCA_023333625.1 Bothriochloa decipiens
TAGAACTCTTGCCATGTGCGGCAGGGCCATTCTCAGTGATATCTACTTGCCAGTTAGGCGGAAGGTTACTGCTGATCACCTATGGACAGAGAGTGGCAGTAATAAGAGTGGGAAAACCGGAAAAGGAAGAGTTCTTGGGAGTTTGGTGAAGACGACAACGATGACTTTGAGGCTGATTTTGAGGAATTTGAGGATGGTGATAGCGAGGAAGAGGTGGATTTTGGACATGAGTGAAACGACCTTGATTTCCGCGAAGGAAAATCCACAGAGTCAGAGTGTAATATGACCATTCAAATTACATTACATGATAACAGTTGAATACCATAATCCATACATCGAGTAAAAGAGTGCAATAGAGAGGTTTACAATAACTTATTACATCGCCTCTTTGGCGGAATCAGAGTTCATGCAGCATAACAATAGAAGCTTGAGGTGCGGAAGCTATCATCCTCGATCCAACTTGAGCGTAGGCACGAAACCCTCAATCGCTGTACTCCCCAGACGAGTATTCACTCCTTGAACTTGAAACCAAATTTTCAGTACGATTTGTACTGGCCACACTCCCATCCTATGCATTGCTTTGTGAAAAATTGGATGCAAAATGGATATGTCAAAAGGAACCTATAAAGCTGGGGTTTCCTATGCAGCATTCAGGTATATGAATAATATAGTAAACAAGTTTTAAACACATTCCCAAACCCACAACTTTCATCACCATCCATCTCTGAAACACCATCCTAACTCCTCTATCACCATCTCAGACTCAAGTCGACAAGCCAACTCCCTCTCGGCTTGTCTCAGCGGCCCACAGCCCTCAACCTGGCTCACGGCCGAAAAATATTCTCAGGGGAAGGTAGAACACTCCACTCACTAGTCCGGTGCATGCGAAACTCAGAAAAGGTCCATAGCCGATCAAGTCGGCATATGTATCGATCGATCAACCATATGCTCTGCAGAGGTTTCACTAATCCACTAGATAACCATCATCGGTGTTGATCACTACCTAGGCAGATTCCGGGCGCCTACTGCCATAGAATGATGCCACTCTACCATCTAGCTCTGGATCGCTAGAACTATGAAGAGAACATGTATCCGCTCCCAAAGACGATGCCATGCCATGTACCCACTCCCGAAGGGGGTGCCATGATCATCTCGGTAGGGTGTTAGCTCCATCTCATGCATATACCTCCCTAGCACTACTCGCCTAGCAGTAGTGACATCGATCTATCCAGCAGTTGGGTCGTCTCCCCCCATGGAGAGCGAGTGGAAAGCAAGAGATTCCTAAGGTCCGGATACCAGCGCAGCAGTTCCTAAGTGGGACCAAACCGGGATATCTTCATCAGGGTTTATCTTTAACGTGCTACCACGGCACCTTCGTCCCGGACTCCACCTCTCAAAGGATCACACCCAAAGACCACCATCACAACTCAGTTAGCCCGCCATAGGCTCCTCTCATGGGAATGTCCAGATCCATTCCCTGGCAAGACTTGCTCCAAAAGCTCGTCGTAGATCCCAGCTCGATCGACTCAACCCTCATCCTACTCCCTGCCGTAAGTTCCATCCCAAACCCAAATATAGCATCATCAGCTCACATGCCCCTCTGATCCATCAACTCACACATCAAGCCTGGCACCCTCCAGGCCTTCCCAGGGTTCATCATGTCGTATCAAAATGTAAGCGAGTAAAGTATATAAGTATAATTATAGCAAATAAGCAAGTGGCTAACATAATAGCGGGTAAGCAGGTGAAAGGTTACAACAAGGTAGGGCTCATCAAGTAATAATCTATCATGCAATCCTAGCACAGGCAATTCATTATAGCAACAGGAATTAAAGCACTAGCCATACTATATTTGCCATGTGTAATGGGATCTACGAGGTTGGATGAGGTGTGGCACCTTCACTGACGTAGCTGTCGGACTTCTCCTGGTAGTCACTGTCGCCAGATTTATCCTCGCTCGAGCCTGTAACGAGAATTAATGGTCGCGAAAGCGACCCCTATAGATTAGCATAAAGAACGAATGCCAAATAGAAGATCCAAAAGCACTCAAACATATCATAAATAGATAAAGCTCGATTTATAGAAAATTTGGATCTGTGGATCATAATTTTCGGAGCTCGTATGAATTAGTTATGATTTTTCAAAGATTTAACCATTTTCTGAAAAAGAAAAAGGGCTGTTTATTCTGGTGCTGACACGAGGCAGCCCGTGATTGGGCCACGTGTCACGCGTGGGTCCAACAGAGACAACTCAGGCTGACATGGCGGATGACATCATGCTGATGTCAGCATTGACCGGGTCAACAGAGGCCTGATAGGTGGGTCCGGGGTGACGTCACTGCTGACGTCAGAAGTCAACGGTCAATGGTCAACTGATAGGTAGGCCCCACTAGGTCATCAACGGGCCGTTAATGGGCCGTTAATGGGCCAGGTCGGGCCCGCCATGTGGCACTCTCTGGTGCTGCCACGTCACAGCTCTGAATCGAAACCGGGCTCGGTGCACGGCTCTCGGTCTACGGTACACCGCACTCACTGGGGGTCCACTGTCAGCCTCTCAGGTCCACATACGCCGGGTGCACGGACGAGTCCTTGGGTCCACACGGTCCACATCATGGTCCCTCGGTGCACCGGTTCGGCTTGGTCCCACGCGCAGTGGCTCTGGTCCACGAACACCGCGTCCACCATCCTCTTCTCTAGACCATCCCCTTCCTCTGTCTCCTTCGCCCGACGGTGGAGGCTCGTCGGCAGTGGGGAAACTCCAATTCCCGGTGACTCAGTGGTTCTCCGGCTCCATCTTCTTGCTCACTGGCTTCAGGGCGTCAAGGCGAACCCGATGATGGTCTTCAAGTCGACAGCTTGTCTCCTGGCGACGTACTCCACGGCGGGCAGTGGCTCGACGGTGATGGTGCACGGTGACATCTTGACACCGACTCACTCCAAGTCCAATTAGGGGCACGGGTGTGCGATTGGATGCATGCAACACCTCCCCGAGGCGCCGACGGTGACCAAAACCCACGGCGGAGCTCCGGCGTGGCACTGTGCATAGCAGCGGCTCTCAAGGAGGCTTCTCGTACCTCCATCTTCTCCATGATCTGAAGCAGCACGTCACGGTGGAGATGCTCGTCGTTCTCTTGTTCCCGGCGGCGGTTGGTGACGGCGAAAAACAGCATGGAACGGCGGCGCTCCAGAGCGGCATGGCAGTGGCACGCCAACAGCAAGGTGGTGCATGGATGATGCTCCGAAGAGGCAAACACGGAGCTAGGGTGCGCATGGTGTCCGTCTCATCAAGGCGAGCTTCACCGCGACGGCGCTCAACGAAGAGGTGATCGAGACGGCTTCACCGCGACGGCGCTCGGCGCGCGGCGACTGGCATGGCGGCGCTTCGGTCTGGCATCCTCCCGATGTCGTGGTCCTAGGGCTTGGCCGATCCATGTGTGTCTGTGCGGGTGTGTCCAGGGAGACCGATGGAGGTCTCGGCCTACGCGCTCCCAAGGCGGCGCGCCATGACCGGCAGCAGAGGTCAAGGCGGAAGAGAAGCAAGGATGGCGGTGCTCACCGGCGTTGACGGGGATGGAGTTGCGGTACACATCCAACAGCTCTGGCTCGCGGTACAGCTCCGGTTCCTTGTCCTCGATGGTCCCGCAGTGGCAGCACGGTGACGCTCCTCCTTCTTCTCCAACTCCAACGGCAGCGGCTTCCTTTCTCTCTACCCCGTTCTCCTCCTTTCCTCCCTTCTTCCTCAAATTGGACTGGTTGGTGGCGAGTTGGGGTACCACCGGAGTGGTGGCGGCGGCTGGGAACCCTAGAGGGCACCGGGACTCGTCCCTATATGGGCAGAGGTGGTAGGTAGCGTGGTGAGGGGCATGGTAGAGGAAAGCTTGGGCAGCCAGGGGCAATCCCGTCCGAGGAAAGCTTCCAAGAAGCTCCATTGGCTCCTGTGGGCTCCAGCGGGCAGTGGCTCAAGCCAAGATGGCTTCACGGCAAAGGATGGGATAGGCAGGGGACAGCCGTGCGCGGGCGGTTGCGGGTGTGCGTGGGAGAGCGAGGTACTCACGGCCACGGGTGCTTTGTGGCAGAGCCTGTCGGCCGACATGGCGTGTGAGGCAGTTGGGCGTGGGCAAGTGCGGTACGGCGGCCAGAGATGCGGGTCGAGTGGTCCGGCGGGCGCGAGCGGCAAGCGAGGGAAAAAGCAGGGAGGTCGATGACCTCAGCGGCGTGATGACATATGGGTCCCACGCGCGGGAACCCGTCGTCAGTGGCCGCGGCTGGCGATGGTGTGAAGCGGTGTGGGCAGCTCCTTGCTGGGCCCGCTTATTGGGCCGGTGCGGGCGCGGTGCGGGAAGGAGAGGGAGAGGCAGGCCGGGCTGGGGCAAGGCGAGGTCAGGCCGGACGGCTTGTTTATGGGCCAGAAAGGAGAGAAAAGGGGAGAGGGAGAGGGAGCGGATGGGCCGGCTTGCTGGGCTGGCAAGCAGCTGCGGGCCGAAAGGCTTTTCCTTTTTCTTCTTTTATTTTCTTTTCTCTTTTTCTTTTTCAAATACTTTTATATATACATATACATGTATATATTTATGATGTGCCAATTTTGTATAATGATGTAGTGGGCATACTAGGCCCTTATATTTGTTAGGGTATTATCCCCTTAATATTTATTTTTGAAAATAAATATTATGATCTCATTTTAATTAATCATCACATAAACCAAATAAAATCCAAATCACAATTTAAACGCAACATGCCATGGTGACTAATGAAACATGTAGGTAAAGCCATTGCCACATTTGAAAACAACATATGAAACATTGATCAAGATTGCTTTGAAACATTTTATTTATGCTATGCTTACACGAGATGTTATACATGACATGATGGGGTTGATGTATGGTTAGGGTAGATGACATGTCACACTCATCACTCATAGGTTTTCAAAAAAAATTTTGTAGCTCGGATTTTTGGGTTGTTACAGTCCTCCCCCTCATTGGAATCTCGTCCTCGAGATTTAAGAAGTGACATACCCTTCAAAGAGGTAAGGATACTGTAGCAGAAGTTGATTCTGATCTTTCGATGTTGCTTCACGTTCGGTGTGATTGCTCCATTGAACTTTGCACATAGGGATAGACTTGCTTCGGGTCTCCTTGGTGTCATAACCCAAAATCTTGATGGGATGCTCTTTGTACTCCAGAGTATCTTGGATATCAAGCACATCAGTGGTAACTGCTTCTTCTTCTGGTACCTTTAAGCACTTGCGTAGCTGTGAAACATGGAATACGGGATGTACTCCTGCCAACTGTGGGGGTAGTTCAAGCTTGTATGCAAGCTTTCCAACTCTCTGTTGGATGCGGTAAGGGCCAACATATCTTGGAGCTAGTTTCCCTTTCACGTGGAACATGATAGTACCACGAAGTGGAGACACTTTGAGATAGACAAAGTCCCCAACCTTAAACTGAAGTTCTCGACGCTTTTATCAGCGTAGCTCTTCTGTCGGCTTTGAGCGATCCTCAAGTTCTCTCTAACTTGAGCAACTCCTTCTTCGGCTTCCTTAATCTTGGCAGGGCCAAAGACTGCCCTCTCACCTGGGTGGTCCCACATCAACAGGGTTATGCATGGTTTGCCATAAAGAGCCTGGAAGGGTGATACTTGCTTGGTAGCTGTTGTTGTAATAGAACTCAGCAAAAGATAAACATTTCTCCCAATCTGTTCCATATTTGAGAACACTGGCATAAAGCATATCCTCAAGAATCTGATTCAACCTTTCTGTCTAACCATCTGTTTGAGGGTCGTAAGCAGTGCTGTAATCAAGGTCAGTCCCAATGGACTCGTGAAGAGCTTGCCAGAATCGGGACATGAATTGGGGTCCACGATCCGACACAATACTCTTAGGGGCTCCATGAAGCCTCAATATCTCCTTGATGTACAAGTCTGCCAACTGTTCGGCACGTATTGAAGTCTTGACTGGTATAAAGTGTGCTACCTTTGTTAGACGGTCCACTATTACCCATATGGAGTCATGACCTTGCAGGGATCGAGGCAATCCCACGATAAAGTCCATGGATATGCTCTCCCACTTCCATTCAGGAACATCAAGTGGTTTGAGTAATCCAGCGGGTTTTCTATGTTCAGCCTTGACTCTGTTACAGATGTCACATTCGGCCACATGTCTAGCAATATCTGTCTTCATGCCTTTCCACCAGAAATGCTTCTTTACGTCTTGATACATTTTTGCACCACCAGGATGAATGCAATACTTAGAGTCATGTGCTTCTGATAGAATTTCCTTACGCAAAGTAGGGTTGCTGGGTACACAGATTCTATCCTTGAACCAGATGGTTCCATGCTCATCTTCTCTGAATTCTGGGCTGTAGCCTAGCTTCATCAACCCACGTATGTACTCCATTTCCTCGCAACTTTTTTGAGCTTCACGAATTCACTCCGTGAGATTATACTCGATGCGAAGTTCGTGCAACAAACCATGGGGTACTATTTTGAGCTGGAGATCTTCAATTTTTATCCTTAATTCAGGTGGCAGGGTTAAGGTGAACAGAGCATGACAATAGGTCTTGTGACTAAGAGCATCTGTGACTACATTCGCTTTTTCTAGATGATAGTGAATCTCCATGTCATAGTCCTTGATTAGCTCTAGCCATCTGCGCTGTCTCATATTCAGATCTTCCTGAGTGAAGAAGTACTTCAAGCTCTTGTGATCGGTGTATATGTCACACTTGTTGCCAATGAGATAATACCTCCAGATCTTCAGGGCGTGCACAATGGCTGCTAACTCGAGATCATGAGTGGGGTATCATTGCTCGTGCTCCTTCAGCTGTTGGGAAGCATAAGCAATAACTTTCCCATTCTGCATTAGTACACAACCTAGTCCTTGGCGAGAGGCATCACAATAGATGACAAAGTCATTAGTGATATCAGGTAAGGCTAGGACGGGCGTGGTAGTGAGTTTTCTTTTAGAGTTTGGAAACTGTGTTCACATTCAGGTGTCCATTCAAACTCGTTGGTCTTCTTCAAGAGATTTGTCATAGGACGAGCTATCTTCGAGAAGTTCTCAATGAATTGGCGATAGTAACCCGCCAATCCCAAGAAACTCCTAATCTCGGACACATTACGAGGCTATTCCCATTCTTTCAAGGCCTCTATCTTTGCAGGATCTACAGCAACACCATCAGCTGAGAGTACATGACCAAGGAAAGCAACTTCTTCAAGCCAGAACTCACATTTGCTGAATTTGGCATAGAGCTGGTGTTGAGATAACTTCTCGAGCACTACTCTCAAATGTGCTTCATGTTCTTCGGCGGTGGATGAATGACCCAGAATGTCATTGATGAAGACTACAACAAACCAATCAAGATCATCCATAAACACCTTGTTCATCATATTCATGAAGTAGACAGGGGCATTCGTGAGATCGAAGGATACAACGATGAACTCATACTGCCCATAGCGAGTGACAAAGGATGTCTTAGGAATGTCTTCATCATGAATCTTCATTTGATGATATCCAGATCTAAAATCGATCTTCAAGAAGTACTTAGCACCACGAAGCTGATCAAGCAAGTCATCAATCCTTGGTAGATGATACTTGTTCTTGATAGTAACAATGTTGATATTGCGGTAGTCAACACACATCCTCATTGAGCCATCCTTCTTTTTCACAAATAGAACAGGTGATCCCTAGGGCGAGGCTGTTGGGAATATGCCCTAGAGGTAATCATAGAGATGATGATATTCCAGTTGTATCTATGACATGCATTAAGTGTTCATTGAATATCCATATAGACAACTTGTGTTGATTGGCAATTATGTGAATTGTTTGTGGAACTCAATTACTTGAATGGTTATTCTAAAGTTGTCCCTGGTCGGCGTTCTTGTGATAACACACTTGAATATTAGACCAGCACATGTATTAGTTGATGGCTATATTTCACAAGTCATGGACATGGAGATGTCAAACTAATAATGTGGGCACATGTGAGACATGTAGGCTGGACTGACCCGACATGAGAAAGTCTCTATTCACATCATATACGTTATGTCCTTAGATCTGAGATTGTGGTATGTACTCAAGATGTGAAATGGCCTAATTAGGGACTATCAAACGCTGCTTCGTAACTGGATAGTTATAAAGGTGGTCTTCGGGTGGTCGGGAAGCATGCTATGAGACATAGACAATCAAGATAGAATTTGCCCCTCTCTACGCGAGAGAGATATCACTGGATCACTCAAGTGATTGGATCAATAAATGCATAGCCATACTTGGGTTAAGTGTTAACCCACGAGTTGAACCATATATCGAGTGGCGAAGGGAATAACTTGTATGTGGTCGTAGTGGTTCATCTGATATGATCTTTGCGTGCACATAGGAGTTGTCACGCCTTGCTTGAGGCCACTGTCAACTATTGGGTGAGCAGGAGTACTCAGCCCATGTCAATGTGTGCGTGAACCCATAGGGTCGCACGCTTAAGGGGCTGGAAGCCTAATTCGGGTTGGACCCAAATTAGACAAGGCTTAGGGTTACAAATGGGCCTCCAACTCATGAGCTCATTGGGGACGTCTATATAAGCAAGGGGAAGGGGCGCGGCAAGAGGTTACACACCTTGAACAGCCACTATCGCCCTTCCCACGCTCGTGCCTTTTGCTCCTCGCAAACCTAGCAGTCCGGAGGCGCATCGCTTCTTTCCTGCACGTGTGGAATTCCTCGAAGGTGCTGCATCTGGAGCACTGGGATGAACCGCGCGAGGGGGTTGACGTGACGGACGACCACACAACTGCACTGCCTGCTGCGATGCGTACGACTACATCGAGTCATCTTCCACTACACCTGCGCATCTAGTGGTAATCCTGTAACCTGTAACTAGTAGTAGATCCCGGTTTATGAGGTAGAAAAGTTTTGTTTTCTGGCTAGCATAGCACCCTCATAACCCTACAGTAGTATCGGAGCCGTTACTGCCTCGTTATAGGTTCGGTTTTGGGCATATAGTGGATATGCAGGAATAGTAGATGCGATCTACTAGGTTTGGTTGCACATGTTGATTAGATCTATTTGTGAAACGGGGTGGTAGATGGAAACTCAATCTGTTTTCGTTCTCTTGTTGCGTGGCCGTGTAACGATGTACTCATACCAATCGGTTTAATCTGCCACCTGAGTTAAGTGATACATGTAAGACCATACATGTTGGGCATAGATCAATGGGATTGATCTAGTGAAAATAGAGGGAATCCAAATGGTTTGGATTTAGGCTGATGAGATTAGTCTGATGAGATTTTCATAGCGATTCCATAGATGCGATCTGTGTAATCCCATGTGGACCGCTGTTGCTACCTGTCATAGCGCATAGAATCATTCTATGCCTAACTTATTTTTGCAGGGTATGATGTGATTGGTATGGCCCATGTGTATGTATGTAATTCTTTCATGGCCTGCGTGTCATGTAAGTAACATGGCTGGAGCCATATGTGTTGCTATTTAATGTATTGGCCTGCGCACCATCTTGTGATCTTGCGACTATGTAATTAGTATTGCTTGTGGCAAGATAGTTCTTGGAGGACTTATCACAAGAAGGATGGCACACATGGATCGTGGAGATGGAGATCACCATGATGGGCAAGATGATGGAGATGGAGATCACCATTCATTAAAGGGCCATACCATGTCACTATGTGTGAATGTGATTCTCATTATTTGTTCTACTTTCACATGCTATTATATTTTGTCTACATGAGTGCGGTAGTGAAGTAGAACAATCCCTCAACAATGTTTAAGTTGAATGCTTCCCCAAACCTTGCACTGTCATAAGTCTTGTACAATCGGTGGTGGGTCTATAAAATTAGGGTGCCACTGGTTTTCCTTGACTAGACAGGTTCGTATCGGATACTTACTGCAAGAAGGTTTGGTTACTTGAACAAGGTCATTCTAACGGTTAGGGATCTTGAAGCATGGTAAGGTTGAGTGCTTGGCATAGGGAAGCTAGCCCAACAACAAGAGTCATATGAGATATGATTAGCAAGGTGTTGCTTACCGATCTACCATACCGACCAGTGGTGATGCTAAAGCTCACTGGTCGGGATGTTAGTTGTGGGTCTTGAATCACTAAATATCAATTGAGGGATATTAATTTTAGTGGGAATATATTCTATTTGATATAATTTACTCCTTCATGGATACATTGTCTTAGTATTTTGCATTACTTTTTTTGTAGATGGCCGCTCGCAATCAACCATTTTCTTTGCATATAATTCTTGAGAAAGATAAGTTGAATGAAACAAATTACGCGGATTGGGTCCGCAACCTGAGAATTGTTCTCAGGGCTGAGAAAAAGGAAGATATTCTAGACACCCCATTACCAGATGAGCCTGAAGAAAATGCGCCTGCTGCTGAAAGAACCGCTTACAGGAAAGCATGCGATGCTGATCTTGAAGTGAGTTGCCTTATTCTTGCTTCCATAGTATCTGATCTGCAGATGCAGTTCGATAACAATCACTCAGCGAACAATATGATCATGGTGCTTGAGGAGATGTTCTGCACGCAGGCCAGGACTGAAAGGTTCAATGTCTCTAAGGCGCTTGTGGAAACCAAGCTTGTAGAGGGCGCAGTAGTAGGACCACACGTAATCAAGATGGTTGGTTACACTTAGAGGTTGGAGAAACTAGGCTTCCCAATCGGCCAAGAGTTGGATATTGATTTTATCCTCTCGTCTCTTCCGCTCAGCTATGGAAACTTTATCTCAAACTACCATATGCATGGGGCGAAGAGAGGCTTGAGTGAACTGTGTGGTATGCTGAAAACTGCAGAAGCCGACATCAAGAAAGGTGCCGGTAGTAGCCAAGTGTTGGCGGTCTAGAACAGACCTCAGTTCAAGAGGAAGGACAAGAAGAAGGGCAAGGCTAAAGATGAGATCTCTAAGCCGAACCCATCTACTGCTAAGGCTGGACCATCTGCAAATTTGGATTGCTTTTATTGTAAGGGAAAAGTCACTGGAAAAGGAATTGCAAGGAGTACTTGGCGTCCTTAGAGAAGGATGGCGACGGTAAAGGTATTACTGCTACTTGTATCCTTGTCGTTCATGTTACAGACATTTTTCTTGCTAATTCATATATCAATTCCTGGGTATTTGATACCGGATCGGTTGCTCATATTTGCAATACGATGCAGGGAATGATAAGAAGTAGAAGCGTGAAAAAGGGAGAGGTTGACTTCCACGTGGGAAACAATGCAAGAGTTGCTGCGTTGAAAGTCGGGACGATGCAACTTCACCTGCCATCAGGATTTAACATGGAATTAAATAATTGTTATTTTGTTCCTAGCTTAAGTCAAAACATTATATCCCCTTCATGTTGATGAAGATGGTTATTCTTTTGCGAGTAAAGACAATGGTTGTGTGATCTCCAAGAAAGACATGTTTGTGGCTTTTGCATCCATTGTGAATAGGTTATTTATTTTAAATCTTGATGATGCACTTGTCTATAATGTTAGTGCTAAATGGCCTCGGCTTAATGACTTAAATCCTACCTATATGTGGCATTGTCGCTTGGGTCATATAAGTGAGAATCGCATGAAGAGGCTCCATGATAATGGTCTTCTAACTTCGTTTGATTTTGAATCATACGAGACATGTGAGGCTTGCCTGCTAGGCAAGATGACCAAGGCGCCATTCAAAGGATTTCCTGAGAGGGTGTCTGACTTATTGGAACTTGTACATACTGATGTATGTGGACCAATGAGCACAACAGCTAGAGGAGGATTTCAATACTTCATAACTTTTACTGATGACTTTAGTAGATATGGATATGTCTACCTAATGAAGCATAAGTCTGAAACATTTGAAAAGTTCAAAGAATTTTAGAATGAAGTAGAGAATCAACGTGGCAAGAAGATCAAGGCCTTGCAATTTGATCATGGAGGCGAATATCTAAGTCATGAGTTTAGCAATCATCTTAAGAGTTGTGGAATTGTTCCACAGCTTACGACACCTAGAACGCCTCAGAGAAACGGCGTGTCTAAGTGATGTAATCGGACCTTGCTGGACATGGTTCGGTCTATGATGAGCCAGTCGGACCTACCTTTATTGTTTTGGGGATACGCTCTAGAAACAACCGCTTTCACATTGAATAGGGTTCCATCTAAGTCCGTAGTTAAGACACCATATGAGATGTGGACTGGTAAGAGTCCCAGTTTGTCTTTTCTGAAAATTTGGGGTTGTGAAGTTTATGTAAAACGACTTGTATGAGATAAACTAACACCCAAATTGGACAAGTGCTTTTTCGTGGGATATTCGAAGGAAACTTTAGGGTATTATGTCTATAACCGGTCAGAGGGCAAAGTGTTTGTTACTCGAAATGGTGTTTTCTTAGAGAAAGAGTTTCTTAAAAGAGAAAAAATGGATAAAAGGTGTATCTTGAAGAAGTTCAAGATGAGGGACTGACTCTACGAGTGATGTTAATATAGCAGAGCAAGTTGAGACACCCGTGGCAGTGGACACACCACCACAACCACGAAGATTAGCAAGACTTTGCGCATTGCATGGGGATTTGTTATTGTTAGACGATGAAAAACTTGCGGATTATGCGGAAGCTATGATGGATCCAGATTCCAAGAAATAGCAAAGTGCAATGAGATCCGAGATAGATTCCATGGGAGACAATCAAGTTTGGAACTTGGTTGACCCACCTGATGGGGTTAGACCCATTGAGGGCAAATGGATCTTCAAGAAGAAGAAGGATATGGACGGAAATGTTCACGTCTATAAAGCTCGGCTTGTCGCAAAGGATTTTCGGCAAGTTCAAGGGTTTGACTACGATGAGACATTCTCGCCGGTAGCGATGCTTAAATCTATTTGGATCATTCTAGCAATTGCTGCATATTTCAATTATGAGATATGGCAGATGGATGTTAAAACAACCTTTCTAAATGGGTATTTAGAAGAGGACGTGTATATGATATAGCCTGAAGGTTTTTTTTATCCTAATAATGGTGGAAAGATATGCAAGCTTAAGAAATATATTTATGGGTTAAAGCAAGCATCTCGGAGTTGGAATCTTTGTTTTGATGAGGTCGTCAAAGGGTTTGGCTTCCGTCAGAATGAAGAAGAACCTTGTGTTTACAAGAAGGAAAGTGGGAGCGCTATTGTATTTCTGATCTTATATGTGGATGACATACTATTGATTGGGAATGATATTCCTATGTTGCAATCTATAAAGACTTCACTGAATAATAGTTTTTTAATGAAGGATTTAGGAGAAGCAATATACATCTTGGTCATTAAGATCTATAGAGATAGGTCGAGAAGGCTAACAGGATTAAGCCAGGATACTTACATTGACAAGATGTTGAAGAGGTTCAACATGGAATAGTCCAAGAAAGGGTTCTTGCCTGTGTCACATGGTGTGCGCTACAGTGATAAGTAGTGTCCTTCCACTGATGCTGAGCGCAAACGCATGAGTAAGGTTCCATACGCTTCGGCAGTTGGTTCCATCATGTACGCCATGATATGTACTCGTCCAGATGTAGCCTATGCTCTAAGTGTTGCGAGCAGGTATCAAGCCAATCCTGGTGAGAGTCACTGGACGTTGGTTAAAAATATTCTTAAGTACTTACGAAGGACTAAGGATGTGTTCCTAATCTATGGAGGTGAGGAGCTCGCTGTAAACGGTTACACCGATGCTAGCTTCTAAACTGACGGGGATGATTCACTATCTCAATCAGGTTTTGTGTTCACAATAAATGATGATGTAGTTAGCTAGAAAAGTTCCAAGCAGGAGACGGTGTTTGATTCTACAGCAGAAGCCGCGTACATTGCAGCTTCTAGCGCTGTAAAGGAAGGTGTTTGGTTGAGGAGGTTCCTCATTGAATTTGGTGTGTTTTCGAATGCGTCGGGCCCATTTAATTTACATTATGATAACAATGGGACGATTGCACAGGCTAAGCAGCCTAGGGATCACCAGAAGAACAAATATGTACTCTGGAAGTTTCATCTCATTTGAGAGTTTGTGAAATGAGAAGAGATCAAATTGTGCAAAATACATACGAATTTGAATGTAGCAGATCCTTTGACAAAGGCTCTTCCACAACCTAAGCATGAGGCGCACATGAGGTCTATGGGGATTAGACATCTTAGAGACTAACTCTAGTGCAAGTGGGAGACTGTTGGGAATATGCCCTAGAGGTAATCATAGAGATGATGATATTCCAGTTGTACAGAGCGATGTGCAGACATCTGCGACACGGGTTGACAACAGTTTAGTACTTTATTAATTTAATATAATTAAATGATTTCAACGATTTAAGGGAAAAACATCTAATCTATCCAACACTCATACAAAGAAGTAATAAGAGCCATAAAATGCGATAAGATCAAACATTCATTACATGGTTTGCATTACATGGCATCATCTCTAGCAGCTACGCTAGATGACGTGCGAGACTTGCACTACGAGAAGGTAACTCATGGAGGGTACATCAGGGATGATACATCATAACTCATGGATAACAACTAGCTCAACTCTAGCTCATGACGTGGCCACGTAGGGTCCACACTACTCTGACTTGTACATCGGTGTGTTGTACACTGCTGGGTGAAAACGGCTACCAAGAACCATCAACTCCTCCTGTGACATGTGAAGGCGCTTCACGTAAGCCTGAGCTTCTCCGAACTCCTTGGTAAGCGGCAGGTTGGTGGGGGCTGGACAATGGTCGTGCCTCAAGAGAGTCTAGCCAATCTGGAAAGTTTCCTTGAAGGGGTCCTTGCGTCTGGCTGACAAAGGAAGTCGGTCACGCAACTCAGCGTACTCCCGGTAGCGTCTCGTCGGTGTTCTTCCAAGCTGTCTTGAGCCTCTTGTACCTGTCCACCAAGGTCTCATTCTGAATCATTAGGGCAATCAGATGGCCTTGGTTGCACTGTGCTTTTGTCTCTGCTTTCTTCAGGGCTTTGACGAGCATTGACTTCTCACACTGCATGGTGAGGTTACTCTTGCCATCTTCCTGTCTCCTCTTCTGAAGTTCTCTAATCTCCTTGTCCTTCTTCTCTCCTTCCAACTAGAGAACTCTTGCATCAAGGTAGTAGTTCCAAAGTCCAATGTCCTCCACCTTGTCTCGTAGGTTAGCGACCTCGGCTTTGTGGGCTCTTTCCTATCGTGCAAGCTTGTCCTTCAGCTAGGTGATGGTAGCCTCGAGACCTTCCTTCTCCTCAACTTCCTTCTTGCAGAACTCCTGGTACTCCATCAGGGTGTTGCGGTCAAGACGCCTCTTCTTCTCTGAGTGCTCTATGTAGCAGTTCTGCTCGAAGAGGTGGGCAGCGGAGGCATGGTTGCAAAGACTTGTCTCGGCTAGGATGACCGGCCTAACCTGGTCGTCCTGCTGCTCTGGTGTGAGGAGAGAGTTCAGGGCCTGAGGAAGAAGACAAAACTCTGTGTTGCGAAGGTGTTCGTAAGCGATCTTCATCACTTCACACAGAGCCTTGAGTGACACAGACTGGATTCCTTCTTGATTGAATCCTTGACTGTCATCTCTAGGAGAGCTGGTACTGAAGGCAGAGTCTGACTTGCAGGGATCTCCAGGTGAGTGACCACGTAACCCTTGATTCCTCCTTCTAGGTCAGGTGCTCCAGTGCAGGTGTACTTGATCTCCTCAACAGGCACTCCAAGCACTCCCAGAACACAACGCAGAATGTACGAAAAGCCTGGAAACTCCTGTCCCTGGTAGGTGAACTCAGCCTTGGGCATACTGCTCAACGATCCAAGCGGGGGTCCAAAGCTTGTCATCTGCACATTTAAAGGGAAAGAGGTCAGCAAGTCAGTAATAATAGAGAATCCTTGCATAATAAGAAATGCAGGGTCGGTATATAACAGAAAGAAAAGTTAGTTTGTCCTATTCTATCGTCCATTTCTAGGGTTTCGTCCTAGGGTCAAGTATGGCTCCTGATACCAACTGAAATGACCTTAATTTCTGTGAAGGGAAATCCACAGAGTCGGAGTGTAATATGACCATTCAAATCATATTACCCGATAACAGTTGAATACCATAATCCATACATCGAGCAAAAGAGTGCAATAGAGAGGTTTACAATAACTTATTACATCGCCTCTTTGGCGGAATCAGAGTTCATGCAGCATAACAATAAAAGCTTGAGGTGCGGAAGCTATCATCCTTGATCCAACTTGAGCGTAGGCACGAAACCCTCAATCGCTGTACTCCCCAGACGAGTACTCACTCCTTGAACCTAAAATCAAATTTTCAGTATGATTTGTACTGGCCACACTCCCATCCTATGCATTGCTTTGTGAAAAATTGGATGCAAAATGGATATGTCAAAAGGAACCTATAAAGCTAGGGTTTCCTATGCAGCATTTAGGTATATGAATAATATAGTAAACAAGTTTAAACACATTCCTAAACCCACAACTTCCATCACCATCCATCTCTGAAACACCATCCCAAGTCCTCTATCACCATCTCAGACTCAAGTCAACAAGCCAACTCCCTCTCGGCTTGTCTCAGCGGCCCGCAGCCCTCAACCTGGCTCACGGCCAGAAAACATTCTTAGGGGAAGGTAGAACACTCCACTCACTAGTCCGGTGCATGCAAAACTCAGGAAAGGTCCATAGCCGATCAAGTCAGCATATGTATCGATCGATCAACCATACACTCTGAAGAGGTTTCACTAATCCACTAGATAACCATCATCGGTGTTGATCACCACCTAGGCAGATTCCGGGCGCCTACTGCCATAGAAAGATGCCACTCTACCATCCAGCTCTGGATCGCTGGAATTGTGAAGAGAACATGTATCCGCTCCCAAAGAGGATGCCATGCCATGTACTCACTCCCGAAGAGGGTGCCATGATCGTCTCGGTAGGGTGTTAGCACCATCTCATGCATATACCTCCCTAGCACTACTCGCCTAGCAGTAGTGGCATTGATCTATCCAGCGGTTCGGCTGTCTCCCCCCCATGGAGAGCGAGTGGAAAGTAAGAGATTTCTAAGGTCCGGATACCAGCGTAGCAGTTCCTAAGTGGGACCGAACTGGGTTATCTTCATCTGGGTTTATCTTTAACGTGCTACAACGGCACCTTCATCCCGGGCTCCACCTCTCAGAGGATCACACCCAAACACCACCATCACAACTCAGTTAGCCCGCCACAGGCTCCTCTCATGGGAATGTCCAGATCCATTCCCTGGCAAGACTTGCTCTAAAAGCTCATCGTAGATCCTGGCTCAATCGACTCAACCCTCACCCTACTCCCTGCCGTAAGTTCCATCCCAAACCCAGATATAGCATCATCAGCTCACATGCCCATTTGATCCATCAACTCACACATCAAGCCTGGCACCCTCCAGGCCTTTCCAGGGTTCATCACGTCGCATCAAAATGTAAGCGAGTGAAGTATATAAGTATAATTATAGCAGATAAGCAAGTGGCTAACATAATAGCGGGTAAACAGGTGAAAGGTTACAACAAGGTAGGGCTCATCAAGTAATAATCTATCATGCAATCCTAGCACAGGTAATTGATTATAGCAACAAGAATTAAAGCACTAGCCATACTACATTTGCCATGTGTAATGGGATCTACGAGGTTGGATTAGGTGTGGCACCTTCACTGACGTAGCTGTCGGACTTCTCCTGGTAGTCACTGTCGTCAGATTTGTCCTCGCTCGAGCCTGTAACGAGAATTAGTGGTCACGGAAGCGACCCCTATAGATTAGCACAAAGAACAAATGCCAAATAGAAGATCCAAAAGCAGTCAAACATATTATAAATAGATAGAGCTCGATTTATAGAAAATTTGGATATGTGGATCATAATTTTTGGAGCTCATATGAATTAGTTATAATTTTTCAAAGATTTAACCATTTTCTAAAAAAGAAAAAGGGTTGTTTATTCTGGTGCTGACATGTGGCAGCCTGTGATTGGGCCACGTGTCACACGCGGGTCCAATAGAGACAACTCAGCTGCTGACGTGGCGGATGACGTCATGCTGACGTCAGCATTGACCGAGTCGACAGAGGCCTGATAGGTGGGTCCGGGGTGACGTCACTGCTGACGTCAGCAGTCAACGGTCAACTGACAGGTGGGCCCCACTGGGCCGTTAACGGGCCGTTAATGGGTCGTTAATGGGCCGAGCTGGGCCCGCCACATGGCATGCTCTGATGCTGCCACGTCACTGCTCTGAATCCAAACTGGGCTCGGTCCACGGCTCTCGGTCTACGATACACCGCACTCACTGGGGGTCCACTGTCAGCCTCTTAGGTCCACATACGTCGGGTGCACGATGAGTCCTCGGGTCCACACGGTCCACAGCGTGGTCCCTCGGTGCACCGGTTTGGCTTGGTCCCACGCGCAGCGGCTCTGGTCCACGAACACTGCTTCCACCATCCTCTTCTCCAGACCATCCCCTTCCTCTGTCTCCTTCGCCCGACGGCGGAGGCTTGTCGGCGGCGGGGAAACTCCGATTCCTGGTGACTCAGTGGTTATCCGGCTCCATCTTCTTGCTCACTGGCTTCAGGGCATCAAGGCGAACCCGATGATGGTCTTCAAGTCGACAGCTTGGCTCCCGGCGACGTACTCCACGGTGGGCAGCGGCTCGACGGCGGTGGCGCGTAGTGACATCTTGACACCGACTCACTCCAGGTCCAATTAGGGGTGTAGGTGTGCGATTGGATGCACGCAGCACCTCCTCGAGGCGCCGGCGGTGACCAAAACCCACGGCGAAGCCCGCGCGAGTCTCATGCTCTACGGCGGAGCTCTGCCGTGGCACGGTGCATGGCAGTGGCTCTCAAGGAGGCTTCTCGTACCTCCATCTTCTCCATGATCCAAAGCAGCACGTCATGGTGGAGACGCTCGTCGTTCTCTTGTTCCCGGCGGCAGTTGGTGACGGCGGAAAATGGCATGGAACAGCGGCGCTCCAGAGCGGCATGGCAGTGGCACGCCAACGGCAAGGTGGTGCATGGATGCTTCAGCGAGGCAAACACGGAGCTAGGGTGCGCACGGTGTCCGTCTCATCAAGGCGAGCACAGATCCGTGGTCAAAGGAGGGCAAAGCTCAATGGAGAGGCGATCAAGACGGCTTCGCCACGGCGGCGCTCGACGCGCAGCGACTGGCATGGCGGCGCTCCAGTCCGACATCCTCCCGATGCCATGGTCCTGGGGCTTGGACGGTCCATGTGTGTGTGTGTGTGCGGGTGTGTCCAGGAAGACCAGTGGAGGTCTTGGCCTGCGCGCTCCCAGGGCGGAGCGCCATGACCGGCAGCAGAGGTCGGGACGGAAGAGAAGCGAGGACGGCGGTGCTCACTGGCGTTGATGGGGATGGAGTTGCGGTATGTGTCCAACAGCTCCGGCTCGCGGTACAGCTCTGGTTTCTTGTCCTCGACGGTCCCGCAGCGGCAGCACGGCGGCGCTCCTCCTTCTTCTCCAACTCCCGCGGCAGCGGCTTCCTTCCTTCCCGCCCCCTTCTCCTCCTTTCCCCCTTCTTCCTCAAACTGGACTGGTTGGTGGCGAGTTGGGGTACCACCGGAGTGGTGGCGGCGGCTGGGAACCCTAGAGAGCGTCGGGACTCGTCCCTATATGGACGGAGGTGGTAGGTAGCGCGGTGAGGGGCATGGCGGAGGAAAGCTTGGGCAGCCGGGGCCAATCCCGTCCAAGGGAAGCTTCCAAGAAGCTCCATTGGCTCCTGTGGGCTCCAGCAGGCAGTGGCTCAAGCCAAGATGGCTTCGTGGTGAAGGATGGGACAGACAGGGGACAGCCGTGCGTGGGCGGTTGCGGGCGTGCGCGGGAGAGCGAGGTACTCATGGCCGCGGGTGCTTTGTGGCAGAGCCTGTCGGCCGACGTGGCGTGCGAGGCGGTTGGGCGTGGGCAGGTGCGGTACGGCGGCCAGAGATGCAGGTCGAGTGGTCCGGCGGGCGCGCCCGGCACGCGGGGGAAAAAGCAGGGAGGTCGATGACCTCAGCGGCGTGATGACATGTGGGTCCCACGGTGGGACCCCATCGTTAGTGGCCGCGGCTGGCGACGGCGTGAAGCGGTGCGGGCAGCTCCTTGCTGGGCCCGCTTATTAGGCCGGTGCGGGCGCGGTGCAAGAAGGAGAGGGAGAGGCAGGCCGGGCCGTGGCAAGGCGAGGTCGAGCCGGACGGCTTGTTCACGGACCAGAAAGGAGAGAAAAGGGTAGAGGGAGAGGGAGCGGATGGGCCGGCTTGCTGGGCTGGCAAGCAGCTGCGGGCCGAAAGGCTTTTCCTTTTTCTTCTTTTATTTTCTTTTCTCTTTTTCTTTTTCAAATACTTTTATATATATACATATATATATGTATATATTTATGATGTGCCAATTTTGTATAATGAAGTAGTGGGTATACTAGGCCCTTATATTTGTTAGGGTATTATTTCCTTAATATTTATTTATGAAAATAAATATTATGGTCTCATTTTAATTAATCATCACATAAACCAAATAAAATCCAAATCATAATTTAAATGCAACATGCCATGGTGACTAATGAAACATGTAGGTAAAGCCATTGCCACATTTGAAAACAACATATGAAACATTTATAAGATTGCTTTGAAACATTTTATTTATGCTATGCTTACATGAGATGTTATGCATGACATGATGGGATTGATGCATGGTTAGGATAGATGACATTGTCACACTCATCACTCATAGATTTTCAAAAAAAATTTGTAGTTCGAATTTTTGGGTTGTTACAAGGAGGACCAAGGTTTTTTTTCTGCTCTTAAGTTGTTGATTATATTGCCCTTGTATTTTCATGTTAGTATATCCTTTTGTTTTCATTTTCATAATGTGCTTCAAAGAGGTTTTGTTGCATCATGGTTACCATCATTTCTTATCCTTACACATGGTCGTCAACACAACAGTAGATCCAGCATGTATATATTTGGATCCTTATGATCTAAGATGTAAGAAGGGATAGAATCGGGATTTCTGTAGTTTACCTGTATTATTTCCTCATGCAGAGTTCAACATGAACAGTTCGAATCTCGTGGTGGGATTCAATGTTCATACTGCCAAAGTGTCCAGCAGGAAGAGAAGGACACAGTATCGTGGGATCCGGCGGCGCCCTTGGGGCAAATGGGCAGCTGAGATCAGAGATCCTTGCAAGGGTGTCCGAGTCTGGCTTGGCACCTACAGCACCGCTGAGGAGGCTGCAAGAGCCTATGACATGGCAGCCTGGCGCATACGCGGCAAGAAAGCCAAGGTGAACTTCCCCAACGCCATCACACATCCCGAGAAACGCCACCTTGGGCGTGTGCCTCGACCAGCAAAGGTTAAGATTACATCCCAGGAGACGCTGAAACTCAACGACGCCTCTGACGATCATATCATCTCAGCAGGCAGCAGCACTGATGATGCCACCGTTGTCGAGCTTGAGTTGCCAGAGTCGGCTTCTCCGCCACCCATGTCCAGCGCATGGCTTGATGCATTTGAGCTGAATCAGGTCAACGAGTTGAGGTACGTTGAAGCTGAAGGGAAAGACACCGAAGAAACTGTTGGGGAGACTAGGGTGACAGATACGGTCTTTGGCAACGGAGAAGTGATGCCTGCTGATGATTTTGTGTATTATGAGCCTTTCCCAAACTTCATACAGTTACCTTACCTAGAAGGTAACTCATATGAAAACATCGACGCCCTTTTCAGTGGTGATGCCGTTCAGGATGGCGTCAACATTGGAGGTCTCTGGAGTTTCGACGACGTGCCAATGGACCATGGTGTTTATTGAAGGCGCAGCAGCACGGGATGGAATCATAGTTTCAAGTTGTAAGTGCCCTTATTAAGCAATTGAGATATTCCTTTTTATCTTTTGCTGTCGTTGCCAAGAGGAGCTCTTTTCCTGAGAGTTACTGTTACAGGGGCGAGGGAAGGACCGGGCTTATGGTTTTCAGACGATGATTGCAGTGACATTCGTGTGGACGTGTGGTGGTGCTATTCCAAGATGATTTCGTTCTTTCCTGTTGGGGTTCCCCTAGTGTGATGGCGCTGAAGATTTGCGAGGATAGAATTATAGAAACATGTTTAACTGCTGTGTAGTTATGGCTTTCCCCTGTTATCGTGCTCTTTTCGCCGGATTAACTGTTGTTCTATCATCACCGCTCAGGTGACGCTGCATCTTGCTACTGTTTGCCTGATGGAAGCACCCAGTATTGGTGTTTAAATTCAATCAAAACTCAACTTGTTCGTCTGTTCAGCTTACATGATAACATGAATGTCTCCAAATTTGAATTCTCAAAAGGTGTTCTTGGATGGATCTTTCGAAAAAAGGTGTTCTTGGAGAAACGCTGGCGTGAAATTTGAGTGCTTGCAGATGCTGACGGCACCGTACCACACACAACTTTGTGTTGTGTATGATGATGAAGACATCCTGTCACGCCATCTTCTGTGTCGAGGAAGTGGCGCAGAAGCAAAGGCAAAGCTGTTAACCTAAGTAATGAAAAAACTCATAATCTAATTTGTTTATCCGCCAAATTGCTCCTTTGAAGGTGAGACCGAGGAATCGTTTACTCCGGTTAACGACACGAAAAGCAAAGGAATCTTTTGCTAAATTGAATGACGATATTTCGGTTGCTGCGATGCTTCTCTGCAGGTCTGCCGCTGCCCACGAGGCCACGGGGGAATGAGACGAACGGGTGCGCGGTGCGCTCGTGGGCGGCCTGCAGGGCCGCTGCAATCCTGGCCACGGTCGTTTTTGGAGGCAGCCAACTGCCAACAGGGAGGGTAGGTGGAAGACGGTGGGCCACGCGAGCGGGACTCCGGTTGCTAGAAAGGATAATACAGTCAGAAACCATTTCCTTTCCCTGAGCCTGAAAGGATTTCGATAACACAACTAGAAACTCCTTTTTCGAAACCACGGTACGGATACTCAGCTAGAAACAAATTTTAACCAACCTTAAAAAAAAACAAAAATCTTCCACTCACTTAAGCAGCGACCAGCACGCAGTTGCAACAGAAAACCACGTGGGCGTACCCAATGTCATAGGCTCCCGCACTGCGTGGTCTGGGGAAGAAAAAATAGCCAGCAGCTTTTACCCACACAAATGTGCAGACGCTGAGGCTTGAACCCTGGACCTCTTGGTCACAGGCGGTAAAGCACTACGCAGTTGCAGTAGAAAACCACGTGGGCGTACCCAATACCGTAGGCTCCTGCACTGCGGGGTCTGGGGAAGGAAAAATAGCCAGCAGCCTTTACCCACACAAATGTGCAGAGGCTGGGGCTTGAACCCTGAACCTTTTGGTCACAGATGGTAAAGCACTACCGCTTGCACCAAGACCGCCCTTCAGCAGAAAACCACGTGATTGCAGCCAAATGGCCACATCAAATAATCTAGTCACAAACAAACCAACAAGTGTAATGCCTTTGTTCCAAATTATAATTTTTTCTGGCTTTTCAACATATATACATTTAGATATACACTATTATTACTAAAACCTTTCTCCTTAATAAAAATACGCGCAAATCTTTTACGTGATTAAGAAAAAAAGATATACACTATTGTTTGAAACATAGCTAAAGCAATGTATCTATAGAAAAGCCAAAAGGTGTTATAATTTGGAATGAAGTATCAATCTTCCTCCATTGCATGAATGATCCACAGAGGCAAACTGGAGCGTACTAAATATTCTGCTAATATTTACACGTGTGGGCTGATATCAATAGTGAAACCATCCAACAAAATCTGTACACTTTTTCCCTGCCATATTTCCTTTTTTAGGATTTTTGCTACTACCTTATGTTTATATACATGACTGCGTGCTACCAATGCAGCAGAGTATCACACAATCTAAATGGGCTAGCGAACCATTTTGGAGAACAGATCATCTAGAGCTGAGTACAAGGGCCGCTCGGGGCCGCTCCACCCTCCCAAACAGGATATCGGTTGCTGTCAGGTATGCATCGCCATAGAAGTGTAGATTGGTCTCCATCCTGGTTTTCACCACATTCCCTTCCAGTGAAACCCCAACGAAGGCACCTGTTTACAAGTTTCCATGACATTTAAGTATAGTGAGTGTCCCAAGATAGAAAGATCATGTGATATCTCAATGTGAGTAGTATATCGACTGGTAATTCAGACTGTTTGGGTCTCTTTTTCATAGGTAAATGCACGAACATATTACTTTTCAAATTATTTCCAGAAGATAAAATAGTATCCTATATTGCACTCTTAAAAGAACATCATCATTAGCTTTTATGATCAAATTGTCACTTCACTAATTTCTATCTTAAAAGAATCTAGAAGGGAGTGCAGTTAAGGGCCAATGTTCAAATTTCTACCTTTGCTGCAGCTGTAAGTGTAGCATATCCCAGAACCTTTTTCACTGGCCCGAACATCTGCCTCAAAGGCTCTGCCAACGGGTTCTGCTGCAGCACTCAATCCTGCTCCAAGTGAAAGATGAATGCAACTGCTAGAAGCCTTGACAGCTTTATGGTCATGAAGCACAATGATGAAGTCTGTCAGCTCTCCTCCAATCTGGAATATACAAAGAAAGGCCACCATCAAATGGAGATTAAGGACCCTATACTGACTTGTACTAACATCCACATCTTTAGATTGCTCCAATATCTACTATCATCTAGTCATCTACACACCTTGCATTCTTGCAACTCTGTAATTCAACAAGCCATAATGCTCAAATTTATTTTGTTACACAAGTTGTTCAGGATGGGTATGCTAGTTTTTTTTTAGAAAAATATGTAGATAGTTAGACCCCATAGTAATTATATGGAAATTTTTGCATAACTACAGAAAAGGCAAAGGAGAAGTAGGTTTCCCTCATTACCTACACACCTAGAGTGTCAACTAGTTTATTAATATTATTATGTTTTTCTGTACAACCAACCTGATGTTATCAGCATATCTTTTATATTAAGTAGCGCAAAAGTTCTTTTATTTTCTCATGAAGAACAAAACATTTGTCTATAGATGTTGAGGATATATATTAAGATAATGAGATTAGTCGATAAATACCTGCACTCCCCATCCCAGGCCAACAGATAAAATTGCAGAGGGAGCAGACCAAGATCCATCTGATCTGCGAGCAACCACAAGACCAGTGCCAACTTTGTACGTAAGAACTGCACCTGCCTTGGCAACTGTTAGAATTGCAAGGCCCTTCACTCCCTTGAGAATAGATGATGGTATGGACTCCTCAGGGTTTAATCTAGCAACCTACACATTCCAAAATAGAAAATTCTTATTCTAAAAAAAAAAAATTCTTAGCTCTAGTTAATAAGGTTACATTACGTATCTTTGATGGGTAAAAAATCATACACACCTGACAATATTCCTCATTGTGTTTGTAGCCTTTAACCAGCTTCTAGTGCTTGTCCAATCCATGACATAGTGTTTTGCTTGCTGCATGCAGTTACTATTGTAGTTGATCAATAAGCCCTGAAGTGGATCGAGCCTCTCATAGCAAGTATCACAAACTCTCTGAGGATCACGAATCCTGAATTTCATTGGCATCAAACATCTTCCCTTTGAACAGTTTTTGCAGAATATACCACCACAGAACCGACAATGGTGCCTTCCACAGGTCAGAGCTGTGAAAGGCAAATTGCAGTGCAGGCATGCATTAGCAGAGCTATCTGGCAACCACTCTGGTGGATCTGCTAGCAATACCTCCCTGTATGCACTATATTGTAAAGCATTCGATTCAAGTAGTGGTGGGGCACTTGGAACACAGACGGAAGGGTGCACATCGACATCACCATTCTTGTCAGATCCAAGGAATGATATGTCCGTGCTGAAACTTTCCTGCTGTGATGCATCATCCTCGCTCTTATTTACACCCGTGACAATCGAAACCAGCCCACCTATAAAAGTCTTCAGGTTGACTTTTGGACTAGCTCGTGTTGGAGCGAACGGATCATCCCTTGAATCATACTCTGGAAAGTCTGGTTCAAATGCTGGCTCATAAAGATAATCCTGAACCGGATAGTTGTTTCCAGCAACTACATTGGACAGTTCAGCTCCCTTCTGGCCGGTGTCCATTTTGGACAGGGAAGAGTACGCCATCATTTCATGTGGAGTCCCCATGGAATCATCTAGGGTTATAGTAGGAGCAAGGAACTACCTGCAAGCAATTGAAGGTAAGTTGTTAGAACGAGATGCAAAGTGGGTAGAAAAATAGATTTGCAGCAGCGCAACCCTATGAGCTATCCAAAAAGGGATTATTCTTGAAATATGCACAATATAATGTGATGG
>CM041631.1:6268842-6373229 GCA_023333625.1 Bothriochloa decipiens
GTGCTACTTCCTATCATCTATCCAGCATTTAGAGAGACACCATGGATCATCAGAACACAATTAAATTATGCATATAGGTTAATTGAAGCTGCAATCGTGTAGAGATATGTTGTTTGATTTGAGATGATATATATAGCCTCATATGTTGCAAAAACAGCTTAGTTTGTGCAGTTACTTTTTTGGAATATAAGGTCGTTGACTATAGCTTTCCGGACGTAGATTATGCGAACATGGCCTCCACATCACTTCTAACTTTTTTTAATATTCTCTTAACAGGGATCATCTACAGGACTAATGTTTAGTTTTGTTATTTTCTAACAGGGATCGTCTACAGATCTTCTGTTAAGTGAGCTAGAGACATTGCCACTCAGGCACTAAAGCCCGCGGTCGAAGCCCCACGCCCCCCCCCCGGCGGTCGAGGCCCTTGGCGCCGTCGAGGCTCCCGGGGCGGGCGAGGGGGTGTCGTCCAAAGCGGAAGCCCGTCCGTCAACCGAGGGCCCCCCTCGAGGGTGTGTCCGGCTTGAGGGAGTGGGCCGAAAGGTTGGAGGGGGCCTCGATCCCTGGTCGACTCCGGGTTAGGGCAGCCCGAGGGAGTGGGGCGAGGGGTCGGAGGGGCCTCGATCCCGGTGTCTGTGGTGTTGGTGGTGGAGAAGGGGAAGACTGATTCGTCAAAGACCACATGACGAGAGATGAGGACTCGACGAGAAGTGAGATCAAAACAGCGGTAGCCCTTGTGATCCGGGGAATACCCGAGGAAGACACACAGGGTCGAGCGTGGAGCTAGTTTGTGGGGAGCGGTGGCAGTGGTGTTGGGGTAACACGCACACCCAAAGACACGAAGGTGCTCGTATTGAGGGGGGTCCCGAAGAAAGCGTGGTGTGGCGTAGGAGCGGGGCAGGCAACGGAAGGAAGGCGATTCAGGAGATAGGTGGAATTGTGCAGACTCTCAGCCCAGAAATGAGCAAGAAGCGACTCCTGGAGTAGAAGGGTGCGCATGGTGTCATTCGTGGTGCAAATCATGCGCTCGGCCTTGCCGTTCTGGGAGGAGGTGTACGGGCAAGACATGCGCAGCTAGACACTGTGAGAGAGGAAGAAGGCATGGGAGGTGCTGTTATCGAACTCACGACCATTGTCATATTGGACGGCCTTGACGGTGAGGCCGAATTGAGTCGACACCCAGGCAAAAAAGTGGAGAAGCGTGGGAAATGCATCAGACTTCGCAGGCAAGGGAAACGTCCACGAATAATGAGAGAAATCGTCGACCACCACAAGATAGTATTTATAGCCAGAAATGCTAATGACAGGAGCTGTCCATAGGTCGTAGTGTACAAGATCAAAAGCATGAGCAGCATGTGAAGAAGGATGAAAGGGAAGGCGAACATGACGGTCCAGTTGGCACGCATGACACAAATGCTCATTGTGAGCTCGAGTACAACGTATGTCGGAACTACGACTAAGCTGCATCAGAGCATCACGTCCAGGATGGCGGAGGCGACGGTGCCAGGTGGTGGAGGAAGTAGTGGCGGCGAAGGCAGCTGACAGAGTGGACGGTGAAGAAGGCGAAGCAGACGCCGAAAATCGAAGGGTGTAAAGGGGCCCCGTGCTGTCACATCGGAGAAGAGGACGCCGGGAAGCCAAATCCTTCACAGTAAGACTAGAAGAGTCAAATTCGACAGAACATGAGTTGTCAGCTGTAAATCGATAAATAGAAAGAAGGTTGTGAACCATAGAGGGTGCAACAAGAACATCAGGAAGACAAAAGGAGCCATGAGCGCCGATGGCACCCACGGACGTGACAGGAAGACACGAACCATTTGCGACCATGATAGACGAAGGGTGAGAAGAAGAAGGAGGGTGAACGGAGGAGAGTATACCAGGGTCGGGAGTAGTGTGGTAGGTGGCACCCGAGTCGACAATCCAGTCGGGACTGACAGGCGATGTTAGGGCCATGGTGCTGAAGGAGGTGAACAAGGCCGCCGGGTCCCGACCGACAGGCCCGGTGTAAGGTCCAAATGGCTAGAGGGGGGTGAATAGCCTAATAAAATTTCTTGCAAATATACTAGACCACTTGTTAGACTAAGAGATAGCGCAATTGCAATGCTAGAGCTTCAATTACTTCTATGCAAGCCTTTCTAACAAGTCTAGCAAATTTATACAAGATAACTCTAGGAACTTCACTAAACTACCAAGAGCAAAGATATGAACAAGTGAAAACTACACAATCTGGCAAGTTCTACTCGATATCTAGCAAGACAAGCAATGTATGAAAAAAATTATAAAGCTAGATACAAGAGAGGGGGATTGGATTGTTATACCGATGCGAAGTGTAGACGGCCAATCACCCAATCAAGATAATCACACAAGAGAACCCTCGGTAATCACAATATTGACACAATGATTTTTTACCGAGATTCACTTGCTTCCCGGCAAGATAGTCCTCGTTGTGGCGATACACTTGCTTGGAGAGGTGCTTGCTCAATTGGCTCTCAATGCCAAATACCGCTGCCGGGAGCTGCACTCTCAACACAAGACAAGGATCCTCCAAGCCACGCGCAATCCACTAGAGTATCCTTTCGCGAACTCCCGCGGGGAAGGACCAAGAACCCCTCACAAGATCACCGGGTGCGGCCTCGAACAATCTCCACCTCGAGCTCAACACCCCGCTGCCTCCAAACCGTCTAGGGTGACGGGAATCACCCAAGAGTAACAAGAACTCCACAGCGAACTCGAAGAACAAGTGCCTCTAGATGCAACTCTCAATGCTTAGCACTTGATTCTCACTCAATCTCACTCTAGATGAACAATCAAGTCAAGAGATGAGTGGGGGAGGTTCTCTCTAGCTCAAAGGATGCTCAAAGATGTTAGAATAGGCAAGAGTTGGCTCCCCAACAGGCCAAACCTCTATTTATAGCCTCCCCATAAAATCCAACCGTTACTCAGCTCGGGGGTGTTTTTTTCTAAGCGTCGGACGTTACATGCGCCGGACATGTCAGCCGGGACCGCCGGACACGTCCAGCGCCTTATGCGCTAGTCGACCATTGGAGCCTTGCGTTTGAACTACAGCCGCCATGTCAACGTCCGGCGCTCCGCGTTCGGCGGCTCGGCCCACTGCTGGTCCGCTCTGGGTGGCGTCCGGCGGGCGCCGGACGCGCCCGGCGTCAGCGTCCGGCGCCATTGCACCGCGAGACCTGGCACGTCTAGCAGCGCTGGACGCTGAACAGTGCCAGCAGCGCGTCCGGCGTGCGCGTCTGGCGTGCCAGGCCACTGCAGCCCACCATGTCCGGCCCTCTAGCCGAGCGTCCGACACAGCGTCTACTACGAGTGTGCTTCTCTATCGTCCGGCGCTCCTGGCCGCGCGTCCGGACATGTAAAACACTTGCCTTAGGGTGCCAACTCCAACATGTAAAACACTCTCGATCACATGAGTTAGCATTTCATCATATGAAATATGGCAAGTGTTAGCTCTCTAGTTAGTCTCTCATATGCATCATGCAAAGTCGAACCTAGAGGCACTTGGACCGCGAATTCAACTGTGAATTCCCCTCTGATAGTCGGTTATAAATCCTAAACTTGATCACACTCTCTATAATGTCTCGATCACCGAAAGGGAAAACACCTATCTCTTGATACCTTAGCCTTGACCCTTGATGCTTGATCATCACCATGTCCAAGTCCATCACCGAGCCCGAGGCCTCACCACCATGTTGCTATGTGTCTAGTCACACTTAGAGTAAAACATTAGCAACATTGGGTGTCATCAATTATCAAAACCAAACACGAGATTTCACCCGGTCGAGGTGCCGGGAGGTGTAGCCCACGAAGACGCGGAGGGAAACCCCGGAGGAGTGGCAGCAAGCATGGCCGCCGGGCGAGGGGGCCTCGATGCCTGGCCGGGAGCCTGGAAGGGCCACATAGAGATGCTACCCAACCACGGGTTGTGGAAGGAGGGCCAGGGTGCACCCTGTGGAGGCGCCGGCGCCTGGTTGCTCCCATAGCTGGGGCCCGCATCACGTCTCCCTCTGCGGCGACGACGCCCGCCCATCCGGTGGTCGAGGTCCCCCACCCCCGCTCGGCCCGGGGGGAGGACCAAGAAGAGATCACGACGGCGGAGTAGCGGCAAGGGCAGTCGAGGAAGACGCGGACCCCGGTGCGGAGGTAGACCCTGGTTGGATGCCCTGAGTGAGCTGCTCCATGACAAGGTCATCCTGGACCTGCAGGAAGGTGGGGAAGGGCCGCTGCCAGGTGATCCATGTCTGGAGTGGACGTAGCGGTCACTGAGCCCGCGGAGGACATTGAGGACCAGGATGCGGTCCTCCATAGGCCAGCTAAGGTCTCCGAGGGAGTCCGCCATGCCCTTCATCCGACGGCAGAACTCACCAACGGAGAGGTCACCCTGGACAAGGTACGGAAGCTCGCATCAAAACGCAGAGCCCGCGCTTCAACTTTGCCCAGAAACTAGCCCTCGAGCGCAAGCCAGGCCCGACGAGCATCAGCAGAGTTGCGGACAAGGTCGTGGAGTTCGAGAGAGATCGTGCCGAGGATCGAAGAGAGTACAATGCTGTCGAGGCGCAGCCACGAGGGGGTCTGGACCGCGACCGAGGCGTCGAGGATGACGTGGTTGTCGAGGGCGTAGCGGCGGAGGGTGAGGAGGACCAGGTCCCGCCAGCGGGAGTAGGAGGGCGACTCAGGCTCGAGGATGACCGGGACGAGGAGCCGGATGTTCTAGACACCCCTAGCCTGGTAGTGGAGCTGCGCCACGAGCAGATCGGCCGGATCGTGCCAGATGACCGCGGTCGAGGCCCCCGTCGAGGAGGTGTTGAGCCGGAGGAGGTGGCCCCGACGTCGTGTGAGGCAGGGAGGACGAGGATCTGCTCCGCCTCGGCGATCTGGCGGGCCAGTGCATCGGTCGCATCACGCTCGTGCTCCCAAGCGAGGGCGGCCGCAGGCACACGGGCCTGGCCTTCCGCAGCAATAGCTCGGGCTGCGATGAGGGCGGCGGCAAGGGCGGAGTCGGGACCCGCTGCGCGGAGAGGGGCCGGCAGGGTAGGTGGGGCGGGGTAGGGAGAAGCACCCGCACCAGCGCCAGGCACGCGTGGCGTGACGTCAGCGACGGCGCCCGCGCCGGCGCCAGCGCCGGCGCCCGCGTCCGCCATGAGGAGAGGAGCGGCGGCGGCACCAAAAACGCCTGGGGCGGCAGCGGGAGGAGGACGAGCAACCTGTGCCCACGTGTAGTTGGGGAGAGGGGGGAAGCAATCAAAGTAGGTGGGAGAAGGAAGAGGAGGAGGAGGAAGACCAGCCATGGCTGCACCGGCGGCGAACGGCTAGGGAGGAGAGGAGGGAGGGAGAAAAGAATACCTAGCCCGATACTATGCTAGAGATTGTGATTCATTGATTGGGCTAACCCTAGAGGGTAGCTATATATAGTGTTTCATACATGGGCCTCATGGGCCTAATTCACTCATACTCCAACAATCTAAATCGTACCGTAGCATTAGCACAACTATGCAATGTTCTTAACAGAAGAACAACAAACCTTCATAGACCTAAAAATTGGAGAGTTTTGAAGTTTGGTAATTTTCATGCATAACTCAGAAATCATGATTCTATTTCACTGATTCCTACTCTATTTCTTTATTTGGTTATATTCATAAATCCTAAAAATAAAGTTGTTGCATTAACAAAGACATTATACTAGTAACCTTAAAGGATTTTTTTAAGATAACTAGCAAAAATGCCCGTGCGTTGCAACGGGAGAGAAAAAACTATCAAACGAGCATGTAAACGATGACTATAATCTCTAATTAAAGTTGGCAAAACATTAGTTGACAACGTGTTAAAGATTAATCATTTTTTCTGAACACCATAGGAGCATTGGCATATCTTGTAAGAGTTCAAACACAGATGAGACTATCCAAGCAGACACAGAACACACCTATCATCAACCACAACTCACACACACTATTGTAGTTGTACACATGATTTCTCTCCTCTAGGAAAAAAAGATATGTAGCATCCTGGTTCGTACCAGATAGAAATCAAGCCCGAGCAAGCTAACTACACAACGACGGAGGCAACCACTATGCTACAATCATGCCCCCCCCCAAGGATAGATATGTCTATTAATGGTTATGATAGGGAACTTCCAATTTTCCACATGGCGATACCCTTGCCAAGGATTATGGAGATACATACATTTAGACTGGATCAAACTACAAATTGCTTAATATTTCTTATTTATTTAGATTGAATCAAACCACAAATTGTCCAAAATCGAACAAAAACTACAAGGAATGGTTTAAGATTTCATATTTATCACGAACTTACTTAGGGTAGTGTTTAGAGTCTAGAGAAAAAACAGTCAAGCTGAGTCTAAAACAAAAACAACAGTCGAGATCATCGATCAAAAAGCCATATGCGAGAGGCTAGACAACATTTTAGGTGGGAAAGAATTTCTCTCTTTGATATTAATTACACATTGGATAGAATATATGACCTCTTTGATAAGGCTTCTTCTAGCTCAAACTCCTCCAGAAGATTCTCACCAAATATTTTCTAGGAGAAGAGGTGTGGTTCCTCCCATGGTTTCGGCTCCCCTCACAAGAAGTCCTACCAAACACCCTCTAAGTTACTTCATAATAAAAACTCTATCAACAATTTATAGTGGAATCTTTTTTTAGTGAAGAAACAATGGCTCAAAGACGTAGAAAGTAGAATTATTTGTTAACCTAACATTTAGCATATATGATCTATTTTGTGATTTATTTTAAAATTAACAGGTACTTGAAAACAAAACAGAAAAAATAAAAAAAGCAAATGCAACATAGCAGCGACTTGCGCTCCATTGCCAGAAAATAGGACAATGAAAATTATTGATATAGATTCACATGGCTTCCTTTCTTTTTATTTTGTTTGGCCTAATTTGCTATTTCTATTTTTGGACGATCGAACGGGAGAAAGGGTTCATACGTTCAGGAACGGAAGAAGGACGGTTGATGCCTACATGAACGGAAGAAACATCTTTTTAGCGTTTTTTTTTTGAAAAAAAAGGTTAATACATAAATCTGGCATCGTGGAAGAGGCAAACACGGACACAATTAGCACAAGACGGACAGATTGGGCAGGCGGATAGATTAGGCTGACGGAAATTTTCACAATTAAGTATATGGGTAAGATAAGATAAGAGGTAAGATAAGAAAAAAGAATTCTTTTTTTTTCGAGCAGAAGAAAAAAGAACTCATTTTTTTAACGGAAACTATACATCTTTATTCAATTGATGTATAGGAATTACAAATACCAGCCGGTGGATTCAACAGCCCCACATGCCGGCCATACAGTTCATGAATTGAGCTACGCGCGATATTATGAGCATCGACATTGGACTCCCTTCTTTCATATACAAACTCCACTCTGATAAAGGACGTTTTTCTGTCCTGAATTTCTTCAATAATCTGGCCGTAAACTCCCCTAAGCTCCTGAGAGATGTTCTTCACCACATTCTGATTATCATAGGCCAATCTGAAGCAATCCGCTTGGATATCCAGTGCCAGCGCTAAACCTTCTCGGCAAGCAATAACTTCCACTGTCTCCGGGTCAGTGATCCCCCTCAAGACTAGTGATGATGCTCCCATGAATCGACCATTGGAGTCCCTGGCAATAGCTGAGGCCGCATTTTTACTTGTATTCTTGGACAGGGCTGCATCCACATTAATCTTCAACATTCCCGGTCGGAGGTGCAATTCATTGCGGAATACGGCATGGGGTCTGCCGAACGGGTATGTTTCTTGGTTTCTCCTCTCCGAGATCCATGATAAACCTCTCAATAAAACTGTGTGTTGACAGCGGGCTCTGGAACTCATTCTCGTGAATTTCTTTGCGTCGAGCATACCAAATAGCCCACAACACAACAGACACTCTTACCGAGTCCTTCAAAGAGAGGTTCTTGAATATCGCTGCTAGCCAGGCTTTGGCGTCCAACTTTTCTGTCTGACTGATTGCATGTAGAATGTGATCTTGCTCAAGAGCCCATATGCAGCGTGCCACATTACAATCAATCAAGGAGTGTCTCCAAGAGTCATGCGCTCCACAAAAGAAGCATGCTCTAGTAGGTGCCATATTGCGGTGTTGCAGGACCTCTCCAACCGGGATAGAGACCCGGGCCAATCGCCAAAGGAAATTGCTAATTTTTGGAGGTACCTTAACTTGCCATATTGACCTCCACTCCGCCTTGTTTGCTTGCTGATCATATCGGCCAACAATACTCCTCAATGCATCATTTGACTGATCCCGTAGCTGCACCAACATATAATATGCTGATCGAACCGAGAACACCCCCTCTTATCTGGTAGCCAAGCCCAAAAATCAGGTTGCCTTCTAGTGCAGATCGGTATGTTAGCTATTATCTCCATATCAACCGGAGTAAAGAAACGGTGCAGCTTCTCCCAATCCCACCTTGCCTCATCATGATTTATAAGCTCTGAAACATACTGTGGTGGATTTGGTTCTACAGTCCGGATGGGTCGGCGTAAATTACCAGATGGTAGCCAATTCGACGTCCAGATCGGTGTCAATTCTCCGGTGCCAATTCTTCTGATCAAGCCCTCTTTGAGCACTGCTAGAGTACTCAAGTCAGTCTACTTCCCTGGCGAGAGTTTCTTAGATGTAGAGCTAGGATCTTCTCCTTCTAAGATATGAAGATCTATTATTGATGGCCGAGAGGTGCTAGTATTATATAGAGTAAAATGCATCGTAGGAACCTAAACTATTGAAGTTTTTTTATCTGGTTACTCAAACTTTTAAAATGACTATCCAGGTACCTGATCTATTGCCGGCGCGCATTGGAGGTCCAAAACCTGCCACGTCAGGGACAATCATTTCGTGGTATTAATGAGGTCCAATGTTTAGTTTTCTCTAAGTTGTGACTCTCTTGCCTATCAATATGTTTAAAATAAATGTGTACACTCAACTGAGACTGAGTTAGTGTATTGCCTTCCCTATGTTTTCTTGTGTAAGAGTTCCGAGTTCGCAAAAACATTTTTATTAGAATAAATGCTTCTTTTGCCCGGTGATATCTCGATCTTATCTGATTTATCATTAGATGCATATGCATTTCATTACTCCTGTCTGCATGTGTGTACCATCTTCCTCAGCTCCATCTCATAGGTTTCTGCGCTTCTTGCCTCGCTGGAGCCAGGAGCCTGCAGCTGAGTGCTCCACTGTCTCCCACTCCAGCCCTGCTCTGGAGGAAGACGATGAAGGTGAATTGAGGGCCCGTTTGGTTCATGGCCTGAGCAAATTTGCCTGGCCTGGAACCTTTCTGGATGCTGCCTGCGACGCGTTTGGTTTGAAACCTGGACAGGTGACTGAGCCAGGCAAGTGCGGCATCACCAGGCGAACGAAAACGAATGCCTGGCTGCTGCGGCCTGGTTGCCTGGGGATGAGTAGCACTAGTTAGTTGGAAAACGTGTAAGTTGTGTTTTTTTCTGTCTTTTATTTCTTTTCTAATCTAAATCATAGGAAGGTATTTAATAAAGGAAGCCCCTGCACCGGTTACGGTGGTTTGGCGCAAATGTTTCTTTTATTTTCTATTCATTTCTTAATCAATTATGTGCACGTCTGGTTAGTAAATAAACTATTGAGATTATTTTTCTTATGCATATCATTAATTAATGCATTAATTTATATTATTTTATTGGTTTCTATTACAATGGTTTATAGTACTCAAATAATATTAAGGTTACAATAGATGTAAATATATTATCTCCCTTTATTAATCTTCCCAAACACAGGCTTCCAACCAACATACCATCTTCTAATTTGCCTCACCAGACAGATTCCATTAAATTTTCAGACAACTCTCAGGCAACACTTTTTGCCAGACAACCTTACCAGGTCTCCAATCAAACAGGCCCTGAATGCCTACCAACTCATGTTCTTCTGTTCTCAAGCCTGGCACTGGCAAAGCATGAGGAAGGCCTTCGAGACACTGAGGTTCGATGAGGCAGAACCATTGCGGATTCACTTGAGGCAGAGGCCGATTCCACTATATATAGGACACCAAATAATGATCGAAGTTTGTGGATATAATACACGTATGTATATTTTAGTCCTCGTTCAGAAACAAAGTAATATTCTCCAGTCCAGTATTGGGAGAGATTGAAGGGGGACATTGGTTCATTTTCGACCACAATCCACGTCTATTGACAGGGAATAGGCCCGAGACTGGTGGATCTGAATTCAGATAGCAAATAGCTTACGTTAGGGTAGGGTTGGGGAGCCATTGGTGTGTCTGCCTCTTGCCTGAATGATTCTGCATTGCCAGGAGATACTGTTCTGCACGACTCAGAAGGCTGTACAAGTCTCTCAAGTTTTTGCATGGCCGGGGTAAATACACCAGGAGGAATATAACCGAGTCAACAGTCACAGATGTGAGGTGTGATCTTTTCCAATGATATTATGCTATATAGCTTGTTGCTTGTCTTCGTAATTCTCATTGCAGTGTTATAAATCTTGTGTGATGTTTTGAGCAAGGACTATTACAATTACAATTTGTTTAAACCTTGAGAAGACTTCATGAAGCAATTTAACATGTGTGAGCAGGTTTCTCCATGTAGTATTTTACATGGCCGAGCGAGCATGGAGTCATGCCATCGAGAAGAAAACTGCTGGTACAAACGCACAACAGCATATCTACATGTTGGGCCGATTTAGGAAAGCAGTTAAATGGGCTACACTTTTTTCACAACTATGTTCTGTGAAAGGAGATTCCAGGACATCTCTAGAAGCTGAGGTGTGTTTGTTACTATGTTTCACTTTCTCTCAACTCTATTTTTTTAATAATATTTGAACTATTTTGAAGACAAATCTAAATTGTTTTCACAGAAATACATTTTTTTTCTCAGGCATATGCTTCATATATGAAAGGTGCTTTATTTTTTGAGCAAGACAAGAATATAGATGCCGCGATGATAAATTTCAAGAATACGAGGTTTGTGGAACCCTGGTCAGAATTTAAGATCATTAGAGCCTGGCATTATTTATTGTGTGGATATTTTTATTATTGGTACTTTTTGAATGAGTAATTAGGGTGTTTTTTTATGATTTTGAGTAATTTATTATTTGTTTCTCTATAGGGATATGAGGAGCTTGGGAAGTATGGCAGCATAGAAAATCAACTTTTATGCCGGCAGCGCATTGACGAAGTGGAGCCTATGATTGATTTCTGTTCACACAAACTTGGTGGATCATATCTACAAGCAACCGAACTCCTGGATACTGCTAATGATCTTCTCAAGGCGAAGATGGAGGTATTTATTTTCTTACTGCTCATCTGACATTTCAAGAGCAAGCATGCTAGATTTATAAGCCATAACTGTTTACTATGTATCTAGATGTAGTGTATATTTAGCTGCATAGCAAAAGCTATGAATGAACGTAGAAAAGTCAAAAACGACTTACAATTTGGAATGGAGAGAGTACATTTTTTAAGTATTGAGTTTTATCACGCCCTGCGGTCCACAAAGTTTTGAGTTACTGTTGATTATTTTTTTTTACTTCCGATATTGCATGCAACTGCATCTGTGAATTTTGGCATTCAGTTAACAGATGGGCCAGTGACTGCTACATTCTTGAATTTGTAGCACTAGGGTGTAAAGTGTACGGGCCCAAAGATCACTTTAGCTGTTGTGATGAAGGCATCACAATGCCACTATTGGCAAGTTGATATTTTGATTAAACAGCTGAAGATCCGGCTGTCTGCAGGACAATTATAGTGCATTTTGAAACGATATGCCTTTTAACATGCACAATTTTAGTATGTTAGATGTGCTAATTGTTTTCACTGCGGGAAGCTAAAAAAAAAGTAATTTGCAATTCTATGCAAGGAGAGCTACAGAGGTTTTTGAGATCTCTCTATTTCCTCCCAAATATATATACCTAACATCTATGTCTATACAGTGCAGTTGTCTACATTTGTCCTGCCATCTGATTTCATGATTGGCCCACCATTGCTATGACTTTATTTTCTGGAACGTTGGACTATTTTTGATACATAGTTTCATAAAATTGACACCAACTTGTTTGCTTGTAATTTCTTTTTGGCTGTTTAGGTGCCCTATATTCTTCCTATATTCTTATATGTATTTTGAAAATTTTTCAGGCTGTATTAGCTGAGACAAGGTCACAGCAGGCAGCTTCCATGACCGAGTTTAATTGGCTTGGTCGCACATTTCCTATTGCAAATGCAAAGACCCGTGTCTCCATTTTGAAAGGTATATGGTTACTTCTGGAGTAATATTGTGCAGGATTACCATATAATACTGCCCTTCTGTTTCGAAATGAGATTGTATAAAATTCAGGTCATGATAAAATGACTGATTATAGAATCCTTATTTGATCAATTTTCTTGCTGCAACCTGATATTTGTGTACTTATTGAATTATATATGATCAGCTCAGCAGCTCGAGAGAGACTTGAGTGGTGCAGCCACAGAATCAGTTGCTGCTGACAAAAAGCTTGCCATATTTGAAAAAATATTTTCTGCATACCATGATGCTCGGAGCTGCATCCGCAATGACCTGGTACGCATTTGTTGTTTTTACTTGTTATATGTTAAATTTAGTACAGACTAACATACTGGAGAATAGAGATGTGTTATTCAATGGTTACCGTTTGTATTCTAACATCCCCCCCCGCCCGAATTTAGGCTTCTGCTGGCAATGCTGAGGATATAAGAGATGATCTGAATGGTCTTGACAAGGCTGTTAGTGCTGTTCTAGGATTGAGGACTATAGAGCATAACCAGTTACTTGTTAGCATTGCTAAAAGTAAATTCGCAAAGCATCGAGATGAGAAAAATGAGCGGATCACAAAGCCAGAAGAACTTGTTCGCCTATATGATCTGCTTATTCAGGTATTTTTGTTTTCTGTCACATCCTCTTTTTAGACATTTTATCAAGTCTTTACTTGACCTTGTACTTTTGCTGATGTCAGACTGCTTTTTGCAGAATGCAACGGACTTGGCAGATTTAATTAGCTCTGGAAGAAACAAAAATGAAGAAGAGAACTCTTTTATTCATTAGTATGAGCTGAAAGGCTTGGCTTTTCGAGCTGAGAGGTTCGTTACACTGTTTCCAAGTTTGTCGTGCTCTTTAACGATTAACTTTCTAACATCATTCTCTCTTTTCACAATAAATCTGTGTAACTACTTTATGATCTTCACCCTTTTACATGTTAGTTTGTATGCCTTCCTTGCTATCTGCATCAATTATGTATATTACTAAACGGCAAATTAAAAGATAGGTTAAGTAAGAGTTTGATACATGCAAGTATGCCACTTGCATAGTTAGTAAGTCACTAAATCTGTTTATAAATCTTTCAGGTGGTTAGCAAGGTTCAAATCTGTTTAAATCTAATGCCTGGTGGATTATCCTTACATATTTCACTTTGAAATGTTGTGCAGATGTTTCTTTTTGGCAAAGTCATATAGTTCAGCAGGCAAAAGAGCTGAAGCATATGCATTATTCTGCCATGCCCGTACTCTCGCTGATTCTGCACAGCAACAGCTCGCAAACAGTCATGACAAGGTTTGCCACTGACACAACGAACTCTGAACCAGAACCTTGCAATCTTTTTACTGGCATATCACTTCCAATCCTGAGGACTATTAACGACCTTGATACTAGATACAGGGAATTTTATTTGTTTACCGGTATAGCCTATGGTTCTCTTTGTTGAAGCAAAAATTGAATGGCAAGTTAATTGACTTCGTTGGCTGGTTAATCTTAGAACATAGTTGCATTCACGAAAAAACTATTTAATAACATAGTTCATGTTCTTCACTGAATTGAAGCAAATTGGATCCCAAGATAATTAGGCGTGGGGCTTTCTCATTATCTTCGTTTTTCATATTATTATTGTAAGAAATTTGCTTAACTTATGCATGCTCATTTTTCACAGGTTTTAATACAAGATCTGAAGTCTCTATCGGACAATTGTAGATCGAATAGCTGCGTAGAACATGCAACAGGCATTATGGAGGAGGAGATTGTTCCTTTAAAACTTTCTAAAGGAGTCTCAACTATGTCACTTGCTGATGGTAAAACAAAGGTATGTTTCCATTATGGAATATGCCCATGTAAGCATGGAATAAGCCTTGCATTGGTAGGACACCCTTACAATCTAGGTTTGCACCCATTTAATTCTGACTTTTAGATTTGATTGTGCTATGGTGGCCAATTTTGGAGGTTGACGCCATCATTTGACTTGTAGATACTATTCAGGGTGCCTCTGGGGTTTCAGTTGGTGCTGCCACTTGAACTTTGCATATTATAACCATGGCGCCTTTTGGGAATTTATAGCTCAAGTAGATAAATTTGCTTTCTCAAGTAACTGTTACAAAAGTATCGGTCCAGATAATTGCATTTGAGCAAAGGATAGATCATAGATGAAACTACAAACTTGAGTATGCTTGCATATTACTCTGTCTGTCTAAAACAAGAATGTATTTGTAGCACAGTATGAAGTTAAAGTATCTTAAGTTTGACCAACTATATATAAACAATATTAATATTATGACAGCAAATAATTAGTATCATTTAATTTTTCATGAGATATTTTTTCATAAATCATAATATATATACCATTGGTGTCATAAATGTTAATATTCAACCTATATAGTTGGTCAAACTTTAGATACTTTAATAATTAATAATAAATAATGCACCTAGAATTGCATTCTTTTTTAGGTCGGAGGTAGTATTATTTATGAATTTATGACCTGATATGTTTGGCTGCCAGTAACTGTTTTTCAGCCTATCTAAATGTTGCAAGTGGTTACGTTGACTAGTAGTTCTCACCGGCCACTTTGCACATTAAACCAAGTTAGCAGTATTTTGTCACTACAGATACATATGATGTATTTGTATTTTGCAGGAGAACAAGTATCTTCTTGATATACTAGAGACCTATGAATCAGCGATTGGTGAGCCAAACACCAGAGCTCCATGTCACATTGCTTAGTTCCCACCTCCCTTCCAAGCAGTTCCATGCAATCCTATTGTGCTTGATATGGCTTACAACGCAATTGAGTTCCCAAGCCTTGAGAACCGTATGAAGAAAGAAAAGAAGGGTCTTCTGAGCAGGTTCTGGGGTTGAAAGATGGCACTTGCCCGCTTAAATTTTGGTATATACACTATCCGGATCGTTTGATTTGCTTGGTGCATGAACCAGTGTAAAATGAGAATGTCATCATAGTACCCTTGATGGGTGAGATCTTCTCCAGTGTCCTGCCCATGAGATTGTTTGTCAGAAGGATCTTTGAACCGTTGCAAAGTGTAGTGTGACTGACCAGCATACCCTTTGGTTATTAAATTTTGAGCAATGACTGAGATAGCTCGGATTATCTGAATGTTAAGTTGTTTCATTTCCATACCCCAAGTAGGCAGAGAACAATAAGGAAAATGTTTTTAATATTAATTTATCTTGCTACTTAATCAAGTACAAAATTTTATAGCTGCAATATGTACTCCCTCTATTCCAAATTATAAGTCGCTTTGATTTTTTTTGATACATAGATACATAGCAATTTATATAGCAAAATGTGTGTACTAAAAAAATCAAAACGAATTATAATTTGGAATGAAGGGAGTACTATGCTTTCAAAGCTTTGGTAAATTGGGTTGGTGTGTGTTAAACGACCACACCTGAGGACGTAATTGTGAAACAAAAATCAGTCATTGGCGTTGCATCAAATGTATTGACCCGGTCGAATTCCCAATCTGTGCCAATCTTTATGGCGTTTTTTTTGGTTGGGCACGGTTTGGTTGAAAAGTACAAGAGAGGTGTCTATGCAGGCTTGTTTTACGGAGCTTGGACCTGTGAAGGCTAATCTTCAAACAATACTATGGTATGTCGTGTCATCATATCTATGCTATGCGCCATCGTCTATTGCCGTACTGGTTGATCAAGACTTTACATTGCCGTGTCGTGTCATCAAGACTTTACATTGCTGTGCCATGCAGTGGTTTAATTTGGCCATATTGAAAGGGCATGCCACTGCTGGCAGCTTCAAAAATGCACGGCGGCCCAACCTATTCGGCTGATATGGTTTGTTACGAGAGAAAAATATTATATCATGACTGATAATATACTGGGCTGATAAGTTTCTCAAGGTGTAATATTTGCAACGATGTGATAAGCCATAATTTCTTTATAATGTTGTGGATAGTGTGGTATTGTCCGTGACCAAATGAAACGTGAAGGTAAGCAAATAATGCCGAACGAGGACGAGGGGTCTGTTCGATTCATTCTTTGATGAGTTAGAAGCAGTCAGTGTTGTAACAAGTCCCAACGATTCTTTGAAGAAGTTGTCAAAGGAAAAAAAAAACGATTCTTTGAAGAAGAGAACGTGAGTTTCAGTCACATTGCATATATATATTCAGCCACAAACGGTCGTGTACAACACTACAGCTGCATGGATTGAGTACAAAATACACCGAGCGCGAGGTACAGAAACAATGTAATATATAGTATGCTTCATTTTTTTTTTGCCAGCAAACATAGTATGCTTCATTCAGTTCAGAGAACACAGTTAACTTTATGAAGTTACTATAAGTATTATAGCCTTTTCTCTTTTTTTTTGTTACTAGCTAGCAGTTATCAACCGCTGCGTCTATGGCGTCGAGCACGGGCGACATTAACCCGCCGGTCAGTAAATCCACGACCCTGAAGCCGAAGACGCCGACCTTGATGATAGTTCTGGTTTTACCCCTTCTCCGTCGTGTCTCGCCCTGCAGCTGCTGGGCAACAAGGGACGTGCACCTCGGGTGCACGTCGTAGTTGCACGCCGCGCACAGGTACATGTAGCGCCCTGCGCCGGAGGTCTCCCTGCAGGCGTCGCACCAGCGGCTGGCGCCCAGGCGGGTGAGCGTGAGATGGTGGCCGGGGTGCCCGTCTAAGTCCACCAGCAGCGGGAGGCTCAGGCAAGCCTCGTGGATGTTGAAGTCGCACTCGTCGCAGCGGTAGCCGGTGCCAGTGACCGTGAGCTCGCACGCCGCGCACGAATAAGTGGATGCCTCGCTGTAGTGGTACCCCGAGTCCTCGACAGCAAGTGCTCCGTGTGGAAGAAGGTGCTCTTGATAGCGGCACTATCAGCTGCCATCGTCTGTGTCTGAGTCTTTTGTCTTAGTGCGTGCGCTGTGGGCCTGTGGCTACCTCTTCTGGGGTTTGTGGTTTCTGGTTTCTGGGATTGCTTTGGCCTTTGGGCACCTTGTGAATTGAACTTGAACCAGCAGAATTACATAGATGTTCGGAACTGCACCGTGTGAATGTTTTTTTATTATTAATTTTGGCGCAAATAACCGTGGCGCGAAATGTACGACTTCGTCCACCACTCCACCTCATACAAGCAAACGATACCAAAAGATACTAAACACTAGCTAGGTCGGCAGCATATGTGTCCGTGGCACTACAGGTTCCTGCAGAGTGTATACCTACCGACTCTGTAAGCTCACTGTCGAACGACTATAGTCCGGTGCATGTGCCGCTGGAGAGACCTGTTCTCCTCCGATCCTTGTACGAGCTGATTATTTGAATGTCTTCAAGAAGAGGCGAGTCTCCGCCACAGAAAGTCGTCGTCTGACCTCTGACCTGCCTGCCTTGTATTGGTGACTATACAAATGTTCACTTGACGCTCATTCCACAGCAACTTCAAACCGTGTTACTTACTATAATAAACTTTACGCAAGTAGTGTTTGGAACAAACCGCCACGTTGGTTTGTTCACTGCATCTGCATGAAGAAGATCTTAGACACTGATCACTCCTAACTATAAGAAAATAGGGGAACGAGATGACCTTCTCTGGTCTCTAGGTTGCATGTTATATAGGCAGGGAATAGCCTCTGCGTGGCTTACAAGATTGGTTAGATTACAACAAACTCATGATGATATCTATACTCTATCCTAACAACCTTACCGCTGACTATACTCGATACATGCAGCATCTAGGTACATTAGAATAACAAACTAACAATGACCCTTATCATCTAACACTCCCCCTCAATCTTAGCCACTAACAAGGTTAAGATTGGTTCTAAATTATCGTAGCTTGGCAGCAGGAATAGCCTTGGTAAAACCATCAACAAGTTGATCACCAGAATTAATGAACCTGATTTCCAGTAGCTTTGCTGCAACACATTCCCGGACGAAGTGAAAGTCAATTTCAATATGCTTCGTCCGAGCATGAAAAAGTGGATTAGCTGAGAGATACCTTGCGCCCAAGTTGTCACACCAAAGCCGTGCAACAGGAGGGCACCAAACCTATAACTCCTTCAGCAACTTTTGAACCCACATGATTTCAGCAGTAGCATTTGCTAGGGCCTTATACTCCGCCTCAGTGCTTGACCGAGAGACCGTGGCTTGTTTCCGTGCCATCCAGGAAATTAAGTTACGGCCAAGAAAGACAGCAAAGCCACCAGTAGATCGTCGATCATCAGCACACCCTACCCAGTCAGCATCGGAGAAAGCACTGACCAACATGGAGTCTGACTTGGAGATTTTCAAGCCCAAACGCAGCGTGCCCCAAACATACCTCAAGATCCGTTTGACTACACTCCAGTGCACAGTAGTAGGAGCATGAAGGTACTGACAAACTTTGTTGACAGAGTAGGAGAGATCCGGTCGAGTCAAAGTAAGATACTGAAGAGCACCAACAACACTTCGATATTTAGTTGCATCCTCTGACCCGAGTGGATCGCCATCAGTAAGGGTGAGTTTATCCGAGACAGAGAGGCGTGTCGACTATCCATACCTAATCGGGACAGTACATCAGAGGCATAGCGCTCTTGAGACAACACCGAACCATCTCCCACTCTCTTGACTTCTATTCCTAGAAAAAATGAAGATCGCCCGGATCTTTGAGAGCAAACTCAGATTGGAGGTCTTTGAGTAGTGCACTGGTGGCATGTGGTGAGGAGCTTTCCACAATGATGTCATCAACATAAACCAGGACAAACATGGTGTAGCCGCCATGATGATAATAGAACAAAGAGGTATCTACCCTTAAAGCAACAAAGCCAAGATCTTGAAGCTTTTTACAAAGTCGTGCATACCATGCCCGAGGAGCTTGTTTCAAGCCATAGAGAGCCTTGTCCAATTTGCAGACATAGCTCGGATGATCCTTATCAACATACCTTGGAGGTTGTTGCATATACACTTCTTCTTCGAGAATACCATGAAGGAAGGCATTTTGAACATCAAGTTGACGCAATGACCAGCCCTTGGTGACAGCTATGGAGAGGATGAGCCGAATGTTGGCAGCTTTTACAACTGGACTAAACATTTCTTTGTAGTCAATACCATAGCATTGTTTAAATCCTTTGACCACAAGACGAGCGTTGTACCTGTCGATTGTCCCATCTGCCTTGCGTTTGATTCTATACACCCACTTACAACCCATGATATTTTTCCCTTTTGGTCGTGGAACAAGATGCCATGTCTTGTTCTTCATCAAGGCTTGGTATTCATTGTCCATGGCAGCGAGCCACTTTTGGTCACCAAGTGCAGCATCAAGTGTAGCAGGTTCGTCAGCAGTCCGACCACCATGCAAGCCCCACCGCACTGTGCCATCAGTGTACTTCTTTGGTTGACGAATGCCATGTTGCAGTCGAGTGGCAGGCCTAGAGAGGGACGGAGCCACAGCAGGGGCTGAATCCGGCACAACAGCCCCAGAAGGAGGAGCCACAGACGATCCTGAGTGGTGAATCTGAACAGTGGACAGAGCAGCAGTTGTCGCCTGTGCGCCCAGATCAGTCTGTGCCGCTGGAGGTGGTGTAGCCGAAGGCGGATCTATTGGCGGCGGTGTAGAAGATCCAGGGGCAGTCAGCGAGCCCAGCGTGGAACTAAACGAGTCCGCCACATCGCCTGTGGGAGGATATGCCAGGGCAGACAGGACTGCTGTTGATCCCGGAGTAGATTCCCCACCTGACGCTGCCGCACCTGCAGCAGGCGAAACAGCCATGAGACGCCCACTGCTCCCCGCGGAGAAGCACATGTGATATGGGAGCACTGGCGTCGATTGAGACCCGGTTGGAGCAGTATTGTCCATCGCGTTTTTACCTGAGGCAAGCATAGAAACAGGAGAACTTGGTGAAGCATTAGTATAGACAGGAGAAGCATTATATTGATCAGGTACATGTGAATTCCCAAGGCTAGTAGAGGGATTTAGGAGGATGTCAGGTAAGAGCTCGACTTCTTTGCGAAGTCTAGCACCGGCGTTGGGGTGGAGAGTCGCAAAAGGGAAGACATGCTCGTCAAAAATGACATCATGAGAGATGTAAACACGGCCCTGTTTGGGATCTAAACATTTGTACCCTTTGTGCAAACTGTTGTATCCGAGAAAGATGCATTGTTTGGAACGGAAATTGAGCTTGTGAGCATTATAAGGGTGAAGGTTAGGCCATACAGCACACCCAAAAACCGAAAGATGATTATAGTCTGGTGGCTCACCAAAGAGACGCTCAAAAGGTGTGACATGATCAATGACCTTAGAAGGCAGACAATTTATGAGATACACAACAGTTGTAAATGCCTCATCCCAAAATTTTAGAGGTAAAGAGCCATGGGTGAGTAGAGTAAAGCCTACCTCCACAATGTGGTGGTGTTTATGCTCAGTGGATCCATTTTGCTGGTGGGCATGGGGGCAGGACATGTGATGAGCGATGCCAATACGAGTAAAAAAGGAATTGAGGGCCTGATATTCACCAACCCAATCTGTTTGGACAGCAAGAATCTTACGACTAAATTGGCGCTCTACCAGGCTTTGAAAGTTACAAAAACATTGAAAAACTTTAGATTTGTTGCGAATCAAATAAAGCCAGGTAAACTTAATGTAATCATCAATGAAGGAGACATAATATTCAAATCTTCCAATAGATGATGGGGCACGTCCCCAAACATCAGAGAAAATGAGGTCCGTTGGACCTTTTGACACACTAATAGACTTAGGATAAGGCAGTTGATGACTTTTGCCTTATTGACATGCATCACACACTCTATTTTTATTGGAATCATGCAAAAAAAGGAAGCCTATGCCGATCTAGCACTTGCTGAATGACTTTTGAAGAGGCATGCCCGAGACGATGGTGCCACAAGGAGGTAGAGGGCTTGACGACACTAAAGGCTTGTTTATTGGAGGATGAACATGAGGTGGAGGATGCACGCAATGGGTAGAGCCCCCCTTCACATCTGCCTCTGTGAAGAGTTCTCTTCGTCTCCTGTTCCTTGATCAAAAAATGGTCACGATGAAATTCAAGATAAACATTATTATCTCTAGCAAGGCGATTTATAGAACAGAGACTTTTATGAGATTGTGGAACATGTAGAACATTATTTAGATGAAAATCTCTACTAGGGGAATGCACAGTACTATGACCAACATAAATAGTCTCCATACCTGCGCCGTCGGCAGTACGAACGTGGTCACCATCGTGGTACTTGTTGCGCATGGTGAGCCTCTCCAATTCACCAATGATGTGGTCAGTAGCACCACTGTCCATGTACCAGTTCGTATCTACACCATACGAACTGGAAGTGGCCGAGGAAGCACTCTTCTATGGGGGACCATTGAAGTCCCTGTTGAAGTGCTTGAAGCAGCGATGAGCGGGATGCCCTTCCTTGCTGCAGATCTGGCAGAAGACGCCAGGCTAGAAGTTGCGGCCGTGGCCAGTGCCACCACCAGAACTGTTGTCGCAGCCACGACCTCCTCCACCGCGAACGAAGCCTTCGCGGCTGCCACCACCTGAACCTCCCTTGGAGGCAGTGCAACATCCACCACCATTGCGGCCACCCTTGGTGGTAGCGTTTGCTGAGAGTTGAGCACCACCAGTGTTTAGTTCCTTGCGCTATTTATGCGCCATGAGCTGGGCGTAGAGTTTCGGCACCGTGATGGGTTCCACCCTGTTTGCAACAGCTGTAACAACAGATTCAAATTCCTCATCGAGTCCCATTAGGATGTAGGTGATGAGGTCCTCATCCTCCAGCTTCTTGCCCGCCGACACCATGTCATCGGCCAGGGCCTTCATCTTGATGAAGAATTCAGCCACCGTCGATGTCCCCTTGGACACGGTGGCGAGCGCCATCCTGGTGGAGATGATCCTGGCGCGCGACTGGGATGCATGATGTTCATGAATCGTAGCCCAAAGCTCGGCTACGGTTGTCGACGAGGAGACTTGAGCGAAGACGTCCTTGGACAGTGATCCAAATAGGTAACTGAGGACCTGTTGGTCCTGAGTCACCCACTTCTCATAGGCGGGGTTGGGCACCGGATTGCCCTTCTTTCCTGTGGTCGGGTCGACGGTGCCATCGAGGTACGCCGCCGGTGGTGTCACGTCGGGCTTGATGTAGCCGCCGTACTGCGCACCCTTGATCATTGAGGAGACTTGCGCCAACCACATGTTGTAGTTCCCACGAGTTAGCTTCTCCGAAACCGGAGGAAGGAAACCAAAGGCGAATGCCGTGACGCCGGTGGTGGCGGTGGAAGAGGAGGCCATGTGGATTGGTTTCGTGGGGAAAAAATGAGCTCGATACCATATAAGAAAATAGGGGAATGAGATGACCTTCTCTGGTTTCTCGGTTGCATGTTATATAGGCAGGGAATAGCCCCCTGCATGGCTTACAAGATTGGTTAGATTACAACAAACTCATGATGAGATTTATACTCTATCCTAACAACCTTACCGCTGACTATACTCGATACATGCAGCGTCCAGGTACATTAGAATAACAAACTAACAATGATCCTTATCATCTAACACTAACAACCAGAAAACAAATAAAACAAAAGACAGTGGACGGAGAGCCAATATGATGTGCAATGTGATCATCAATCAAGAATAAAGAAGTACCGAGCCATTATTTTGACGAAATCAACAGCCCACTAGGGATGACGAGCCTCATGCGATGACCCATCTAACGCGAGGGCCACTGGGTTAGGGCCGAATCGAGTCTTTGAAGCTGTGATCTAGTTTTCTTCTTAAATGCAATTTTTTGCTAGGGATATTGAAAGTCTTCATAAGAATGACCGCATAGGCCTGAGAACAAATGCCCAATGAACACTGACCAATATTCCTACATACGGAGTTGATAAAGTTCTTTCTTATTTCTTATTTCTTCCTTTCTTCATCTTTCTGTCATTGAAGAATAAGGAAGACTGATTTGATACTCTTATTCTCCCTACTTCTTCACCATAAACAGATCTAACCACAATGAAACAGAGAAAAGATGAAAAAATTCCATGGTGGTAACATATTCTCCGTGTTGATGTCATCGTCCGGAAATAGAAGTCTCCTTGTCATCATGGTTATGAAGTTGTTAATGCCGTAGTTGTTACCCTCATCTTCAACAAAGCCTCCTTGGAGAAAATATTCCACCCTGCCTTCTCACCTTTGCTAGAAAAGAGCGGGTGGAGATAAATCCCAAATACAAAAAGAACTTAGAGATCCTAACCCTAATGATAGAGAATCTACTAGAAAAACTCATTAAAGAATAAAGACCATAGATCCCCACTCCTTCCATCCTCCGACGAGATGGCGGAGGAGGAAAGCAAAGGGCCCAACAGACAACGGTGATGGAAGGCGGCACTGCTGGCAGTTATCACTGTTAGATCCGCAGCTATGCTTAGTTTACACATTACTTTCTCGATTTCTCCACGAGAAACACGTTCGACCGAGCTATGCTTAGTTTATTCATTACTTTCTCGAGGAGAAGAAATGCATTCAGATATTAGAATGATATAGAAAACTTTGTTTTTTTACATCTCATTTCTTCACTCTTCTAAAGCTCAAATAATACAAGAGTAAAAGTCATACATTTGAATAATACATTGCATTCTTTTTGATCGATCGCTTTCACCATATTGTCTTAAATTTAGAATCAAAATATGAATATGGAAGTGTCTACCTGTTCTAAGTGCTTCTCCCTCGCTCGGCCAACAGACCACTTGCTATTGTTTTCTTTTGCGAAACAAGAACTTTATTAATAATTAAAATGTATTATTACAAGCAAGCGACTCGACAAACTCTGGAAAAAAATCAAAAAGACCTGACTACTACTCAATCTAATAGCATGATGTGCAAGCTCATGCGCTACATTATTTTGTTCACGACTAATCTTAACAACTACGACTTGATGACGATCTACCATTAGCAATCTTGCCTCCTGAAAAGTGGACCAGTGCAGCGATCGGTCAGGGCCAGTATTCTTCAACTTGTCAGCAACCACGGCACAATCGGTTTCCAGGATCATAGGAACGTCTGGCCATCGCGCCGTGAGTGCAAGTCCTTCACGGCATGCCACAGCCTCGGCTTCCTTCGCTTCCCAGCAATGACGTAGTAAACGCCAAGCAGATAACATAATTCGACCTTCATGATTCCTGATAATCACTCCTATAGCAGCAGTACCCGAACTGGGCAAAAAATCCCCATCGACGTTGATCTTCATCCAGCCTAGGTTCCACCTCTTCCTTGATCGCCGAGCTCCATCAGTCACTCGACCGTTCCCAACCACTACACATCGCTTTCCTTTGTAGTCATCGTGAGAACCATTCTAGCGGCATAGCAGGAACGAATCCATATATCGTGTAAGAAAGACCACAAAGCTATCAATCGAGAGCTTCTGTCCTGCCCTTAATACACTATTACGAACACTCCATACACGCCCGAGAAGCATGATCAGATTTCCTCTGACCTCCACTGGATACCAGAAGGTTGAGCAGCCATTCAGGCCCCGTATACATCAAGTCATCCTCGCCTGGGAGGGACCAATATTTTCTCATGGCCTGTCGAAAAGCAACATTGTGTGGACAGCTGATGCAGGCATGGAAGCAATCCTCACGTACATAGCTACACATCTCACAAGCCTCATGTGACACAAGGTGTCTGTAACATTTATTAGCCTGAGTTGGAATGTCGTTGTTGGCAACCTTCCATGTAAACACCTTAACTTTTTCAGGAACTTTAGTAGCCCATAAATTCTTCCACACCATTCTACCATCTGAAGGAGTAGAGCTGGTACCAATTGCTCCTTCGCCATGTTCAATCCTCATAGCTAGTTTGTACGCACTCTTCACAGTAAACAAGCCAGACTTCTCAAAGTTCTCGGCCACATAATCTTGACAAGCATTATAGGAAATTTTAATCTTCAATATCTCCTCGCCACATAATCTCAAAGTTCCAGACCACTTGCTATTGAGGATACTGACATTTATCGACAAGGTATACGCGGTGTATGATTGAAAGTTTGAAACATTATTAGAGCACAAAGTCTCAAACGACACGGACCAGGCAAACAACCAGTCAACCAGCGGATGCTAGTGTCCCTCTATATAATTAGCTCATGTACATCTCCTGAAGGGCATGCCCAAGTCCCCAGAACCAACAGGCTTAGCTTCAGAAATCAGTTCTCTAGTTTCTCCAAACCAAAAATCGTTTGGCCACAGTAGTCATGGCACTTCGCCAGAGACACTTCGCCGACCCACATGTGCTTCGCTTCTGAAGACGCAGTACAGTAATACTGCCGCCCACGTATGCGACTTGTGCCGATCCAAGATGGCCGGCCTCACCGGCTACCGCTGCATCGCCTGCGACTTCAACATCCACAAGGCATGTGCTGATTACTTCAAGCAGACAACCACCTTCTTCGCGCACCCATGGCACAACCTTACGCTAAGCCGCTTGCCCACCAGTTCCTCTGTTCAATGGTCCTACGACCTCTGCATGGAGGTATGCCCGCCGGGAGACTTGGTGTACCGCTGCACGGATTGCCTCTTCGATGTGCATCCTCTGTGCGCCATGCTCCCGCAGAACATTCGGAGCCCTCTCCACCCACGGCATGACCTTCGCCTGGTACCTTCAGCCGGCACGTGCATGTGTGGCTGCGAAGAAGTGTCCGTGTGGAACTACGTTTGCTCTTGTCCGCTCAAAGTAAACATCGCGTGTGCCTCCAGAAGCGGAGCGCCCTGCAATGGTGGCCGAAGCAACACCATCACCAGCAGTGATCATCATGTCAGCACCACCACGCAGGCAAGCCAAACTAGGAGCGGCGGCGGACAGAGCCTCGCCGTGAGATCGAGCCATCGTTCCTCCGTCGCCAAGTTTCTTCTCAAGGCAAGCCTCCATGTCGCGACGGATGCAGCAACCGGCGGCATGGCATCGCCAGTGCTCGAAGTCCTATCAGCGGCCTTCAGTTGATGATTGCCACCACTGCGGCACTGCGTCTTGCCTTCTACGACTACTAGTATGTCGCGAGCCGCCGCCGGTCCGCCGTGGACACGGCCGAACTCGCTGCAACAGCCCGCGGTGTTATGATCCCTTGCAAGAGCTTCACCTCGACCTTGTGGAGCCCATGAGCGGTCGAATCGGCAAGCCGGAACGGGGTGCTCGCGCACGGGAGCTTCGAGAGCGTGGACGAGCGCGGGAGCAGGGGCGGGAGCTGAAACAGAGGTTCCTTCAGTCTTCGAATTTGCACAGCCCGGAGCATCTCAATCCAATTCCTTCTGCCAGTAAGCAGCCATGAGAATTGCCTAGCTGCATCATCCACATCGAGAGCCGGCCATGACCTGTACACGACGAATTTGGAGGTTGTCGAGGAGTGCCTTGGCGGTGGCCATGCTGGGCTCGTGCACGAACATGCCGGCATGGAAGTAGAGCGCGGGCGGAGTGGCTCCACGTCTTCTCGTAGAAGCAGTCCTTCACAGCGTAGAAGTATCCCTTCTCGAGCTCGAACAGCTCATCGATGTTGTTGAACACTTGTACTCCACGAACTGCACGAAAACAGAGACATGTGAGTATGGACATAGCAGTACATGAATGAATCAGTTCAGTAGTGGTTGGTTGCGGTACCTCACAGATGTGGAGCTTGGAGTAGTTGATGACGTAGTAGGCCATGGAGAACTGCGTCTGGTTCTCAGGCGGGTACACGGGCTCGATCTCGCGGACGATGCAGCCCTGCGAGACGAGGATGCAGCGGTGGGAGTCCGGCACGTCGGGCAGCACGGCCACCACCAGCGGATAGGCTGAGCGGGCCTTGCGCAGCCAGGCCCACCACGCCCTTCCAGTAGTCCCCGTCGCCGGCCAGGAACGTCACGTACGCCCTCGTCGCGGGCTTCATCGCCGCCTTCTTGGTGAAGAAGAAGCCGTGAGTCCCTCGTCGCAGCGCTCCCGCCGGACCCGCTGGCTGCCTCCGGCGGCGCCTGCTGCACCGCCGCCGCGGCCGTCGTAACGGACGACGGCATCACGTGCGACTTCCTTCTGAAGCAGCTCCACGCGTGGAGCATGGTGGGCGCGGACGCAGCGGTGCTGCCTGATCCGGAGGCCCACGCGGCGAGGCGGCCGAACCAGGCGACGCTGGGCGCCATGATGATACCGGCGTTCGGGCACGCCGGCGGCGAGCACGCGAACTCGGCGCTGCTCCTCGACGTGCCCCTTGTGTTGGGCCTCGTCCGCGCCTCTCAGCCGGTCAGCGCGAAGGAGATGGAAGAGGGCGTACGGGTGACATGGGTGACGGGGGAGGGGCCTTTTTTGATAAATGGTCCAGCAAAACCGGACTAGTTTCGCCCTTTAGATCTGAGGTGAAGTTATTTTAAGGTTTCAGGGACTAGAGGGTATTCGTGACTAATATTCGAATTCAAGACTCAAATTTAAATTTTAAAATTCAACACTATTCAAATTCGTTGTACTATTTAAATTCGTTGTACTATTTAAATTCGGAATATGAATAGTGCACGAGTACTTCACTCGTGTTGCACATCTGTTATAAAATATTCAAAGCACATTATTTGGATACTATGTAAGATATTTAAATATTTAAAGGCAATAGTATTCACTACTATGCAAACAATATAAATATTCAACGAGACTGTGCGCACGAATATAAAATGCGTGAGCGATAGCGACGTGCGTGATTAATTAGCACGAGAGATTATTAAGTGAGTAATTAATTATGCGTAATGCGGATTATGTATGCGGAATTATATATTCTCAGGATCTTCGCAAGGCTGGCGAGACCAAACTTTCAGCCGGTCGTGTGACTATGCTTGTGTCTGTCCTACTCGGTACTCACCGTATGCATCACCTAGCTCGCTACAGAACCAGGCTAACCTGTTCTTCTCCCTCGCTATCCCCAGCCATGGACACACAGGACTCAGGCACTATCGTCTCCCCAGGCAGTTCCACCTGAAGGGAACACTTCTCTGCGGACACAGGGTTCTCTACAACGCCGCTACATGGGGTAACACGAGAACAACTCAATGCAGAGGTTTCTCCTCTAGGGTCCTTAGCATAGAGACATCGTCCCATATGAACAAGCTTAAAGGACAACTGGGATTAAAACAGAAAAGCTTAATCCATTTTCACAAGGCAAGCTTACATACGGCTTTCCCTTTCGGAAAACCCCAGGCGCTTAGCACAAACCTTAATTACCTTACAAGCACGGGAAGTCGGTGATCTTCCTTATTCTCTAATTTACAGAGGTGGAGTAATACAGTGGTAGTGGATGGTTACTACAATGGCTAATGGTGGACTAGCTCAGACGAGTTCTGAGGTAGTGGGCTTCATGGTGTATGAGAGTGGAGTGCAGTCTTCATGGAGTGAGTGAGGTGATGAGCGGGTGCTTCGGTCTGAGGGCGGATGGTTCAGCCGATGCTTCCATGCTGAATGCAAGCGCTCGGCGTCTCCTTTTAAAGAGCTCAGAGAGCCTTCTGGAGCGTCCTTCGTGCTTATCTGGCTGTCCTTTGAGTTTATCATCTTCACAGCTAGATGGCGCACCGTCTTCAATTATCGGCTTCTACTGTTGCCGGATGGTAACCTTCCAACGTCGCATTGTCTTCTGAGGATAACGAATGCCTGCGTCTTTAATTATCTTCTTGAACTGTTGTATGACAACGACTTCGTCTTCGATAATTGATGCTTTCTCTGATGGATTTGGGACATTCAGAATATTTTATTCTATTCACTGTATATTCCTTTTGCGCTGGCTGTTTTTACTCAAAAAATTTCAGGGGGTATGTATGGTCTTCCACGCCCGAATGATTAATGTTGCAAACATTAATCAAAACTCTGGCACATGTGTATATTATTCGATATTATTCTTCCCCGGACCGAATTGTTGATAAACCTTATCAACATAGGGAATATATATTCATTGATATTGATCACAGCCTGCCTAGACTTTTCTTATTTAGTCAATATCTTCTTCAATGTCTGAATCATCAGGCTGGCATATTTCATAAAGAGATAATAAGTCTCTGCATTCTTTTCTTAGATCACATTCTTCACCATAATTGGGCTTGATCAATATTCTAATCCCTCGTTGTTCAACATAGGGAATATATTTCTCAATATTGGTCTGGAGACTTATTTATTTTAATATTCATAATATTAGAATCTATCATTCTGATGGTTGCCCGTGACCACGGATATCCAACATATTGTCATCTAGCATATCATTGATATCTTCATCAGATATATGTGCATTCATCTTTGAATCATAGTCTTTTTTTATATATTCCTCGTAATCTTTTCTTATGCTTTGCTTATAGTCTTGGTTTATATTTTGGAAATTCATATTTATTTCATTCTGAACTTCCTGCAAGACTTAATCCTTTATATTTTTCTTTAATTGAGGAATAATTAAGTTAAGCGTTTCTTTTATTCTTTTATCAATATCATCATCATTTGATATTTCTATAACATCTTTATATGTGGGCATTTTTGACGAGCTTGCTTCTTGCATATTCATTCCTAGCTCATTGATTTTCATATCTCTTGCCCTTTTATATTTTTGAATATAATCTTTTGCTTCTAGTTGTATGAAATAATTTATTCCCAAAAGACTTAGTCCATATGATAGAGCTTGGTCAATATCTAGATATTTTTTGAATGAAGGCTTACCCCTTCCTTCTCTTTCTATTTCTATCTGCTGAGATACAATTGATTCATATGTTAAATAAACTCCTGGCACGGTTCCTCTATATATAACATATATGGGTTTCTTTTCTATATATTCAGACAGTTCTTTCTGCTGTATTTTTCTATTTATCATATTAAAATATTCAGCTAGGCTATTTAATATTGCTAACATATATCCTCTTTCTTCTCTCTTATTGTTATATTAAAACCAAAAGTTGTCTAGAATGCATTCTTGAACATTGTCTAGAACTATATGGTCTTTGGGCTTGAATTTATATGTATTTGGAGGAAATATTCTTCACTTATTCTCAGCTCCAAAATAGTAATTTTTATCCCCATTGGGGCTTGTTCCTTTCTTCATTCCTGCAAAACAGATAATCGTGAAAATATATCAGGTAAGATATTATCTTTTCCTTTTATATGTTCAAATATAACTTTATAACCATTTTCAGTGATAATATCTTCAAATAAGACCCATCTTCTGGTTGAACTTTTCTTACTGTTAATTTTATAATAATATCTACATATAGCTTCGTAGTCTGTTTTTACTGTAAACTCTTTAAACCCTAGATATAATCTAAAAGCATTTATTGCATTGATAACGGCTAGAATTTCTCTATCGGTATTGTTTATCGTTTTTAACTTATATTTACCTGAAGCATATCTACATATTTTTTCTTCTAACTTTGGTGTGAGGTTTTGCTTAAGTATTGCACCCCATCCTAATTCTGATGCATTGGTTTCTATAATAAAATAGTTATCATCTAAAGGTAATTCTAAGGGTTTTAAATTTTTAACCTTTTCTTTTATAATTCTAACTAATTTTGTATCTTCAGAATTAAAATACTTTTGTCCATTCTTTCTTAACTTCGCATATAATGGACCAGCTAATTTTGCTAAATTTTCTATATAATTTCTAGCATAATTTACTATTCCTAGGAACTGTTGTAATGTCTTCTTATCATTCATGACATCTAGAAATTGTAATATTTTCTTTGCAATATGATCTTGCAAATGAATTTTTCCCTCTCCTATTTCATGGCCTAAGAAATTTATCTTTTCTTTGCATATTTCCATTTTTCTTTTTGAAAGTATTAACCCATATTGCTCTACCTTTCTAAAAAATGTTTCTAAATGAGCTATGTGCTCTTTGTAAGATTTTAAAAAGATTAGAAGATCATCAATATAAACTAGTATGAATTCTTGATTTTCATTAAAGATATTCTGCATTTTTCTTTGAAATAAGGCAGGGGCATTTTTCAAACCTAAAGGCATTACTATCCATTCGTAATGACCTTAAGGACATGTGAAAGCAGTCCATTCTATTGATTCATCTGCCATTTTTACTTGCCAAAAACCAGCTTTTAAATTAAATTTTAAAAAATATTTACAAGCTTGTATCCTATTTATCCATTCTTGCTTATTTGAGATATTATATGCATCATCTATAGTATTATCATTTAGTCTTTTATAATTAATAACCATTCTTGATTTTCCTCTGGCTATTTTAGCATGATTTCTAACTATAAATGCTGCTGATCTGTGAGGACTTCGACTTTCTCTTATAGCTCCAAGTTTTAACAATTCTTCTATATGTATTTTAAATTCTTCTATATCTTTAGGTGTTGCTTCTATAGGACTTGTCTTAATTATATATTCTGGATTTATTATATTAATTTTACATACTATACCATTCTTATCCCAATGTTTCATTGGTATTTCTCCAATTATTTGAATATCTTCTAGTCTTTGGACTATTTTGTCTATATCTTTTTTGGACTTTATGTCCCTATAGCAGTTTAGCGCTAGTGATTGTAAACTAATGCCTTCTATACTTGAATTTGCTACATGAAATTCTTCTATATTTTCGCCCAACTCTTCATTTCTATAATTATCAGACCCTTTAATTTTTAGATTAGACCTATCTAAATTAGAATTTATATTTCTTTGTATTTCTGTTATGTATGGAATATTATCTTGATGAGAGATAAAAGTAATTCCTTGCTCATGTATAATTGTTGTTTGTACTGAAAATTGTAAAAATCTGAAACCTAATAACATATCAACACTTATCATAGATAAATCTCTTATTGTAATTTCATCTATTATATATTTGGTATTGTTTATTTGTATTTCTATATTATAAGCTAATTGATTATGAGGTCTTTGTGTTCCAGACATATCAGTAGATATTTCTGCTTTATTTTGATCTATTGTATGAACTATTTCTGGACATCTTGTAAAATATTTATCATGTATAATATTCTTTGTGCAACCAGTATCTATCAACGCTAATGTTTTATAAGAGATATTTGGAGTTAAGTTTAATTTTACAGGTATTCTTATTCCTACTATATCTTTGAATGGTAACCTAACTATATATTTGCTACCAAAATTTATTATGGCATCTTTTAATTGTGTAGCTTTATCATCTTTTCTATTTATTATAGTCTGCTCTTTTAACTCAGTATTAGTGATAATATTTCTATCATTCTTACATTCTTCATTAAGTTTAATTCTAGCTCTTAATTCTTCTAATTCTGCTTCCAAAGTATTTACTCTGTTTTCTAAATTTCTGACTCTACTTGTCAATATTTTATCTTCTTGTTCTAATTCTATCTCTTGTCTCCATTTCTGATTATTTGTCTTTAAACAAGAAACACATGCTTGTTTTAAACATTTACTACATGTGGCTCTATTTTCTTGACTAGGGTAGTATATGCAAAATATACATTTTATATTATAGTCACCTCTTCCTTTTATCCAATCATGTTCACAACCATCTTGATCCATAAATTCAATATTTGCTTCTATTGAATTTTTAGTATTATTAGATATAATATCTAATCCTTCCATAACATTATCTAAATTCATCACATAATGTGTCTATAAAATCTTTATAACTTTGAGCATTATCTTCTTCTTCTTCATCATAGCTTTCTAATAAAAGCTGCTGATTAATATTCAACTGCTCATCTTTGTCTATATTATATTCAATATTATTGCTCTGCACAGCTTCTTCAACATCATAATATTCTGTGTCTTTATTCAACACAACTACTTTCACAGTAGATGTTTTAAGATATTTATTTTCTAGAGCTCTTTCCTCCTTGATTTTATTAAGACTATAAATCTTTCTCCTAAAATAGATTTCTTTCTCTCTTATAGCATTCCATTCACTTATACCAGTTCTAAAATATTCATCAGAATTTTTTCTAATCTTTTGTTCATAAGATTTAATTTGGCTATCTATATCTTCCATTAATATACTCTTAGTAAATCCCTTAAATTCAAATTTTATTAACCAGAATTCAAATTTTATTAACCAAAATTCAAATTTTTTTAACCAGGCTCCGATACCACTACGGCCGGGACTGCGGGGTATTCGTGACAAATATTCGAATTCAAGACTCAAATTTAAATTTCAAAATTCATGAGTTACTATTTATGACACTATTCAAATTCGTTGTACTATTCAAATTTGTTGTACTATTCAAATTCGGAATATGAATAGTGCACGAGCACTTCACTCGTGTTGCACACTTATTATAAAATATTCAAAGCAAAGCCTCACAAATACTCGCCAAAGTTAGAAGAAAAAATATGTAGATATGCTTCAGGAAAATATAAGTTAAAAACGATAAACAATACCGATAGAGAAATTTTAGCCGTTATCAATGCAATAAATACTTTTAGATTATATCTGGGGTTTAAAGAGTTTACAGTAAGAACAGACTATAAAGCTATATGTAGATATTATAATAAAGTTAACAGTAAGAAAAGTTCAACTAGAAGACGGGTCTTATTTGAAGATATTATTCTCAGGGGGTATGTATGGTCTTCCACGCCCGAATGATTAATGTTGCAAACATTAATCAAAACTCTGGCACGTGCGTATATTATTCGATATTATTCTTCTGATTATTCTTCCCCAGGCCAAATTATTGATAAACCTTATCAACATAGGGAATATATATTCATTGATATTGATCACAGCCTGCCTAGACTTTTCTTATTTAGTCAATATCTTCTTCCATGTCTGAATCATCAGGCTGTCATATTTCATGAAGAGATAATAAATCTCTATATTCTTTTCTTAGATCACATTCTTCACCATAATTGGGCTCAATCAATATTCCAATTCCTCGTTATTCAACATAGGGAATATATTTCTCGATATTAATCTGGAGACTTATTTATTTTAATATTCATAATATTAGAATCTATCATATTGATGGTTGCCCATGACCACGGATATCCAACATATTGTCATCTAGCATATCATTGATATCTTCATCAGATATATGTGCATTCATCTTTGAATCATAGTCTTTTTTATATATTCCTCGTAATCTTTCCTTATGCTTTGCTCATAGTCTTGGTTTATATTTTGGAAATTCACATTTATTTCATTCTTAACTTCTTGCAAGACTTCATCTTTTATATTTTTCTTTAATTGAGGAATAATTAAGTTAAGCCTTTCTTTTATTCTTTTATCAATATCATCATCATTTGATATTTCTATAACATCTTTATATGTGGGCATTTTTGACGAGCTTGCTTCTTGCATATTCATTTCTGGCTCATTGATTTTCATATCTCTTGCCCTTTTATATTTTTGAATATAATCTTTTGCTTCTGGTTGTATGAAATAATTTATTCCCAAAAGACTTCGTGCATATGATAGAGCTTGGTCAATATCTAGATATTTTTTGAATGAAGGCTTACCCCTTCCTTCTCTTTCCATTTCTATCTGCTGAGATACAATTGATTCATATGTTAAATAAACTCCTGGCACGGTTCCTCTATATGTAACATATATGGGTTTCTTTTCTATATATTTGGATGGTTCTTTCTGCTGTATTTTTCCATTTATCATATTAAAATATTCGGCTAGGCTATTTAATATTGCTAACATATATCCTCTTTCTTCCCTCTTATTGTTATATTGAAACCAAAAGTTGTCTAGAATGTATTCTTGAACACTGTCTAGAACTATATGGTCTTTGGGCTTGAATTTATATGTATTTAGAGGAAATATTCTTAACTTATTCTCATCTCCAAAATAGTAATTTTTATCCCCATTGGGGCTTGGTCCTTTCTTCATTCCTGCAAAACAGATGATCATGAAAATATATCAGGTTAGATATTATCTTTTCCTTTTATATGTTCAAATATAACTTTATAACCATTTTCAGTGATAATATCTTTAAATAAGACCCATCTTCTGGTTGCACTTTTCTTACTGTTAATTTTATTATAATATCTACATATAGCTTCGCAGTCTGTTCTTACTGTAAACTCTTTAAACCCTAGATATAATCTAAAAGCATTTATTGCATTGATATAACTCTTTAAACCCTAGATATAATCTAAAAGCATTTATTGCATTGATAACGGCTAAAATTTCTCTATCGGTATTGTTTATCATTTTTAACTTATATTTTTCTGAAGCATATCTACATATTTTTTCTTCTAACTTTGGCGAGTATTGCACCCCATCCTAATTCTGATGCATCTGTTTCTATAATAAAATAGTTATCATCTAAAGGTAATTCTAAGGGTTTTAAATCTTTAACCTTTTCTTTTATAATTTTAACTAATTTTGTATCTTCAGAATTAAAATACTTTTGTCCATTCTTTCTTAACTTCGTATATAATGGACCAACTAATTTTACTAAATTATCTATATAATTTCTAGCATAATTTACTATTCCTAGGAACTGTTGTAATGTCTTCTTATCATTCATGATATTTGGAAATTATAATATTTTCTTTGCAATATGATCTTGCAAATGAATTTTTCCCTCTCCTATTTCATGGCCTAAGAAATTTATCTTTTCTTTGCATATTTCTATTTTTCTTTTTGAAAGTATTAACCCATATTGCTCTACCTTTCTAAAAAATATTTCTAAATGAGCTATGTGCTCTTTGTAAGATTTTAAAAAGATTAGAAGATCATCAATATAAACTAGTATGAATTCTTGATTTTCATTAAAGATATTCTACATTTTTCTTTGAAATAAGGCAAGGGCATTTTTCAAACCTAAAGGCATTACTATCCATTCGTAATGACCTTGAGGACATGTGAAAGCAGTCCATTCTATTGATTCTTCTACCATTTTTACTTGCCAAAAACCAGCTTTTAAATCAAATTTTGAAAAATATTTACAACCTTGTATCCTATTTATCCATTCTTGCTTATTTGGGATATTATATGCATCATCTATAGTATTATCATTTAGTCTTTTATAATTAATAACCATTCTTGATTTTCCTCTGGCTATTTCAGCATGATTTCTAACTATAAGTGTTGCTGATCTGTGAGGACTTCGACTTTCTCTTATAGCTCCAAGTTTTAATAATTCTTCTATATGTATTTTAAATTCTTCTATATCTTTAGGTGTTGCTTCTATAGGACTTGTCTTAATTATATATTCTGGATTTATTATATTAATTTTACATACTATACCATTCTTATCCCAATGTTTCATTGGTATTTCTCTAATTATTTGAGTATCTTCTAGTCTTTGGAGTATTTTATCTATATTTTTTTGGACTTTATGTCCCTATAGCAGTTTGGCGCTAGTGATTATAAACTAATGTCTTCTATACTTGAATTTGCTACATGAAATTCTTCTATATTTTCGCCCAACTCTTCATTTCTATAATTATCAGACCCTTCAATTTTTAGATTAGTCCTATCTAAATTAGAATTTATATTTCTTTGTATTTCTGTTATGTATGGAATATTATCTTGATGAGGAATAAAAGTAATTCCTTGCTCATGTATAATTGTTGTTTGTACTAAAAATTATAAAAATCTTAAACCTAGTAACATATCAACATTTATCATAGATAAATCTCTTATTGTAATTTCATCTATTATATATTTTGTTTGTTTATTTGTATTTCTATATTATAAGCTAATTGATTATGAGGTCTTTGTGTTCCAAACATATCAGTAGATATTTCTGCTTTATTTTGATCTATTGTATGAACTATTTCTGGGCATCTTGTAAAATATTCATCATGTATAATATTCTTTGTGCAACCAGTATCTATCAACGCTAATGTTTTATAAGAGATATTTGGAGTTAAGTTTAATTTTACAGGTATTCTTATTCCTACTATATCTTTGAATGGTAACCTAACTATATATTTGCTACCAAAATTTATTATGGCATCTTTTAATTGTGTAGCTTTATCATCTTTTCTATTTATTATAGTCTGCTCTTTTAACTCAGTATTAGTGATAATATTTCTATCATTCTTACATTCTTCATTAAGTTCAATTCTAGCTCTTAATTCTTCTAATTCTGCTTCCAAAATATTTACTCTGTTTTCTAAATTTCTGACTCTACTTGTCAATATTTTATCTTCTTGTTCTAATTCTATCTCTTGTCTTCATTTCTGATTATTTGTCTTTAAACAAGAAACACATGCTTGTTTTAAACATTTACTACATGTGGCTCTATTTTCTTGATTAGGGTAGTATATGTAAAATATACATTTCGGAATATAAATAGTGCACGAGCACTTCACTCGTGTTGCACACTTATTATAAAATATTCAAAGCATACACTATTTAGATACTATGCAGGATATTTAAATATTCAAAGGCAATAGTATTCACTACTATGCAACTAGTATTTAGATAGCGACGTGCGTGATTAATTAGCACGAGTGATAATTAAGTGAGCAACCTGTTCTTCTCCCTCGCTATCCCCAACCATGAACACACAGGACTCAAGCACTATCGTCTCCCCAGGCAGTTCCACCCGAAGGGAACACTTCTCTGCGGACACAGGGTTCTCTACAACGCCGCTACATGGGCTAACACGAGAACAACTCAACGCAGAGGTTTCTCCTCTAGGGTCCCTAGCATAGAGACATCGCCCCATATGAACAAGCTTAAAGGACAACTGGGATTAAAACAGAAAAGCTTAATCCATTTTGACAGGGCAAGCTTACATACGGCTTTCCCTTTCGGGAAACCCCAAGCGCTTAGCACAAACCTTAATTACCTTTTAAGCACGGCAAGTTGGTGATCTTCCTTATTCTCTAATTTACAACACTGGTGGAGTAATACAGTGGTAGTGGATGGTTACTACAATGGCTAATGGTGGACTAGCTCAGACGAGTTCTGAGGTAGTGGGCTTCATGGTGTATGAGAGTGGAGTGCAGTCTTCGTGGAGTGAGTGAGGTGATGAGCGGGTGCTTCGGTCTGAGGGCGGATGGTTCAGCCGATGCTTCCATGCTGAATGCAAGCGCTCGGCGTCTCCTTTTAAAGAGCCAGGCAGTTCCACCCGAAGGGAACACTTCTCTGCGGACACAGGGTTCTCTACAACACCGCTACATGGGCTAACACGAGAACAACTCAACGCAGAGGTTTCTCCTTTAGGGTCCCTAGCATAGAGACATCGTCCCATTTAAACAAGCTTAAAGGACAACTGGGATTAAAACAGAAAAGCTTAATCCATTTTCACAAGGCAAGCTTACATACGGCTTTCCCTTTTAGAAAACCCCAAGCGCTTAGCACAAACCTTAATTACCTTACAAGCACGGGAAGTCGGTGATCTTCCTTATTCTCTAATTTACAACACTGGTGGAGTAATGCAATGGTAGTGGATGGTTACTACAAAGGCTAATGGTGGACTAGCTCAAACGAGTTCTAAGGTAGTGGGCTTCATGGTGTATGAGAGTGGAGTGCAGTCTTCGTGGAGTGAGTAAGGTGATGAGCGGGTGCTTTGGTCTGAGGGCGGATGGTTCGGCCGATGCTTCCATCTCTGCTTCTTCGATGCTGAATGCAAGCGCTCGGCGTCTCCTTTTAAAGAGCTCAGAGAGCCTTCTGGAGCGTCCGTCGTGCTTATCTGGCTGTCTTTCGAGTTTATCATCTTCACAGCTGGATGGCGCACCGTCTTCAATTATCGGCTGCTACTGTTGCAGGATGGTGACCTGCCAACATCGCATTATTTTCTGAAGATAACGAACGCCTGCATCTTCAATTATCTTCTTGAACTGTTGCATGAAAATGACTTCGTCTTCGATAATTGATGCTTTCTCTGATGGATTTGGGACATTCAGAATATTTTATTCTATTCACTGTATATTCCTTTTGCGCTGGCTGTTGCGCTGGCTGTTTTTACTCAAAAAAATTTAGGGGGTATGTATGGTCTTCCACGCCCGAATGATTAATGTTGCAAACATTAATCAAAACTCTGGCACATGTGTATATTATTCGATATTATTCTTCCTCGGGCCAAATTGTTGATAAACCTTATCAACATAGGGAATATATATACATTGATATTGATCACAGCCTGCCTAGACTTTTCTTATTTAGTCAATATCTTCTTCAATGTCTGAATCATCAGGCTGGCATATTTTATGAAGAGACAATAAATCTCTGTATTCTTTTCTTAGATCACATTCTTCACCATAATTGGGCTTGATCAATCTTCCAACTCCTCTTTGTATTATGCTATATCTAGTATAGTAGTATTCTCATAAGAACACCTTTATTATCTTATTTTGGTACATCATATGATATTCTGAATTAAACATAGTATCTCCTTGTAATTCTTTTGCTTCACTGAATACTCTCCAGTTATCATGGTTTATCTTTTTAGCAAATAACTCTTCATATTTCTCCTTAACTCTCCATACCTTGGGGAGTTTATATTGACCTTTTATAATATATATATCATGACTAGCTGGCCTTATTGGCTGAGTAAATCTTGGTGGATTGGAACAAAATTTAATCTTATATTTACCTTGGATACAGGCTAACTTCTTGCATGCTTCTTTAATAGCCTTTTCAAGATTAGATTTAAGAATTTCTTCAAGCGTGCCATATATATCATGGATTAACCCATGATCAATAATGGTCTGCAATGTTATATCATCTTCAGCATTTCTCTGTATATTTCTAAAATATTTCAAGTCTATGTCAGCCATGAGTATTATAAATCTTTGATGAGGCTTGACAATAAGTATTTCATCTATATATTAAAGGAAAAGTATTGGCATTAACAGTTATTCCTGGCTGCCTTTCTTTCCCTTCATATATTCTCATGAAGTAATTTTGTATGTCTTGAAAGGTTTTATAGTGCCTTTTAGCATATTTTTTCTATATTAGATCTATAATTTCTTGTGGGAAGTATGACAACATATGAGTAGTTTTGAAACTTAGTCTGGGAACTAAAAACTCTTGTGGAATATTAGTTATATGTTGGCAATCTACTTTCCCTGACTTTAGTTCTTCTGCTATCTTATTTTTCTCATATTTTGTATTCACTACCATTTTATTTTCCTTTTCTTTTTGATCTAAACATAACACACATGCTTGTCTTTGGCATAGACTATATGTTGCTCTTTCTCTTGGATCTTGATAATATATACAGAATACACACCTTATATTTATTCCTGCAACAATAGATGAATGTGAACATATATCAGGTAAAGTATTATCTTTTTATTTTATATGTTTAAATATTATTTGATCCATCATTTCTATCTTTAATCCAGATAACTCATCAATTAAATCTAATTCTTCATCACTTGATTCTTTTTCTTCATCATATTCAATCTCATCTGTTTCTATAATTGAATATATTGATTCATCATCCATTATATCATCATCACATACTAAAATATTTTCATTTACACTATCTATTATTAGAACCTTTTCTTGTTCTTCTTGCTTATTAGAATACCTTTTCTTATCTTTATTGGGACAGGTTTTACTTAAGTGATCTGGTGAATTACAAATAAAGCACCTACAAGTACTATCATAATTCTTTCTTGAATTGTACCTTCTTACATTTCTCTTATGCAAGAAAGGAGCTCTATCGTCTGATCTTCGCAGAAAATAGCGCTTCTTTGTTCTTAAGTTACCTTTTTTATAATTCTTATAATATTTCTTATGCCTAGATTTCTCTTCTCCATATGTTAATGGTATTTGAACTATTTTATTACAAAAATTATAATCAGATTGCTTCATTGACCTTTGAGCTTGAATATTCGTGCATATCTTTCTTAGTTGCTTGAATACAAATGTTATAGCCTGAGAGATATTATATTCTTTACCATCGGTTTCTTTTTTATATTCTTCATATATCATAGATCCCAAAGGATCTGGCAACTTATGGAAATATTTTTCAACAATGACTTTATTATAGCCTTGCTTAGCAGTCGAGGCGTTATATAAATAATGCTGAGAAAATTCTTTAATTTTTTTCTAATTTGTTAGTGATAGTTTTTCTAATTCTCTTAACCTTTCATTTGTAAGACAGTATATCCAAGTTCAGGGTCTTCTCCTATTATAATACTTGATATAATATTTGCAAAATTATATGGATTACTTCCAGCTTTTTTTAATTATTGATAGTAAATGGGAAAAGCGTCTACCCATTGTTCCTATAAAATCTTAGCTGATTCTCCTAAAAATATTTCTAAATATGTAATCATATCCTCTACTCTATTCCTAATATTATGTTGGTTTTGTATATATTTTTGTACTATTAACCCTTTCCATATGCTGGTTATATTCGGCCAATCTATAGGGTCGTGTGCTGCTAAATTTAATATAGCACCATCACTTTTAGAATTTTGAAATTGGACCTTCTTTTCAAAGTCTCTTCTTTTTAAACCCATATGTGTATATCGTCCGGGTATATAGTTATATGTAGTTTCTTCTTTTTCTGGCGGCCATATTCCTGGAGTTCTAGTTGGTCTTTCTTTTTCTCCTTCAATATTTATATCTGAACCTCTTTTTTTTTGATGCACTTGGATCTAGTTCCATTGCTTCTATAGCAATATCTTTTTTATGTGGTATTTCATATTCTAAAGGTTTTATAGAATCTACAGAGTTAGTTCTATTTATTTCATTAATATCCTCATTACCTTCTTCTTCATAACTTTCTAATATCAATTTATCATTAATTTCCCATTGCTCTTCTTCGCTTATATCATTGTCTTTATCTTCTATTTTAAGTTTACTATCAACTAACTCTTTTTGAACTTTGTTATTTTCAACTTTTATCAGTTTTGGCTTAGCTTCATATTTCTTTATTGGAACACTAAATTTTTTGTTAGTTAACTCTCTATCTTCCTTAATCTTCCATAGCCTATAGATTTGTCGTCTAAAGTAAATTTCTTTTTCTCTTATAGCATTCCATTCACTTATACCGGTTCTAAAATATTCATCAAAAATTTTTTTAATCTTTTGCTCATAATGTTTTATTTCATTATCTATATCTAGACTTTCCATAAATTCACATATGCTATTCCTTCTATTTTCTACTGGCTTTGCTTCTGATTTAGATATTTCTAAGTCATCAAAGCTTCGATCTTCATATCCTACAAACCTAATACTAGTTGATCCCCTTTTATTTTCATAGCTTATATAATCTTTAGGTTGCTTTAAAATCTTTAGCTCTATTAGAGTACTTATATTCCATTCTTCGCCTGCTCTATCTTCAGAGCTTATTTTTAGAGGACTCATAAACTTTATTCCTTTAGACTGCAGGCTTTCTATTACATTATTCACATTTATCTTATATTTAGTTCCACTTCTATTAGTTAGCCTTTCTAAGAATTCTATGCTTACTAATAGGTTTGTTCCTTTAAAATCTTCATAACCTTTAGTCTGAAAACCAAAAACCATTTTTCTATAAATTCTTTTACTGGCATTAATAAGTCTGGAGCTATATATGTTATTAGCATATTCTCATTCATATCACCTTCTAAAAATCCTAATGCCGCTTTATTTATTGAATCCCACCTCTTGTCTAACAAAGTTATTAAGACCTTTGTCCCTAATTTCTTTCTTGTCATACCTTTAATTTCTATGATATATATTCCTTGATGTATATATTTATATCCAGAATATTTTAACCCATTTTCAATTTGCTTATTAACTATGCTTAGCTGAACAGGATCAGCTAGAACACTTAATTCAACTTCTCTAGATATTCTGTATAATCCGTTTTTATTTTCAAACCAACCCATTTGATATATTTGTTGGGGTCTTATCTTTTTTAAAGTATCTTTCTGATATCTTTCAAGATCTCTTTCCACATCTATCATTTCTTCTAGAGTCTCTATATCATCACATCCTTCTTTTATTTTATCCATTAAACCTAAAGGTCTTATATCTCTATTCACTATTTGGAGTGACTTGTCTCTTCTAGAGTGGCCTTCAGATATTGCCATTTTTCTGAATTTAATGATCTATTAAATTCAACTATTTCTGCAGATAACACAATTTCTTTGTTATGACCAATGATATTAGTATTCTTAAATTTTTTGTCTAGATAAATTATATCGTTTTTAATATAGTCGCTATTTTGGCTAATTCTTCCTAAAGAAACTTTACTTTCTTCCAAAGCTTGCAAAGCTATTTCTAACTTATTATTGATATCTAAATATTGATCTTTTAATTGCTTATGATTTTTATAAAGACTCTCAAATTTTAATTCCAAATCATCTTGTCTTTTACCCCAAGATATATAGAAGTTATGTATTAAGTCTACTACTAAATTTAACTGTCCGTGTGAAGTATCCAAGTATGTTCTTCGGAACTATTTAGTCTGCACTTGATATTTATATTCTCTTTAGTCTTGACAGACTTTCCTGTATTAACTTCTAAATTTAGATAATGTAACTTTTAATTTTCACTATTTAGTAAATCCCTTAAATTCAAATTTTATCAACCAGGCTCGGATATCACGCGGCAGGGACCGGGGGGTATTCGCGACAAATATTCGAATTCAAGACTCAAATTTAAAATTCAAAATTCATGAGTTACTATTTACGACACTATTTAAATTCGTTATACTATTCAAATTCGTTGTACTATTCAAATTCGGAATATGAATAGTGCACGAACACTTCACTCGTGTTGCACACTTGTTATAAAATATTCAAAGCACATACTATTTGGATACTATGCAGGATATTTAAATATTCAAAGGCAATAGTATTCACTACTATACAAACAATATAAATATTCAACGAGACTGTGCGCACGAATACTTTATGCGTGAGCGATAGCGACGTGCTTGATTAATTAGAACGAGTGATTATTAAGTGAGCAATTAATTATACGTAATGCGGAATTATATATTCTCAGGATCTTCGCAGGGCTGGCGAGACCAAACTTTCAGCCGATCGTGTGACTATGCTTGTGTCTGTCCTACTCGGTACTCACCGTATGCATCACCTAGCTCGCTACAGAACCAGGCTAACCTGTTCTTCTCCCTCGCTATCCCCAGCCATGGACACACAGGACTCATGCACTATCGTCTCCTTAGGCAGTTCCACCCGAAGGGAACACTTCTCTGCGGACACAGGGTTCTCTACAACGCCGCTACATGGGCTAACACGAGAATAACTCAACGCAGAAGTTTCTCCTCTAGGGTCCCTAGCATAGAGACATCGCCCCATATGAATAAGCTTAAAGGACAACTGGATTAAAACAGAAAAGCTTAATCCATTTTTACAAGGCAAGCTTACATACGGCTTTCCCTTTCGAGAAACCTCAAGCGCTTAACACAAACCTTAATTACCTTACAAGCACGGAAAGTCGATGATCTTCCTTATTCTTTAATTTACAAAGGTGGTATTGTACAGTGGTAGTGGATGGTTACTACAATGGTATATGATTTCTCAGAGTACTTCTGAGATCATGGCTTTCATAGTATATATATATATATATATATATATATATATATATATATATATATGCAAAGAATGAGATGGGACGCTTTTAGCCTCTAGCGTGAAGGAGCACAGGCTTTTAGCGTTACTCCACAATCACGCCCACACGTGCGCGCGTCCATATAGATGAAAAATTGAGATTGAGATGCTTTTAGCCTCCAGTGCGTACCCACTTTTTTCTTTAAAAAAAACTAAAAAAATACAACACCGGAATTTAATCACACAACGTCAAACTAGACAACCCTACGGCCAAAACAGAGGACCTTTCACGTGCCACACCTATCATTGGTGACAACGATAACAACGTCCTATACGAATCTATCAGAAGCGATAACAACGTCCTATTTGTGGGCTCAATCGACAAAAGTACTCCCTCAACCTCATATTACAAGTTATTATTATAAAAGTCTTAGAGAGTCAAGAAATCTCAAAGTTCATACATCTGAATAATACATTACATTTTTTGTGATAGATGACGTTCACCGCATAGGCTTAAACTTAGATCCAATTATGAATGGATGTGGTGTGCTATCACTCAAAAGGTCCCAATTATTTAGTCCATCTTCTGACCGCTTCTCACGCAAGAAAAGGAAATGTTTGGAATATATGTTAGTGCCGACCAAGTCTATGTCCAAACTCCCGAGGTTTTACATATTTAAAAAAAAAAGAACAAAACTACATTCAAAACCACTCCAAACCAGGATAAGATATAATTCGAACGGTTTTGAGAGTTTAGGGTAAGATGTATGATTTTGTAGTCTGAACGGAAAAATTAGATCATGTTTGAATCTTATGGTTTGAAGTTTGGCTAGTAAATTTAGAAGCTAAAGTGGTATAAAATTTTAGTGTTTTAACTTTATCCATGTAAACTTTATCATAAGATTCAAACAGATCTTTTAGCCCCGTTCGTTTGAACTTATCAACTTCATAAGTTTTTTTAGCAAAGCCGAGCAAGTATTTCCAAAAGAAAATTTTCGTCGCATCCTAAACAGGCCCGCCGAGAAGTTGTTGCCAAGTATTTTGGCCAACTTCATAAAAAAAAGTATTTTGGCCCACTACGCCATAACTGGCGCACGACTGCCAAAAAAAATAAAGTTAGCCCACGCTAGCTTTCCCTAGTCCCTGAGCCGTTGTCCACCGAATCGATCGCGCCCAGCAGCCTCTGCCGGTTGCCGCCCCTCGACCTCCGTTCTCTGTGGTGGCGTGCTCGCCCGCCGCCATCGCTCCTCCCGTCGCCGACCTCCCTACCCCCTATTGCTGCGCTTCTAGGTCCGGCACTGCTCACCGCCGACGCCATCCTCTTCCCTGTTGCCTCGCGCGCTCCCCGCCGCCCCTTCGACCTCCATCTGCTGACTGCTATCTCGCGGCATTCTCTCCCGATGTCGTTCCGAGGACGTGGAAGAGGGCCAGGAGGCCGCGGCCGCGGGAGAGGTGGAGGCTTCGGGTACGACCACCCGGCCAACCACGCGCCGCACGAGGACTTCCTGGTCAGTCCTCCTCCCTCCGCCCGCACCTTGCATTGCGTGATGCAGTAGAACTGATGACTCATGTGCTGCGTGCTTGCAAAATGAGCAGGACATCACCCTGCCGGAGATGAAGTGCGCCAAGGCGGGAAACGGGGAGAACGGGCTGATTAAGTCCACCATGAAACTTGAGGAGTTCTGGAGGAGTTACTGCCTGCTACTACCTGGAGGAGGATGCTCCCAAGAAAAGTACTTTCTCCCTCTCTTTTTGTCATACTCTTTTGCATTGGTGTTTTTCGAGATTTATTTTGACATTTTATTTTTAGTTTAATTATGTTACGATAACATATGTTGTCAGAAAATGAAGACAAAGAAATTGAAAGATTTTCTGGTAATAGGAAACGTAAGGGCCAAAGCAAACGTGAACCTCTTGCATTATATCTCAAACTAATTCCTTCAAATTTCCCTGCTGAACTGGTGGAAGGTAGTTTTGACTCTTGAACTCATCTGTATGCCGTGAAATTTGTTGTCAGCTCTATGTTTTCAGCATATTAACCATGGTATTTTGTTCCTTATAGGGACTAGAAGAGGGCAAGCAGGCAAAAAGAAACTCCGGTGGGACAAGGATTCAGGTTTTTACTTTTTACTTCATGAATGAAAGTATTTCTTTTCACAAGTCTATTCCCTGTTGGGTAGCACGAAGAACTGAAGGGAACGCTTGGTGCTGCTGCTACATGTTACTTAGGTATACTTCAACTCTTTTACTTGGATTGTACTTTTGTGTTTGACAGATGAGCAGGCATTTGAAGTATTTGAGAAGCTTGCGGAGCAGAAGCACAAGGCAAGAGCCTCACCATTGTCCTTTTATTTTCAAATTCTTGTTTAGGCTTGTATATAAGGTTTGCTTGGTGAGCATGTTTGAATTTTGCTCTTATTATTGCTGCTTTGAAGTTTGAGCCATGTTTCTCATCATCATAATATCGAGCTTGTGCCAAAATGTTAATATCAGACATTGAGACTTTGTTTTTCTACTATTTTTGTAGGCTATCTTGTTCTACCATATTAACTTTTCTTTGGTTGGAGGATGGAAGCAAGGTGGAGAAGGGAGGTGATGATGCAGATGGGCAGGAAGAGGAAGAAGTACAAGAGGAGGAGGAGGAAAATTCAGACGATGACTATAATCAGGTACTTTACCACTGAATTGAACTTCTTTGCTCGAGTTTCTATGATGCCGGACAAGGTATCTATTTGTAGATTTGGGAATACTCATTACTTCCTTAGACCAAAAATAAATCAATTTCTGGAATCATACTAAGTCAAACTATCTTAAATTTGATCAACTAAATAACTAAATAAGTATATTATGAGAAAAATTATTTCATGATGTATATTTAGTGATACATATTTGTTGTCATAAATATTGGTGCACTTAAAAACTTTAATTCACAACTCTAGAAATTGATCTAATTATATGTATCTCACTCTGATGCCTTGACCTTCACCCTGTAGAATATCGAGTTTGATGACGATGATGATGACTGGAACCAAGAGGATGAAGCACGTAAGTTTTCATTTGAACTAATATTTGTATGGCTTTTTAACCTTTTCTTTCTGAAAATTCAAACTGCTCATTCATAAACTTTCTAAACCATAACTGTTTTCTTTGGCAGAGGAAGACTTCTACGATTAAGTGTAGATGGCCAGATTTTACTCCTTTCCCCCCTCCATTTCACTTGTAACTTCACCCAGCAAAATTGTTGGAGAGCAATCTCTGTTCTGGCCTTTCTTATCATGACGGTCACGTGCTTTGGCAAAGAGTCGAGTAATGGCTCAAAAGTATTGGTAGATGATAAAGCCTTCCTTACATAGATCGTATCACAGAAGGTGGAGCAGTCAATGTGTTGTTGAGCGTGTTGTTGGAGGGCCAGATTCAGGTCAAGAAGATAAGTGAGACTCAGATAGTAACTGTGAGGATGAAATTGTTAAAGACATTGTTCAAGTTCAAGTTCAAAATGACAACAGTAATGATGTCTGGCTTGTTGGGAGCAAGGAGGTAGTAGTTGATGTGCAATATTCTCCTATGGTCCAGGTTGTTGGCAAGAAGAAAGCTACCACATCGGAGACTTCCTCTTACGAGAAGGACTTCGCCACCGTGAGCAAATTGTATGATATTTTAAATGGCCAGAGTTCATCTAGAGGAAGGGGGAGTACTTGCAAGAGGAAGTTAACTTTGACAGGAAAGGGCAAATAAGCTAAGACAGCAAGCACTATGAGCATAAGCAGTTGAAGTTGATTGAATGAAACAACAGCTTTGACAGTGATTATTTAGCTAGTGACTCAGAAGGTACAGGATGCTGATGAAGAAGTTGAAGACATCTGGAAGAAATTCAAGGAGTACAAGAAGAATAGTTGCAAGAAGGTGCAGATAACTAAACTGGGTGGTGTCCTCTGTTTAGCTAAGTTTCCTATAGGATCGTTATTGCAAGTTGCAACTAATGTGATCGTTAGCACAACTCAGATAAGTATATGCTAACCCACATATAGCCAATCACACCCTCAAGTTAGAAACCACTTAGCAACGTGGGCAAGGTACTAATACCAGAAATCCAGCATCATCACTATTGAAGAAGTGTAGAAGACAAGGACAGACGGACACTTTGATATATAGAAACTCACAAAAAAAAATTACTTGCACACAACAATAACAAAGACTAGGTAACCGGTGTTGGTCCTGGATACTGAACGGCGGGTCACAATGAAGATGCGTCCTGCACGCAGCAGGGCAATAATCACAATCAGAGGAAAAAAGAACACACAGTGGTCGTAAACAACACACGCACACACACGCATCGTGGTACACAACAACACTTATCATGACGAAACAAATGCATTTTATTCATGCCGTGATGTCGATGTGTTGAACTTCAGGTTTGGCAGCAGTCAGCAGGCAGATGATTTGTTGTTCATATCAGTCTATCAGACCACTGCACAATTCATGGTCAGATTAGTAAGATTGTAAGCGTGTTCTCAACACGTCATGAGGTCATGACTATGCCGTGATCAAAATTGTCCGTAGCTACTTATCAGTAGTGGGGTGAGGAGCTCACATTCGACAATAGGGTGTTTGGTCGGTGGAATGATGTTTTTCATCACCATCTCACTCTTTAGTTTTTTTTATTTGGTTTATAGAATAGAATGAGTTGATCGATGCCCATCTTTATTTTTTACTACAAGTTAATAATTATGGAGTCATTCTATTAAATTTGAGAAAAAAATAAACTCATGATGCATCACCCTATCTAGAATAAGTTGATAGCTCGAGACCAAACACAGTATAAGGTTCGTTGCTGACCTTATGTTGAAGCTGGCGATCGTCTGAGCCAGCGCATTAGTCATCGCCATCTGATTGGAAATCCTGGCGCGAACAAGTTCACATTGAATAATGTCGTCAAGCCCGACGCCGTTTGCGGCATCCTTGTAACAATGCCCGTTCTCGTCGTCGTGAAGCCCGACGTCATCCGCAGCATCCGGGGGACAATGCCCGTTCTCGTCGTGGCGAGCTCTGCCGTCGCCGGCAGCGCACGAGACATGGAGGTCGAGGCTGCAGGCGCTGCAACGGTAGAACCACGTGCCGCCGTAGGGGCACGCAGACGCAGCGCAGCGGCCCTCGGCTTGTACCAGCGTGAGGTCGTGCTCCGGGTGCCATGTCGAAGCCGCAGGGGGGTGGTGTTGTGTTGGGGGTGTGGGGCAGACGTCGCACGCGAAGGCGGTCACGTCGCGGCCGATCTGGGTGAGCTCGAGCTGGTGTGGGTGGTGAGTCGGCGAGAGGAGCGTCCGAGGGTGGCCGGCGCAGGAGTCGTGGATGCCGAAGTTGCAGCCGGCGCGGCAGCCGTAGACGGGGCCGGACAGGTCTTCACAGCACATGTCGCAGGTGATGAACGGGCCCACGTAGTGCCGCTTCACCAGTTCGTGCTCTGGATGGGAGAAGTGGGCAAGGATTACCGCCGCCATGGCAAATCTCGATCTTGCTTGTTCGTTCGCGGTGTGTGTTCTGGACATTGGGTTAGCATGGGTAGTTTTATAGTTGTCCAGGATGTAAAATGTAGCCATGTGATGCCAAGCTACCAACGTTTACAATACTCCTAGTTGTTTTAAGTCTTCGCGTTGACTCTGTGACTGACAGTCGACTCTCATCGATCTGGTGAGAAGTCAACTTTATTGCATGCTTGCCCGTTCCAAAAATAAGTGCATATGACTCAGTCAATTTTGAATTTGATCAAATAAAAAATATTAATATTCATGATACCAAGAAGCATCACTAGATTAACCATGTTATATATATCATTTAATCAATTTGTGTATATACAAGTATCGAAATTTTTCTATAAATTTAGTTAAATTTATAATTAGTTTACTCTTCGAGATACGTACACTTACTTTAGGAAGGAAGAGTCCTATACATAATTTCAATTTTAACCATGTTTTTACGACTGCTACATTCTTGAACTTGTAGCACTCGGTGTACAGTGTACAGGCCCAAAGATCACTTTAGCTGTTGTGATGAAGGCATCACAATGCCACTATTGGCAAGTTTATATTTTGATTAAACAGCTGAAGATCCAGCTGTCTGGAGGACAATTATAGTACATTTTGAAACGATATGTGTCGGTTACCAAGAGAAGGGGTACCCTAAACCTCCCTTGCCTTCGGTTGAACCCCGAGTTTACCCTCAGATCAATCTTATGGGGACCCTCGAAAAAACAAGCGCAAGACCAGACAATACATCCTCGACCCACCGGGGCCCGCCGACAAATACAAACTGGGCCGACCCACAACAGAATACTTAACTTCTGCCGCGACCCTCGATAAGCCACTGACGTCACTATCTGACCCTCGACAAATCACTGACGTCACCAGCTGATGATCGCTCGAGATGGGGGACCCCGCGTCAAGTGTCGAGGCCCCGGCGGGACGGACGCCTCGATACAACAAGGGTCGAGCCCCCCCTCGATCCACCAACTCCAGGTGCGTCCGATAGCGCATTTGATGCAAAACTACCTAACCTCGTCAAATCGTATGGCTACAGTGTCCGCACAGTGGTCCGTACAGCGGTCGAATCCCGCTTTACCGCCCATACTGAGGACGTGCATCGGCCTGCACGGCACTGTTACGCCGTACTCAGCGCTGTTAGGCAGCTCGAGGCCCCCTCGACGCGCTACGCGACAAACAACCGATATCGGATTCCCTAAATTCAATCTTATCCGTTCAACCACTACGCTCGAGGCCACCCCTCGACTGGGCCTCGAGTACGCATCGACGCCCTCCAGTCAACCTACATCGACTTCGAAAGCTGCGCCAACAACTCTCGACGCGACCCCAACAGGAACTCGCACGTCCTCTACAGGGATCACGTCTTTCGCCGGTCAGCAACCACGTCTCCGAAGGATGCCTGTCAACTCCGAGCCACGTTGCTACAGAACACTCCATGCTCAGCGCACGTCTCTGCAGAGGCCTCGAGTTGACCACCACGACCCGCGACGTCACCACCGCGTCATCGAACCAGGACATCTGTACCCCTGTGCCTCCCCTTGGCCTATAAAAGGGGACGCCAGGAGACCCAATAAAGGGGGACGGAGAAACCGACTCCAGACAACGATTCTACGAACAACTTAACACACGCCAAGGCAAACTCCTAGACTGAATAACTCTTTCACTCTATACTCGACCCCCCTCGAATTCTCTCATTCGCTTGTATTCGCCCCTGTACAAGCACTTAGGTGCAAGATAATATAAATCTTCTCCCCCCGCTGGACATAGGGCCTTCTTTGCCCGAACCAGGATAAATCGCTGTGTTCTTCTTGCATCACCATCCGAACAGGTTACACACACATACGTTTACTCGTTGGCTTAGGACACCCCTGGGTTCCTAACGCCGACAATATGCCTTTTAATGTGCACAATTTTAATATGTTAGATGTGCTAATTGTTTTAACTGTGCTAATCTCTCTATTTCCTCCGAAATATATATACCTAACATCTATGTCTATACAGTGCAGTTGTCTACATTTTTCTTGCCATCTGATTTCATGATTGGCCCACCATTGCTATGACTTTATTTTCTGGAACATTGGACTATTTTTGATGGGACATTTATGCAACTGCCCCTATTCTGAAGTCCAATTGTTCGTTTGTCCTCATTTTTTAAACTTTGCACGTTTGTCCCTGTTTTTTATAACTGAACACATGTTGCCCCTCTTTTATAAACCGTGAGTTAGGGTTAAGTTTTGGCAAAAAAATTAGACAAAATAAAAAAAAGAAAAAAGTACTATACTACCCCTTATCCAACTTTTCCTCGCACCGTCCCAACTCTGTCTGGACTTCGCTAGACATGACGCCGGCAGCCGGCGCAGGCGCAGCGGGCGAACGCGGGGCGCGTCGAGTGGGCGCGGCGCGGGCGCGGCGGGGCGGGGCGGACGCGGGGCAGCGGCCGGGCGCGGCACTGCGAAGCGAATGTGGGCGCGGCAGGCGGTATCGGCCGCGGCTTCAGGCACGGCGTCGGCCCGCGACAGGCCACCGCGGGGCAAGCTAAAGGCACCAGCGGGTGCGCGTTGGTCCCCTACTCCTCCGTCGCTCTTGCTGCGCGTCCACACGTTGTCGACTTGTTAGAAATCGGCCGACCCCTCGCCGGTCCTCTGCTCTGCGTACGGAAGAAGGGAGAGAGTTGAGGGTGATGCTGACAAGCGGGGTCCACTCGGCAGTGAGAGAGGGAGAGTTCAGTTGGGGATGACATGTAGGTCCACTTGACAGCGAGAGAGAGAGTATTTTTGTCTTTTTAGCTTGGACTTAACACCACTATGTCCACTTCACGGGACAGGGGCAACTGGAGCCTTCAGTTATAAAAAACAGGGACAAACGTGTAAAGTTTAAAAAATAGGGGCAAATAAGTAATTGGACTTTAGAATAGGGGCAGTTGCACAAATGACGCATTTTTGATATATAGTTTCATAAAATTGACACCAACTCATTTGCTTGTAATTTCTTTTTGGCTGTTTAGATGCCCTATTCTTCCTATATTCTTATATGTATTTTGAAAATTTTTCAGGCTGTATTAGCTGAGACAAGGTCACAGCAGGCAGCTTCCATGACCGAGTTTAATTGGCTTGGTCGCACATTTCCTATTGCAAATGCAAAGACCCGTGTCTCCATTTTGAAAGGTATATGGTTACTTCTGGAGTAATATTGTGCAGGATTACCATATAATACTGCCCTTCTGTTTCGAAATGAGATTGTATAAAATTCAGATCATGATAAATTGATTGATTATAGAATAGTTATTTGATCAATTTTCTTGCTGCAACCTTTTAGTTTTATATTTGTGTACTTACTGAATTATATATGATCAGCTCAGCAGCTCGAGAGAGACTTGAGTAGTGCAGCCACAGAAACTGCTGCTGACAAAAAGCTTCCCATATTTGATAAAATATTTTCTGCATACCATGATGCTCGGAGCTGCATCCGCAATGACCTGGTACGCATTTGTTGTTTTTACTTGTTATATATTAAATTTAGTACATACTAACATACTGGAGAATAGAGATGTGTTATTCAATGGTTACCGTTTGTATTCTAACATCCCCCCCACCCGAATTTAGGCTTCTGCTGGCAATGCTGAGGATATAAGAGATGATCTGAATGGTCTTGACAAGGCTGTTAGTGCTGTTCTAGGATTGAGGACTATAGAACGTAACCAGTTACTTGTTAGCATTGCTAAAAGTAAATTCGCAAAGCATCGAGATGAGAAAAATGAGCGGATCACAAAGCCAGAAGAACTTGTTCGCCTATATGATCTGCTTATTCAGGTATTTTTGTTTTCTGTCACATCCTCTTTTTAGACATTTTATCAAGTCTTTACTTGACCTTGTACTTTTGCTGATGTGAGACTGCTTTCTGCAGAATGCAACGGACTTGGCAGATTTAATTAGCTCTGGAAGAAACAAAAATGAAGAAGAGAACTCTTTTATTCATGAGTATGAGCTGAAAGGCTTGGCTTTCCGAGCTGAGAGGTTCGTTACACTGTTTCCAAGTTTGTTGTGCTCTTTAACGACTAACTTTCTAACATCATTCTCTCTTTTCACAATAAATCTGTGTAACTACTTTATGATCTTCACCCTTTTACATGTTAGTTTGTATGCCTTCCTCGCTATCTGCATCAATTATGTATATTACTAAACGGCAAATTAAAAGATAGGTTAAGTAAGAGTTTGATACATGCAAGTATGCCACTTGCATAGTTAGTAAGTCACTAAATCTGTTTATAAATCTTTCAGGTGGTTAGCAAGGTTCAAATCTGTTTAAATCTAATGCCTGGTGGATTATCCTTACATATTTCACTTTGAAATGTTGTGCAGATGTTTCTTTTTGGCAAAGTCATATAGTTCAGCAGGCAAAAGAGCTGAAGCATATGCATTATTCTGCCATGCCCGTACTCTCGCTGATTCTGCACTGCAACAGCTCGCAAACAGTCATGACAAGGTTTGCCACTGACACAACCAACTCTGAACCAGAACCTTGCAATCTTTTTACTGGCATATCACTTCCAATCCTTAGGACTATTAATGACCTTGATACTAGATACAGGGAGTTTTATTTGTTTACTGGTATAGCCTATGGTTTTCTCTTTGTTGAAGCAAATTGAAAGGCAAGTTAATTGACTTCGTTGGCTGAATCTTAGAACATAGTTGCATTCAAGGAAAAACTATATTTAATAACATAGTTCATATTCTTCACTGAATTGAAGCAAATTGAATCCGAAGATAATTAGGCTTTGTGGGGCTTTCTCATTATCTTCGTTTTTCATATTATTATTGTAAGAAATTTGCTTAACTTACGCATGCTCATTTTTCGCAGGTTTTAATACAAGATCTGAGTCTCTATCTGACAATTGTAGATCAAATAGCTGCGAAGAACATGCAACAGGCACTATGGAGGAGGAGATTGTTCCTTTAAAACTTTCTAAAGGAGTCTCAACTATGTCACTTGCTGATGGTAAAACAAAGGTATGCTTCCATTATGGAATATGCCCATGTAAGCACGAAATAAGCCTTGCATTGGTAGGACACCTTTACAATCTAGGTTTGCACCCAGTTAATTCTGATTTTAAGATTTCATTGTGCTATGTTGGCCAATTTTGGAGGTTGACGCCACCATTTGACTTGTAGATACTATTCAGGGTGCCTCTGGGGTTTCAGTTGGTGCTGCCACTTGAACTTTACATAACCATGGCACATTTTGGAATTTATAGCTCAAGTATATAAATGTGCATTTCTCAAGTAACTGTTCCAAAAGTATTGGTCCAGATAATTGCATTTGAGCAAAGGATAGATCATATCATAGGTGAAACTACAAACTTGAGTATGCTTGCATATTACTCTGTCCGTCCAAAAATAAAGAATGTATTTCTAGCACAGTATAAAGTTAAAGTATCTTGAGTTTGACCAACAATATATAAAAATATTAATATTGTGACACCAAATAATAAGTATCATTAAATTTGTCATGAGATATTTTTTCATAGATCATAATATACCTATTAGGTGTCATAAATTTTAATATTTGACCTACATAGTTGGTCAAACTTAAGATACTTCAATAATAAATAATGCTCCTAGAATTGCATTCTTTTTTTTAGGGCCGAGGTAGTATTAATATTATGAATTTATGACCTGATATGCTTGGCTGCCAGTAACTGCTTTTCAGCCTATCTTCGATGTTGCAAGTGGTTGACTGGTTGTTCTCACTGGCCACTTTGCACATTAAACCAAGTTAGCTGTATTTTGTAACTACATATACTTATGATATATTTGTATTTTGCAGGAGAACAAGTATCTTCTTGATATGCTAGAGAGCTATGAATCAGCAATTGGTGAGCCAAACACGAGAGCTCCATGTCGCATTGCTCAATTCCCACCTCCCTTTCAGGCAGTTCCATGCAATCCTATTGTGCTTGATATGGCTTACAACGCAGTTGAGTTCCCAAGCCTTGAGAACCGTATGAAAAAAAGAAAAGAAGGGTCTTCTGAGCAGGTTCTGGGGTTGAAAGATGTGGCATTTGCCCTCTTAAATTTTGGTATACACTATCCGGATCGTTTGATTTGCTTGGTGCATGAACCGGTGTAAAATGAGAATGTCCTTATAGAACCTTTGGTGGGTGAGAATTTTCTTCAGTGTCCCGCCCATGAGATTGTTTGTCAGATGGATGATTTAACCGTTACAATGTAGTAACTGATCAGCATAACTTTCGTGTTATTAAAGTTTGAGCAATGACTGCGATAGCTCGGATTATTAAAGTTGTTTCGTTTAAATATCCCAAGTAGGCAGGGAACAATAAGGAAAATGTTTTCAATATTATTTATCTTGCTACTCAATTTAATTAATTTATTTATTTAACCTTACAATACGCCTTCCTTTGCCCGCCGTCTGGCATATCGACGGTAGCAAATTCATTTTCATCCTTTGGATGCAGCGGCGGATGGTAAGATTTTGTTTATGGCACTGTTATTTTTTGTCGGACTGTAATTAGGAAAAAAAAGACATCCTTGTCTCCTTCCCCTCTCATTTGTTCACGGCAAAAAAAAAAGAAACGGACAAAGACAGCTCTCTGGATCTCCGCCTTGGCGGCGCAGCGGTCTGGCCAGGGCGACGCGTCGCGCCGACGCCTCTACCTCCTCCGACTCCGCCGCCTCCGCGCCCTCGATCGCCATCTCGCCCGATGTGGCGGCGCAGCGGGATGGCAGGGGCGCGGCCGGGATGACGCCGCGTGTTGGCGCCTTCGCCTTCGTCTCCAGCTCCGCTGCTCCCGCTCCCGCTCCTCGTGATTTAATCTGGCCGCTCGCTGGTTTGCTCTCCCTCTCCCTCCTTACTCTATGTAGTGGATCTGCCAGGTGCCATGGTATGGCTTTGTGATTTGGAGGCAATCCAGCAGGACACAGTGGTGTCGGGTACCTGGGAAAGGGGTACCCCAAAGCCTCGATTAACCAGACTAATCCCCGAGGTCAGCAACACAAACCCTCCAACGACGTCCCTCACTATCGCTCGAAAGCCCACAGGCTAAGGCATACTGGGCTGACTCTTGAACGGGCGTCGACAACCCGAAGCCACAGCCTGCTCGACGGGCTACCGCGCGGACCGAGACTGTACGCTCGAGAGTACGGTTCGGGCGACCCCTCGAGGACGGAACTTCGCCCAGGCGAACGGGCTGGCCTCGAGGACGGAACTGCACCCGAGTGAACGAGCCCGTCCTCGAGGACGGAACTTCGCCCGAGCGAACGAGCCGGCCTCGAAGATAGAACTTTGCCCAGCTAATGAGCTAACCCTCGAGGACGGAACTTCGCCTGAGCGAATGAGCCCGCCCTCGAGGACGGAACTTCGCACGTGCAAATGGGCAGCCCTCGAGCACAGTATAACCCCTCGGCTACCTACTCCCCGTACGAATCCAGGCACATTCAATGCATTTTACCTACTCCCGCCTAACCGTATGGCCACAGTTACCGAAACAGTTGCGAGTATGACAGTCGAATCCTGTTTTTACCGCCCATACCCTGGAATCCCGCGGGTCGTACCTCACTGTTACGCCATACCGAGCACTGTGCCCTGTCCGGCACCCCCTTGAGACGCGTAAGTCAGCACGTTCCCCGCATTTCCCGGAATTTGACCTTATCCGATGGGCCTCGACCCCCTCGACTCGAGCCCCTCGACTCGACCCAAGGCCTCGACCGTCGCCCCTCGACACCGTCACGTCGACCCTCGAGTGGGACTTCAACAACTTCGGTCAACACTTCAACAACTCCCGACGCAACGGCCGCAGGACCTCCCATACCAACGTACGCCTCTACAACAACACCGACATGATCGGCATCAACGTCATACGTCACCAACTACGTGAGCCTCAAAAACATGTACTCCTGTGCCCCTCCTTCGCCTATAAAAAGAGGAGCCAGGACTTTAGCTAGGGAGGATCCAGAAGCATCACATGCTAAGGCTTAGATCATAGAACAACACCGTGAGACGGTGTAGAGAGCTAAGCGCCCGAAACACTCGAGCTCAAGCCCACACTTCTCACACACGCTTGTATTCACCCTTGTACTTGTACTTCGGTGCAAGATAACATGAACTATCCCCCCACTGGACGTAGGGCCTTCTTTGCCCGAACCAGGATAAATCGCCGTGTCCTTTTTGCATCACCCACCAGATTAAGGGAGCACGTAGTTACAAATTTACTCGTTGGTGTTGACCCCCGGGGTCGAAACACTGACAGTTGGTGCGCCAGGTAGGGGTCCTACGTGTTACCAACAATTTCCCGCCCTTTTTTCTGGATGGGCGATTATGTTTCACCACTTTCGCGAGCTACGGTGATCAGGTTCGGGAGCCTGGAGTTCATGTCCCTCGGTCAGGGCTATGACATGACCCTGCTCTCGATCAGTGACCCAAGTGGAGGTCGCAGTGTGCCCCCACGCTCAGGAAGGGCCACTCGTCGGTCTCACCACCATGCTGTCGCAACCAGAAGGAGGCGCGATCGACGCCGTCATCACCATCAACCTGAGTCGAGGATGATGCCCGCCGCATTCCCCTCGCTCCTGACTGGTGATGAGGAGCCCCTTGTTGGGGGATTATCTGACCTGAGTTTGGGAGTAGAGGACGGATCAGCAGGGCTCCATGATGACCCTGACTTTACCTTCGTGATACACTCGTTGAGGGAGCCCGACAGAACTCCCCCGATGCGCGTGACCCCCACTCCTTCGAGCCTGCTTCTGCACGAGTTGTTTGAGCGTCGTCGACGGTTCCCGTTCGGTCTCAACAACACCGCAAGGATGTTCTCAACCATGACCCACTCCAACATGAGTACGATGGAGGACCGCCCAGGCGCCCTCCTTCGTGCAATGACGGATGTAGGAACGGTCATGCCGGCCTCCGTGGACTTGGGCTTCGCGAGAGCACCCGGCCCCAGAGGTACACCATCGGCACACTCCGACAGCAGCTGCAGGAGGAGGCACGGGGACAATTCCTTATCTTCTACTGCGGTGACCCCGACTCCAACTCTGACCATTGGGACCCTACCCGCGAGTGTCTCCACGTTGACGGAGACGTCGCCTCCAATCAGGACACCGTCGAGCCAATGGCCGATGCGGCTGCCGCAGTAGCGGGAGGGACTCTCCCCAGAGCAGGGGATCGACAACCAGTCACACCCTGAGAGGCGTGCCCCCGTCCTGACGAGCAGGACACACAGCTGGCACAAATTTGGGAGTTGCAGGCTAAACTCGCCGATGACCAGGAACGACTGCGCCAGCTCGAGCGAACCCTCGAGCAAGAGTGACCACCACCCGGCGGTAGAGCCCGAGCCAGGGCCCGAGAGGTCAACCGGCAGATCAACGAGGGTGGGGCACCCGAAAATCCCATCAACCGTTACCCTCGAGCAAGTCAGAACATTGTCATGGCAGCTATGCTTCTTCGCAATATGCCCACGCCATCCAACTCGCAAGCTCGACGGATGCAACACGAGGTTGAGAGTCTCCTCCAAGTTGCTGCTATTCAACAAGCCAAGAGCTCAGCCTCGAGGTGTCGAGGGGCAGCTTCCGAACCACAGGCCAAGCCCTCCCGGCCCGACAGGGAAGGTCTGGTCGATCAAGAGGTGGCCCTCGAGCGAAGAAGACACCAGCCCAAGATCGTATCATCGACAGCCGCGCCCCGCATGACGCGTGCCTCGATATCATCGAGAATCGCAAGCGCAAACATGGGGACACTGAGGATCGAGGGTACAACACCCATCATCGGGAGCGTTACGACAGTGATGAAGACCGATGGGCCTCGGAGCCACCAGGTCCCTGAGTCTTCAACAGGACGATCCGCAACGCCTAGCTCCCCCACAAGCATCGTCAAATACAATGGCGAAACCAAACCCAAGCTCTGGCTAGCCGATTTTTGACTGGCTTGTCAGGCAGGTGGAGCACGTGACGATCGCGCGATCATATGTCACCTTCCCCTGTTCCTGTTTGACACCGCGCGTTGGTGGCTCGAGGAGCTTCCCCCTGACCAAATTCGCGACTGGGTTGACCTGGTCTGGATCTTTGAGGGGAACTTCAAGGGCACCTACGTGCATCCTGGAAACTCCTGGGAACTGCAAAACTGCAAGCAGAAACCAGGGGAGTCTCTTTGTGACTTCGCTCGATGTTTCTCCAAGCTTCGAATTGAACTCCCCACATCTCTAATCTCGACGTCATTCTAGCGTTTGTTCCGGGTATGACCTGCAAGAACCTAGTTCGCGAGTTAGGGCGTAACCGCCCCAACACCATCGACGAGCTCATGGATGTGGTCGCCAACTACGCGGCTGGCGAGGAGGCGGTCGGAGCCTTCTTCGGCGATGAGAAGGACAAGGGAAAGGCACCAACATCCAACGAGGGTGCAGAAATGCGTGAGGGTGCAGACGATGATCTAGTCGCAGCAGTCGAACGCAAAAAACCTCGGGGTCCCCCCGAGGGGGCCATCTTTGACAAGATGCTCGAGGAGCCCTGCCCTTATCACAGGAACGGAGCGAAACATAAGCTCAAGGACTGCCACATGCTTCGAAAGCACTTCGAGCCACTGGGCATCAAGAAGGGTGACATGAGAAAGACCAGGGCAGCAATGAGGGAGACAATGGGAAAGATGAAAAATTCCCCAAAGTCTACGACTGCTACATGATCTACGGAGGCCCCTCGACCCAGCTCACTCCTCGACAATGCAAGAGGGAGCGTCGAGAGGTCTTCTCCGTTCGAGTCGCGACCCCCCACTACCTCGACTGGTCTGATGCGCCCATCACGTTCGACCGCAATGACCATCTAGATTGTGTCCCCAACCCCGGGGCCTATCCACTCATCGTCGACCCGATCATCGTCAACACCCGCCTCTCAAAGGTCCTCATGGACGGCGGCAGCAGCCTGAACATCATCTACCTCGAGACCCTCGACCTCATGGGGATCAAGAGGTGCCAACTCCAACCCAGCACCGGGGGCTTCCATGGCGTCGTACCAGGGAAGAAGGATCTTCCCATCGGCCGCATTGACCTTCCCGTCTGTTTTGGCACCCCCACCAACTTCAGGAAAGAGACCCTCACCTTCGAGGCGGTCGGGTTTCGTGGAACTTATCACGCCATCATCGGCCGGCTAGGCTACGCACAATTCATGGCAATCCCGAACTACACCTACCTCAAGCTCAAGATGCCAGGACCTAGAGGCATCATCACCATCGGCTCCTCCTACGAGTACGCGTATGACTGTGACGTCGAATGCGTCAAGTACGGAGAGGCCGTCGAGCAAAGCGCAATGATGGCTTTGACTCTCGAGCGCCTCGCCGACGAGGTGCCCGAACCTAAGTGTCACGCCGGCAGCTTCGAGCCAGCGCAAGACACCAAGAAAATCCCCCTCGACCCGAGCTGCTTCGGCGAGAAGGTGCTGACGATCGGTGCCAACCTCGGGAGCAAATAGGAAGTAGTGCTCATCGACTTTCTCTGCGCGAATGCTGATGTGTTTGCATGGAGTCCTTTGGATATGCCGGGCATACCGAGGGAAGTCACCGAGCACACCTTGGAGATCCGAGCCGGGTCCAGACTGGTGAAGCAATGCCTACACCGCTTCGACAAGGAGAAGCGCAGGATCATCGGCGAGGAAGTACACCAGCTTGGCTGGATTCATCAAGGAGGTTCATCACCCCAAATGGTTATCTAATCCCGTGTTAGTTAAAAAAATAGAAAAATGCGGATGTGTGTTGACTATACAAGTTTAAATAAAGCATGTCCCAAAGTTCCATTTCCTTTACCACGCATTGATCAAATTGTTGACTCTACCGCGAGATGTGAAACCCTTTCGTTCCTTGATGCTTATTTCGGCTACCACCAAATCAAGATGAAAGAGTCTGACCAGCTCGCGACTTCCTTCATCACGCCTTTCGGCATGTATTGCTACGTCACCATGCCCTTCGGCCTTTGAAATGCCAGGGTGACATATCAGCGATGCATGCTTCATGTCTTCGGCAGACACATAGGCGACACGGTTGAGGCCTACGTTAATGACATCATGGTCAAATCCAAAAAAGTCGACAACCTCATCCATGACCTCAAAACCGTATTCGGGTGTCTTCGAAGTGCCTCGGGGCATGCTCCTCGGATACATTGTCTCCCAGCTCGGGATCGAGGCCAACCCCGAGAAGGTCACAACCATCACACGAATGGGGCCGATTTGAGATCTCAAGGGCGTACAGAAGGTCACGGGCTGCCTCGCGGCTCTCAGCCGTTTCATTTCATGTTTGGGAGAAAAGGCCCTACCTCTGTATCACCTCTTGAAAAAATCTGAATGCTTCGCATGGACCGCGGAGGCCGAGGTGGCCCTCGATAAACTCAAGAGCATGCTGACCTCTGCCCCGATCCTCGTCCCTCCTCGACCGATGATGTTGACTGAACCCCCCGAGCCCCTCCTCCTCTATGTCGCCGCGACCACTCAGGTGGTCAGCGTGGCCATCGTGGTCAAGAGGCAAGAGGAAGGGCATGCCTTGCCCACCCAGCGGATGGTTTACTTTGTCAATGAAGTGCTTTTAGAAACCAAGACCCGCTACCCGCAGGTGCAAAAACTGCTTTACGCCATCGTCCTTACGCGTCGCAAACTTCAGCATTACTTCCTCAGCCACCCGGTTACCGTAGTGTCTTCTTTCCCCTTGGGGGAAATCATCCAAAACCGGGAGGCTGCTGGAAGGATTGCTAAGTGGTCAGTCGAGCTCATGGGCGAGACCATCACCTACGCACCACAGAGGGCCATCAAATCTTAGGTGCTGGCAGATTTCATCGCTGAATGGACCGACACCCAGTTGCCGCCAGTTCAAATCCAAGCCGAGCTGTGGACAATGTACTTCGATGGGTTGCTCATGAGGATAGGAGCAGGCGCAGGCTTGCTCTTCATCTCACCCCTTGGAGTTCACATGCGCTACATCATTCGCATCCACTTTGCCGCTTCTAATAATGTTGCGGAGTACGAGGCTCTTGTCAACGGGTTACGAATTGCCCTCAAACTCGGGGTCCGATGCCTTAACATTCGAGGTGACTCACAACTCATCGTTGACCAAGTGATGAAGGCCTCGTGCTGCCACAATGCCAAGATGGAACTTACTGCAATGAAGTGCGCAAATTGGAAGACAAGTTCCACGGCCTCGAGCTCAATCATATTGCTCGACGATACAAGGAAGCTACAGACGAGCTCGCAAAGATCGCATCAACTCGAGGTACTGTCCCTCCGGATGTATTCTCGAGAGACCTCTTCGAGCCCTCCATCGACTTGGGCTCGGGGGCTGGCACCACACCCTCAAAACTTGATCCCGTAGCCTCGACCGAGGTCCCCTCGACTGGGGCTGAGGTCATGGAGATCGAGAGGATACCTCCTCCGTCGAGCCCACCTCTGGATTGGCGAGTCCCTTTCCTCGACTTCCTCATTTGAGGGGAACTCCCGAAAGACCGGACCGAGGCTCATCGGATCGTGTGACGGGCCAAGTCCTACGTCATCTATGGTGATGGCAGGGAACTCTACAGGCGAAGCCCATCAGGTATCCTCCAGCGCCGCATCACTATCGAAGAAGGCAGGAAGCTCCTCGAGGACATACACTCGGGGGCTTGCGGCCACCACGCAGCGCCGAGGACCCTCGTCGGCAATGCCTTTTGACAGGGTTTCTACTGGCCAACCACCATTTTCGATGCCATCAACATTGTCTGCTTGTGCAAGGTGTGTCGATTCTACGCCAAGCAAACGCACCTCCCAGCTCACGTCCTACAGATGATCCCCATCACCTAGTCGTTCACGGTCTAGGGGCTTGACATCGTGGGGCCTCTCAAGAGGACCACCAAGGGGTACACGCACCTACTCATTGTTGTTGACAAGTTTACCAAGTGGATCGAGGCCCGGCCTATCGGCAACATCCGCTCCGAGCGGGCGGTCGAGTTCTTCACCGACATCATCCATCGCTTTGGGGTCCCGAACGTCATCATCACTGACAACAACACACAATTCACTGGCAAGAAGTTCTTGGAGTTCTATGATCGCCATCACATCCATGTGAACTGGTCCACAGTTGCTCATCCTTGAACTAACGGCCAGGTCGAGCGCGCTAATGGCATGATTTTGCAGGGCCTCAAGCCGAGAATCTTCAACCGCCTTAACAAGCACGGAAAGAAATGGGTCGCGAAGCTGCCTTTGGTCCTGTGGAGCTTAAGGACAACACCTAGTCAAGCCACGGGGTTCACACCATTCTTCTTGGTCTATGGGTCCGAGGCCATCCTCCCCATTGATCTCGAGTATGGTTCCCCTCGACTAAAGGCCTACAACGAGCAAACCAACGAAGAAGACCTCGCAAACGCCATCGACCAGCTCGAGGAAGCTCGAGACATGACATTGATTCACTCTGTGAGGTATCAGTAGAAGCTTCGATGCTACCACGACAAGCACGTGCGCTCAAGGGACTTCCAAGTTGGAGACCTCATCCTACGTCGACGTCAGAGAAACAAGGGGCGTCACAATCTGATCCACCATGGGAAGGCCCATACACCGTAGCTGAGGTGCTGAAGCTCAGAACGTACAAGCTAGCGAACAATAAGGGTGAAACCTTCACCAACGCATGGAACATTGAATAGCTACGTCGTTTCTATCCCTAGGGCGCCGATGCCCTCGTACATTCTTGCATGTTTCGTACATTTTTGCATGACAAATATAAGGAGTACTTTTGATTATAAGTTCAAACTCATTATTGTACATGCAAGAGGTAGCCTTGACCCTGTCTCGCCAGAGTCAAGCCTCCCTCGGGGGCTAACAGGGGGGAACCCCCCTAAGTTCCTAAAAATACGAACGATTTTTTCAAAATTCGAGCATCTCCTTTTGCTTCACAACTAAGTAGAAAACGCCTCAAACTCCCTAAGGGTCGAGGGCTATCGAGCCTGGGGCTCTCCTATCCCACTCACTCCCTCCTCGAGGGATACGAGCATGCGTCGAACACTTAGTCAAAAAGCAAAAGTCAGGTGATCGAAACTCGAGCATCTCTTCTTTCCTACGCCTCGATACACTTCGCGAATAAGTAGAAAATGCCTTGAATTCCCTAAGGGTCAAGGGCTGTCGAGCCGGGAGCTCTCCTACGCCTCAGGGCTATGGTACCTCCACTCGCTTCCCCCCTCGAGGGATATGAGCACGCGTCGAACACTTAGTCAAAAAAGCAAAATCTAGGCGAAAGAAAACAGAGAAGGATCGAACTTAAAATATCCAAATGCATTACGATGGATGCATAGATGTTTTAAAGGCCCTCGAAGCCACACTGAATATAAGTTATAAAGACTAACTTATTTACATGGGCACCTTCGCCTAGTTTTGCCCTATAGGCCCGCTCCGCCGTCTCCATCGCCGCCCTCCTCGACAGTGTACCCTTCATCTTCGGGGGGGAGGACTTCATCCTCGAATAGCTTCGCCAGCGCTCCCCCTGGCCTTTCGGCATCCTGAATCAGCCCTTGGCATCGCTCCTCATTTTTGGCATCAGTCTTCGAGATGTTAGGGACGAAGCCTTGGGCGACGACGTCCATGTCAAAGACGAAGCCGGAGGAAACCACTGCCAGCGCGTGCTTCACGCCGGTGTGAAGCACTTCCTGCATGCGATCCCGAAGGGTGGTGTCGAGATGATAGAGCCGGTCGATGAACGCGGCCCCCAGGACGTCTTCTCCGACCTCCTCGATGGGCTCGACCTCCCAGGAGGTGCAGAGCCTGTTGATGGTGACCCGGATCCTGCCGAGCAGCACCCCCTCCACCACGAGGCTCTCTTGTAGCGCCTTGGTGGCGGTCTGAGTGGAAAGAAGCCCAGTCTCAAGTCCTGAAAGACGAAACAACAGTTAAACAAGTCATACGGAAAGGAAAAAGTCAAAGCCCACCAAGAAACTCACTGGCACAGCGGGTTTTGAGGGCGCTACAGTCCTCCAGCACGGCGTCGCACTCCTCTCGAGCCTCGTCTTGCTCCCGCTGGGCCTCCTTGAAAGCTCAGGTCATGTTCGTCTTCTCACACCGGAGGGTCTCAAGGGCGCCACCAGCCAAGATGATGGCTTGCTCCTTCTCTCGAAGGGCAGCCTTCATCGCCTCGAGCTTGGCATCCAGGCTGTAGGCTCGACCCTTCTCCTCCTTGACCAAGGTGGAGAGGGTGTCATGCACTGCGGAGACTTGAGCCAGACTGGCCTCGAGCGAGTAGATACGCTCCATGGAGCCTCGAGCCTCCTCCACGAGCAGCTTGACGTGCTCTTGGGCGCGAGTGCCATTGCTCTTGGCCTTCTCCGCTTCGCCCTTGGCTGCGATGGCCTCCTGCTTGGCCCACCGGAGCTCCTCCTTGACTTGGGCGGCTTCGCCTCGAGCTGCCTCGGCGTCCTCCTTCGCCCGGGCGGCCTCCTCCTTGGCCCGCTTCACCTCCTCCTCGACCTCGGCCACCTTGCTCTGCGCAAAACGACCGGCCTCGAGTTGGTGAAGCACATCCTCCCGGCTGTTGTGCGTCTCGTGGAGGAAGTATGACTTGGAGTGGGAACGCCTCCGCACGTCCTGGAAACAAGAAATCAAGGGTTAAGGCAATCCATACAGAAAAAGCCAAAAATCGTATGTGATCTAAACAGGGACTTACCGCGAGATTCTGGTCGAGACCTCCAACAAGCTCGAAGGACAGCTCCAGGGAGTGCAGGAGCCACGCTCGGGACTGTTCCACGTCCTCCTAGCGCTTGACCTCCTCTGGGTCATCCATTATGATCCCGGGAGTGCTGGAGTCGCCGAGCTCCCGGAGCACGACGCGCTCCTTGCTCCAATGTGGGAGGACCGTCTTGACCTTGGTTCGCGCCAAGGAATCGATCTTATCCGCCACGTCGCGTGGGGCGCCATGGGGCTTCGCCAAGTCGGCAGGGGTGGGGAACTCCGACGCGGCGCTGGTATCTCCTAGTCCGGGGTCGGAGGTCGACCTCCTCGATGGGCCAGGAGCCCCCAACGCGATGACTACTCTGGCATGCGAGGGGATCCTCTCCTTTCTTCAGATGTCAAAGAGCAGAAGGACTCTTAGCCGCCGTCTCTTCCAGCCGCTCCGCCTATGGACTAGAAATCGCCCGCTCCTCCGATGGCGCAGTCGACGGTTGCGGTGGCTGGCTCGACGCTGGCTCCGGTGCCTCCCAAGGCGGCGGAGGGGTCGAGGCCATTGCCTCCTCCAACACCACGTCTTGTGGCGCCGGCAGCTCCACCATTGACTCATCTCCCGACAGGCTCGGTGCCGAGGTCTCCTCCTCAAGCTACGCCCTCGACGGGCACGGAACCGCTGATGCTTTCAACGCCTTTTCTTGCTCCGATAGCAGCTCATCGAGGGTGATCATAGACACCCACTGTTTTGGGAGTCCCGAGGTCTCCTCCCCCTCCGACGGCTTGGGTGGCTGCTGTGCCGATAGATCTAGCAGCGTCGCACCCCCGACGGTGTCTGCTGCACCTACTGATGCTGGGGCCGGTCCCCGGTCAGCTCCTCCTCCTCTTGGCGCTCCTACGGCTTCTTCTGCTCCTCCTGCTGTGTTGGCAGCAGCTCCTCTTCCTATAGGGCTTCCTACTCCTGCTTTCACAGGGCCTCCAGCTCGTGTAGCCCCGTCGGCCACGGCTTTCGCTCTCCCGTTGAGGGGGAAGGGGCGGTGGCCCCCTCACCCTCGAGGTCGATGAGGGCTACCTCTATTCCTGGCTCATGGCCCTCGAGGGCTCCCGCCTCAGGCATGGAAGCGGAGACCTCGGGCTGGCCCAGGTCAGGGGCTCCCGACGTCGGGGCTCCGTCCCCTGGCGCCGGGCTGAGCTCGAGGACCACGGATGATGACACCAAGGAGGCGCTCCCTCCCTCCTGTGTCTTCCCCGACTCGGAGTCATCGCCTGTCATGGTCCCCAAGTCACTCGACCCTGCAGCGAGAGCAGGACCCATCAGCCTACCGCAAGCCATAGCCTTGAGGGCTAAGGACAGCCACTTCGCCACCCACGGTGCCAAGGGCCTCGACACCGCACCTATGACCGAGGCCCCCATCCTCGTGGCCGCATCCACCCTGAGCCGCTTAGCTGGCGCAAGGGTTGCCTCCTCGATGCGGCGCTTTGGCCTGGACGGAAAGAGGGTTAGCAGAGAACTTAACAAACCGCAGAATGGGGAAGCAACGAGAAGAAATTTAAATCGACAACACTTACCCGAAGGGGATTGAGACCTTTCGGGCCCCCCTCGAGCCACCAACAGACTTCGAGGCCCCACCCGAAGCCGAGCTCTTTCTAGGGCTAGGGCCACTAGGGGCTGTCGGTGGGGTCACCGTGCCTCCCTACTTCGACGAGGTCTCCTGGGCGTGACTCTGCTCCGCCCATGCCGATGACCGGGACCGGGTCTCCTGGGTCGAAGTGGGTGGGGTCCCGCCATGAGTACGATGGGGGGACGAACCTCCCCGAGTTGAGGGGTCGCCTGGACTTTTCCCTCGCAGATGCTCTGAGGCCGACGATGCCGGCTGAGGGGCACGCTTCTCCGGCGCGTCCTCCTGCACCGGAGGATCATCAGTACAGAAAGGACCAGACAGAAGGGGCTCGAGATGTCCCACCACCCCTTCGATATCATCATCATCCTCATCCTCATCTTCCTCATGCTCTGAGGAAGACTCCTCCTCTGGGAGCCTGTCGCGCCTCTGCTACGCACGGTGCTTCTCACGCTTTTCGCGCTCCCAGAGCTTCTTGTCCTTTTCCTTCTTCTCCACATCCTTGCGCTTCTTTTCCTGCTGGGCATTGAAGCGTCTCACCTAATGATCAGGAGCATCCTCCCTCAACGAGGGCCTCGATCTCCGATAGTCGATTCCCCCCTGCACGAAAGCACTCAGTCACAAGGACAAAAGTAAGGAAAAAAGGGACAAAACGTAAATGCGAAAGGCATGGGTCGAGGCACTCACCAGGTCGAGGTATCCCTCCTCCGGCCGCATGGGGAGGCGGTTGACATCCTCTGCCCTGAACAAACCTGCAACCATCCCCTTCACCCGTGCGACGATCTCCATGGTGGATATCCCCTCGCTGGACATCCAGCACCTCTCGAGCACCTCGGGCGCCATCGTGGGGAGCATCTCATCCAACCACAGCAGGCGCTCCATCAGGAGGAGCACCCGTCGACTGTGTAAGGCCAAGACCACCACACCCGCCATCAAGCCCACCTCTCAAAGTGCTCATCGCGGGGATGAGGGATTGAAGTCAATGTTGGAGATCCCCCGTCACGCCGTGCGGCCAGTTGAATGGCCGCTCGGTGATGAGCCACCCGGTGTACGACGAGAGGTAGCCTCCATCATTGCGGAGGTAGAACCAATGCTCGTCCCACCGGGAGTGGTTGGACATCAACCCGGTGGGGATGTACTTGCGTGGCACCTCCGACTTGCCCATCTTCAACGAGAAAGTTGAGGCAGCCCGCTCTGATGATCTGCCTCACGCCCGGTCCCACCCGAGAGGCGAACCATTCCCCCTTGTAGAGATGGAGCCACAGCTCCCAATGTGGCGCCATCCCTAAGTAGCCCTTGCAGACGGCTGCGAAGATGGCGGCGTTGGAGATGGTGTTGGGGGAGAAGTGTTGGAGCTTGACACCATAGAAGTTCGTCAGCCCCCGCATAAACTCGCTCAGGGGCGCTCCAAACCATGCCGATGGTACTTGAGGAAACTCACCACATAGCCCTCCAGCGGGTTTGGCTCCAGGTGGCTCCTCGGCAGCGCGGTCCACTCCGGCTGAGTCGGATCGGTGATAGGGCAGAGAAGTCCTTCTCTCACCAGCTCATTCAACCTCTACCACGTTACGGTCGACGGCCGCCAGGGTTCGGCAGGCTGGAGGATGGGGGCCATGGCAGCGGCAGTGGCACGAATCTGTTCGATGGATGTGGCGGCGGTGGCAACAGCGCGAATCTCCTCGGCGGACGGGCGACCGGGAAGGTTCCCAATCGCGATTTCTTGCTCTAAGTTCCTACCCTCGCGAGCAGGAAAGCAGGGACTCGGAAGCACTAGCGGTGGTGAAGGCAGGGTGGCAAAGGTAGGGGTGAACGACGCTTGTCCCCCCTGGTTTTATGCCCAGGAGGAGCAACGGGCGGAATCTGGCGGAAGAAAAAGGTAACTCCCTGCAGTTAATGCGTTTACCTAACCATTCCCCCTCGATTCTCGGCCGGATACATGTGTCACACCTCAGGCAATTAGCCATTGCCCGGGCCCGCCATGATCTCCACCACCGCACCGTTTAACCTTCCTCCTCAAAAGACGCATTCAAAGGTAAGAAAAATAAATGTTAAATATCGACAGACTCCTCTAGGAGAAGGTAAAGGGGCTCCGGCCTCACAGCAAGCCTCGAGGGAGCGAAGGCTGGCCCTCGACCAGGGTTCGATAGCTGCCCTCGAGCACCCGAGTCAGGGATGACCAAGGAGGAGCCAACACGAGGCCCCGCTCGAGAACGAAAACTCGAGACCCATTTGGACATATCCAAGGCGAAATGCTACGGACTTTTATGGAATCCCCCCGAAGGGAGGCATCGAGCCGCTGAGACCTATCGAATGGAATCGGTATCCGTAGGTCCATGCGTTTCCATCTTGAATGGTACTTTCCAAAATATACCACGATCCAACTCACTCTCAAAACTACACGTAGTAGAATGATGCATCTTTTAGCATGATGGAATGTATGACACGATGCACGGCAATGCATTAGTGGAAGCATAACAAGATTAATTAACGAACTAATTATAAACCATTTTAAAAGCATTACACAAGATAAATATAAAACTTTATATATTTTAAAATCACATAGCCATATTAGGTGTTAACATGACATAACAGCATCATACAAAGGTAAAGAAACTATATTTTTCATTTATATATTTTTATTATAATTATAAACTATTTAATAAATAACAAATGAGATAAATTAAAAGATACAACATACGGCATCCAATGACCATAATATTTTTACCATAACACTAACATGGCATCAGAAACATGTCATAAAAATTTCAAGTGAAACCGAGCTACACAACATGATATATGAATTTCCTTCTTTTCTATTATAAAATAAAGGCATAAAACATATCAAATTATTTTTCTACAAAACATGTCATGTTTCATATTTTAAATAAAAACTAGGCATCATAAGGAACAAAACAAAATTTGGTTCACCAAAAACGAAGTTACCAAACTCCAGATATGATTTTTCAAAGATTTAGAAAAATATTTACCAATAGGTCCTCGGGGCATTATACATATGAGTCATGGCTAATGCAGTTAGGTCCCTGTCTTTAGTTGAATTGCTGCGCGATGCCCTTGGCGTGAATTGGAAACAGAGGAGGCACTGCTGCTCATCGATGACGGTCATAGAGGCCTCACCGGCGGCTACTGAGTGAAGGCACAACACGAGCGTACCCGCGTGCATCCAAGGGTGGTCATGGTTCGGCCTGAGGCAGTCTGCAGCAACCTGGCCATGCACAGCCATGGCATGAGGTGACGCGGTACGGCAGCGCGCTGCTCCGGCTACGGGGAGAGGCGGGGAAGGGGTCTGCTAGGTTCCTGTGAGTACGGCGATAGCGCTGGAGTGCTCAGCTCGGGTGGTGGTGCAGCAGAAAGAGCACTTCGTGGAGGAGGACGCGGTGGCCATGGCGGCTAGCAGAGAAAGAAGAAGGACGACGTCGGCCGGCTCGATGCGTTAAAACAGCGAGGTCGAAGCGTTGAAGTGCGCCAGCGCCTTCTTGAGCCTGTCCACTCAGCGGTTACGTGCCCGAGCGTGAGAAACGCCGGGAAGGTGGCCAAACGGCACACGGCGGTGAGCAGACTGAGAAATTGCTTCTCGGGTTACTGTAGTAGAGGCCTCCTTTTTCTTCTTCTTCAAATTATTCTCAAAAGTATATAACAACATGAAAATCTCCCAAAATAAAGTTTGCTTAACTTTTCAAGAGCTAAACTTTTTATTTAATAAACATTTTTAAATTCTACATATTTTTTAAAATATAAATTCAAATTTAAAAGGGAAATAAAACCTTAGAAACAAATATTTGAAATTACTTTTCATTTTTAAATAAAACTTGAAAATCTTCTAATCTATAAAATGTTAAGCTTATCAAACCAAACACTTTTTATAGAGAAATTTTCCCAAATTTTGAATAATTTTTGAGATATGAATTTAAATTGAAAAGAGGATAAGTGTTGGAAAACTGTATTTTCAAATTTATACAAAATTATTTTTGGAAACTTAAAAAATTTTGAATACCAAAATTGTAGCTCTTGTCAAGATCTACAAACCATATTTTGAGAGTATCTCAAAATTCTTTATAGATTTTGAAATATAGAAAGAGAAGTAAAACAGGGTTTTAAAAATAGTTTTTGAATTATCAATCAATTCATCACTTCTAAAGCACAACCAACCTACAAATGTAAACTTGTTTTAGTTAAGATATATCATAGTTGTTCTAATACATAAGATTGCAAAGCACAAGATAGCAAGATAAATTTTAGTTGTTTTAACTACTTGTAGAATCACATAAAATGATAAAGAAACTTTAAATAAACCCTAAACATCATCATTTCATGTATAAAATAAAGCACCACACAAAAGACAATCTTAAACATAAATTCATTTATGTCATGATGCTCAATGATTATGCTTGATAATGCACTTGATTATAATTTTAATTGCATACTAACATCTGGGATGTTACAATCTTATCCCCTTAAAGAAATCTCGTCCCGAGATTTTGGAGCAACAAAATTCCGTGGGGTAAGTAATGGAAAAGGAAATGTGTCAAGTAAATCAACTTGACAAAAGTTCATAAAACAACAAGGTGTGATTCAAGAGTTACAACCAAGATATACAAGAGGTTGCAACTAACAAGGTATTTAGGTTTTCAAGGGAGTTTAAGTAAGGATTCTTAAGATAGATTCAAAGAGTAGGGGTACATTAGTTGCGAAGCTATAGTAGCTCATGTCCACAAACCTCTATACCTGCGCGCACCTAGTAGAAACTTGTGTGCCCAGGTCACACAAGAGACTCTAGGTTCCGTCGCGGCACCAGGGTCACGGAACACTGCACCACTATAGGGCACAACAGGAGTAACCCACATCTCAAAACACTGAGCAGGTAACCGATATCAGAAGTTGGTCACCACCACAAGGTATTTAGGAACTCAAAAGATAACTTTGAATCCCTAGAAAGTGTTCAAGGAGTAAGAACATAAGTTGTGAGCGATAATGATTTAGTTGCACCGACTACGATACTAGTGTGTGCCCTGGTAAAAATTCATTTGATCGCAAATCACAGGAGATCCCAGGTTGACATGGCACCATAGTCACGAGTCGAGACACCACTACAGAACACAATCAAAGTAATTCCTAGATAATATTTGTCCGATATCAAGGTCAAGAGAGTAACATGAACAAAGAATGAAAACACCCTTATTGTGAACTATAAAGGATCATGATCATAGACTTGGGTAACGGCGAACGCCCAGTTGTATTTCCTTATGGTCACGAGCCACAGGAGACTCTAGGCTTCGACGATGTTTCCAAGTCAAGGATCATGACACCTTAGAGGACACAATTAAAGTGATATTCGAGCAAGATATTCATCGCCACATGACGTCAAGGAGGTAGCATATGTCGGAGTTGAAAAGAAATAATGCGTGACACATACTTAATAAAAGAATTAAGGATTCGTACCAGGTTTGGATTTTAAGGTAATGGTGTATATCAAGGTATATTCCATAAATCTCTAAGGATCAGAAATTTATGGAATAAAAGATTATCAATTGGTAAACAAAACCTGGTATATGACAAGATTCATCAATAGAACAGCCACAAAGAACATTAGCTGTTCCCAGAATAAAAGGAGAGAATTGTAAGTATCAATATACTATCATTTATGCATGATATGCGATATGCTCATCCTATACGTCCTTTCAATGTTAAAAGCATTTCGTCTTCAATAAGTTAGTATATTATAGGGCATTATACTATACACTATTGTCACTTTCGGAGATGAACCCTTTAGACGTACTTCAGTAGATCTTTGTTGATGAAGTCGACTCTCCTCTTGACCTTCCATAGAACAGTTGAAGAACTCCTTGGAATCTTTTCTTGAGTCATCAGAAACTCTTCCTGAAGTCTTTCAGCAAGCAAGAAGATAGAAGAAAAATTATTTTTAGTTTGTTACTTTCAAAAACTTTTATATTGTAAACTCATTTTGAAGTTTTCAAACATAATATTGTAGCCGATCCATTGTATGAGCTCTGATACCACCTGTGGCAGAACCTTCTAAATTATATGGCCCACACACACCTATCATTGTCTCAAAGACTTCTGATAGCCATGCATGTGTTCCAGATAACTTAGAAAGCCCTGTCGGGTGCCCTCAAGGGACCCCGATTAAACCACATTTGTCAGTTCATACCAGCATCAACAAAGGAATAGCTGTAACATTACAACATTTATGACAAAACATATATCAGAGTGCGGAAGAGTAATAACATTAAGTTTACAAAATATATGAAAAGTTAACTTTTACAAACTTAACTTCAATTGCGAAAGCAGAGAAGAACTACAGAAGACAACTTAGGTAGAGCGCCTAAGTCGGGAGGGGACAACCAGATCACGTCGAGCCCACCGACATAACCTTGGTCGAACACCAATTAGAACCTACAACAGAGGTTCAACAAACCCTGAGTACAAAGGTACTCAACAAGACTAACCCGACAAAAAAGAGGGGTGAAGATTCGGGAAATGCAGGCTAGAGGGACAAGGTAAGGCTTGCAAGAGATAAGAGTTTTTGCAGAAAAGCTTGACAGAAAGTAAAGTTGTCTTGCTCTAGCTCAAGATTACCAACCAACTTCATTCTTAAACCTTAAACATCATTCAAGTTGTTACTACGATGATGAACACCAATCGAGTCTTCTTCTCCGAGAAGCAACGGCGATTCGAATCCATTTTCATACCCAGCTGGGACCTAGATCACTGGGATACTAGAGACTTTAACTCTGATGCATACCAGATCATAGATATACCGGGATAACAACCACAGCCATATATCACCACATGATACACGGGGGCACTATGACCCAGTGTACCGATATACGTGGGAATTTAAACCCACAGTATACCACACTATGACATATGTGGGGACTCTGGCCCACTACATATCACTCCATGACATACGTGGGGACTCTGGCCCATTGTATATCACTTCATGCATGTGGATTTTCTAGTTTCTCGATATCACCAGTTCACCATCGGACGGGACCTAGGGCATCAACAGACGGAAACACTACAGAGGGACTTCATTCCCAATGCAAGTTACACATCCGGACTCGATTTATTAACTATCATCATGTTTCCACAAACAAAGCCATTCTCATCTTTTTTATTCTTTTACCTTTTAAAAACCTAACTTATTAAGCAGGGCTAAGCATTACTACGCATTTTTCAAAAATAGGTAACAAAGAATAAGGAAATAAGACAGGTAATGCAATTGGTGGGTTATCACTCAACTCCAATTACTTAATGCAATATTTCATAACTGAAGCGATAAAACTTTTATAAAGTAAAGGTAGGGTTTAAATGCATCCGGGGCTTGCCTTGGTTGCAGCGGTGGTTAGTTCTCTCAGGATCATAGGTGTTACTCTTGACACTGACTCCAGGGAGGGATGACACCAACATCATGGATCAACGTTTCCATCTTGAATGGTACTTTTCGAAATGTACCACGATCCAACTCACTCTCGAAACTACACGTAGTAGAATGATGCATGTTTTAGCATGATGGAATGTATGTGTCGGTGTTTTGACCCCCGTTGGTTAACACCAATGAGTAATGTTCATAATTGTGTGCTCCCTTTATCTGGTGGGTAATGCAAGAAGGACACGGCGATTTATCCTGGTTCGGGCAAAGAAGGCCTTACGTCCAGCGGGGGGAGGGTAGTTCGTGTTATCTTGCACCAAAATGCTAGTACAGGGGAAAATACAAGCAGGTGTGAGGAGCGTGAGCTGGATATTGGGCGTTTTGGGCGCCTAGCTCTCTACTTTACACTGTCTCACGGTATTGTTTTGTGATCTAAAGCCTTAGCGTTTCTATGCTCTAGATCTTCTCGTCCGTTCTCCTCTTCTTTTCTTTGGCTAACATCCTGGCGCCTCCTTTTATAGGTGAAGGAGGGGCACAGGAGTACATATATTTAGAGTTCACATGGCTGGTGACATATGACGTTGAGGCCGATCACGTCGGTGCTGCTGTAGAGATGTACGTCGGCATGGGAGGTTCTGCAGCCGTCGCATCGGGAGTTGTTGAAGTGCAGCCCGGAGTCGTTGGAATCCCTCTCGAGGGTTCGTGCGATGAAGTCGAGGGGCGGCGGTCGAGGATCTGGCTCAAGTCGAGGGGGTCGAGTCGAGAGGGTCGAGCCTCATCGGATAAGGTCGAATCCCAGGAAATGCGAGAAACGTGCTGATTTATGCGTCTCGAGGGGGTGCTGGACGGGACACAGTGCTCGGCATGGCGCAACAGTGAAGTACGACCCGCAGGATTCCGAGGTATGGGCGGTAAAAGCAAGATTTGACCGCCACACCCACAACTGTTACCGTAACTGTGGCCATACGCTTAGGCGGGGGTAGGTAAAACACATTAAATGCGCCCGGATCCATACGGGAGAGACGGCAGCCGAGGGGTGCACTGTCCTCGAGGACTGCCCATTCGCGCGAATGAAGTTCCGTCCTCGAGGGCAGGCTCGTTCGCCGGGCAAAGTTCCGTCCTCGAGGGGTCGCCCGAGTTGTACCCTCGAGTGTACAGTCCCAATCCGCGCGGTAGCCCCTCGAGCAGGCTTTGGCTTTGGGCCGTCGTAGCCCGTTCGTGGGTCAGCCCAATATGCCTTAGCCTGCGGGCCTTCGAACGTTAACGTGGGAGGTTACTGGAGGGTTCGTGTTACGGATTTTGTGGGGTTTAGTCCGGTAAACCAAGGGTTTGGGGTACCCATTTCCTGGGTAACGACAGTAGCCGCCGAGCCCCTGCGCGAGTGATGGCACTCGGGCAGGGGGTCAAGAATCGGAAATGGGACGTGATTCGGATCTTTCCGTGGGGGGCGCGTGAGCGACCCTCGCGAGGGTAGCCCCCGAGGCCTCGTAGGAGTCGGAAGACTCCTGTGAGGGCTTCATTTGTCTTTGGTCGAGGGGTGCTTGTCCAGTCGGGTACAGGCCTGAACTGGAGTCATAGTGCTTTATCGAGGGGTGCGTCGGGACGCCGAGCCCCCGGGGATTTTTGACCCTCTTTCGTCGAGGGGTGCCGGGCACAGTTGAGCTCCCGAGCCTCGTGCGGCTGGGGTGTTGCCGGCCTCGGCATTCATCTCACGAGTCCTTTCGATCGGACGTGAGGCGAGAACTGTCGGACTACCCTCGATAGGGCGAGCCGTGAAGTTCTCAGTTAGCTGGTAACGGGAAAATCCAAGTGAGAGCCCGTTCCTCGTTCGATAGAGGTCGGCTGGTAGCCCGGAGGTGGTCTCATTAGAGCAAAATGCATGGTCTTACGGATACCGATTCCATTCGATAGGTCTCGGCGGCTCGATGCCTCCCTTCGGGGGGATTCCATAAAGTCCATAGCATTTCGCCTTGGATGTGTCCAAAGGGGTCTCGAGAGTTTGTTCTCGAGCAAGGCCTCGTGTTGGCTCCCCCTTGGTCACCCCTAACTCGGGTGCTCGAGGGCGGCTGTCGAACCCTGATCGAGGGCCAACCTTCGCTCCCTCAAGACTTGTTGTAGGGCCGGAGCCCGCTTACCTTCTCCTGGAAAAGTTCGCCGGTAAGTGACGCTTATTTTTCTTACCGTTAGACGTGCCTTTTGAGGAGGAAGCTAAAACGATGCGGTAATGGAGATCGTGGTGGGCCCGAGCAACGGCTCTTTGTCAGAGGTGTGACGCGTGTATCCGGTCGAGGATCAAGGGGAGGAACGGTCAGGTAGTCGCATTAATTGCGGGAAGTTACCTTTTCCCTGCCGTTGGACTCCGCCTGTTGCTCTTCCCGGGTATAAAAACGGAGGGGTACAGGCGCTGTTCGCCCCCACCTTTGCCATCCTCCCGAATTCCTGCTTTCCTGCGCGCGTGAGGGTAGAAACTTAGAGCAAGAAATCGCAATAGGGAACCTTCCCGGTCATCCGTCCGCCGAGGAGATTCGTGTTGTTGCTGCCACCGCCGTGTCCACCGAGCGATCCGTGCCGCCGCTGCTGCCATGGCCCCCGTCCTCAAGCCCGCCGAACCCTGGCACTCATCGACCGTGACGCGGCAAAGGCTGAACGAGCTGGTGGGAGAAGGACTTCTCCGCCCCGTCACCAATCTGAATCGGCTGGAGTGGATTGCGCCGCCGAGGAACCACCAAGAGCCAAACCCGCCGGAGGGCTATGTGGTGAGCTTCCTCAAATATCACCAGCATGGGTTCGGTGTACCCCCGAGCGAGTTCATGCAGGGGTTGATGAACTTTTACGGTGTCGAGCTCCAACATTTCTCCCCCAACGTCATCTCCAACGCCGCCATCTTCACGGCCGTCTGTGAGGGCTACCTTGGGATGGCACCACATTGGGAGCTGTGGCTCCACCTTTACAAGGGGGAGTGGTTCACCTCCCCGGTGGCACCAGGAATAAGGCGAGTCGTCAGAGCGGGCTGCCTCAACTTTATGTTGAAGACCGGAAAGTCAGAGGAGCCATGCGAGTATATCCCCACCAGGTTGATGTCCAACCACTCCCGGTGGGACGAGCAATGGTTCTACCTTCGCAATGACGGAGGCTACCTCCCGCCGTACACTGGGCGGCTTATCACTGAGCGTCCATTCAACTGGCCACATGGTGTCACGGGAGATCTTTAGCGTCGACTTCGTCCCCTCGTCGCCGCAATGAAGGCCCTTCGAGAGGCGGGCCTGACGGCAGGTGTGGTGGTCTCAGCCTTCCACAGTCGATGGGTGCTCCCTCTGATGGAGCACCCACTGCGGTTGGACGAGATGCTCCCCTCGGCGGCACCTGAGGTTCTCGAGAGGTGCCGGATGTCCGGCGAGAAGTCGTCCACCGTGGAAGTCGTTGTGTGGGTAAAGGGGACGGTCGCGGGCTCGTTCAGGGTAGAGGACGTCAACTGCCTCCCCATGCGGCCGGAGGAGGGTTGCCTCGACTTGGTGAATGCCCTGACCCATGCCTTTCGCGCTTTCATTCCGTCCCTTTCTCTTGTTCCTGTGACTGAACATTTTTGTGTAGGGGAGAATCGACTACCAGAGATCGAGGCCCCCGCTGAGGGAGGACGCTCCCGATCGTTAGGTGAGACGCTTCAACGCCCAGCAAGAAAAGCGGCGTAAGGACGAAGAGGAGAAGAAGAAGGCCAAGAAGCTCCGGGAGTGCGAAAGGTTTGCGAGGCGCCGCGCTCAGCAGAGGCGCGACGGGCTCCCAGAGGAGAAGTCTCCGTCGTCCGAGGGAGATGAAGATGATGTTGACGATGACGGCGATGACGTCGAGGGGGTGGTGGGGCGTCTCGAGCTCATCTTGTCGGGTTCCTCCCATGCTGACCGCCCCTTCGTGCAGGAGGAGGCGGTGGAGCAGCGCGCCCCCCAGCTGGTGACGTCGGCCTCGGAGCGCCGGCGTGGGAAAGGGTGGGCCGATGCCTCAACTCGAGGGGTTCACCCCCCTCCTGTCGTACTCAAGGCGGGACCCCACCCACTTCGACCCGGGAAACCCGGTCCCGGTCGTCGGCGTGGGCGGAGCAGAGCCGTGCTCAGGAGGCCCCGTCGGAGCAGGGAGGCGCGATGACCCCACCGATGGCCCCGAGCAGGCTCAGCCCCGGGAAGAGCTCGGCTTCGGGTGGGGTCTCGAGGTCTGCTGGCGGTTCGAGGGGGACCCGAAAGGCCTCTATTCCCTTCGGGTAAGTGTTGTTGATTCGATTCTTTTTCGTTGCATCCTCATCATGCAGTTTAATAGGCTTTTTGCCGTTCTGCTTCCCATCTAGGCCAAAGCACCAAATCAAGGAGGCGTCTCTTGCGCCGGCTAAGCGGCTCAAGGTGGACGCAGCTGCGAAGATGGAGGCCCCGGTCACAGGTGCGACGTCGAGGCCCTTGGCTCCGTGGGAAACCAAGTGGTTGTCCTCAGCCCTCGAAGCTATGGCGTGCAGTAGGCTGACGGGTTCTGCTCTTGCTGCAGGGCCGAGTGTCTTGGGGACCGTGACGGGCGGGGACTCCAAGCCAGGGAGGACGCAAGAGGGAGGGAGTGCCTCCTCGTCGTTGTCGTCTGTGGTCCTCGAGCTCGGCCTGGTGTCAGGGGATGGAGCCCTGACGTCGGGAGCTTCCGCTTCTGGCCGACCGGAGGCCTCGATCCCCGCACCCAAGGCGGGAGCCCCGAGGGCCACGAGTCAGGAAAGGAGGTAGCTGTCGTCGACCTCGAGGGTGAGGAGACCACAGCCCTTCCCCCCTCGATGGGAGAGCAGAGACCCTGGCCGGCAGGGCTACGCGAGCTCGAGGCCTAGAGGAAGCAGGAGCAGGGGGGCCTGCAAGAAGCAGAGCAGCCGTGGTCACAGCGGGAGGGGGAGAAAGAGCCCCAGGAGCGGCGGGAAGAGGAGGAGAAAACCGGGGGCCAGCCCCAGCATCAACAGGTGCAGCAGACGCCGCCGGGGGACACGACGCGCTGGACCCGCCGGTGTAGCAGCCGCCCGAGACGTCGGAGACAGAGGGAACTTCGGGATTGCCCAAGCAATGGGTGTCTGTGATCACTTTGGACGAGCTGCTGACCAAACAAGAAACGACGTCGAAGGCGTCGACGGTCCCGCGGCTGCCGGGGGTACAATTGGAGGAGGCCTCGGTACCGAGCCCACCGGAAAATGCGTCGATGGTGGACCTGCTGGCGCCACAGGACGTGTTGTTGGGGGAAGCGATGGCCTCGACACCTCTGCTGCCCCCAAAGGCACCAAAAGCAGCGTTGAGCCAGCCGCCGCAACTGTTGATGGAGCAGACGGAGGAGACGGCGGCTTTTGGCCTGCCGAGGAGGTCTACCTCCGACCCCGGGCTGAGGAATGCCGGTGCCGCATCGAAGTTCAGCACCCCGGCAGAGTTGGCCAAGCATTACGGCGTCCCACACGATGTGGTGGACGAGATCGAGTCCTTAGCACGAACCAAGGTCAAGACGGTCCTCCCACATTGGGGCAAGGAGCGCATCGTACTCCGGGAGCGTGGTGACTCCAGCGCTCCGGGGATCGAGATGGACGATCCGGTGGAAGTCAGGTGCTAGGAGGACGCGGAGCGGTCCTAGGCGTGGCTGCAGCACTTGCTGAAGCTGGGCGTCAAGCTTGCCGGAGGCCTCGACCGGAATCTCATGGTGAGTCTCTGTGTAGACCATGTGCAGTTTTTTGAGTTCTTCCGTATGGAATGCCTTAACCCTCGATTTCCTGTCTCCAGGAGGTGCGGAGGCATTCCCACTCCAAGTCATACTTCCTCCACAAAACGCTCAATAGCCGGGAGGAAGTGCTTCACCAACTCAAAGCCGGTCGATCTGCGCAGGGCAGGGTGGCCGAGGTCGAGGAGGAGGTGAAGCGGACCAGGGGGAGGCCGCCAAAGCCAAAGAGGAGGCTGATCGGGCGAAGGAGGACGCCGAGGCTGCTCGAGGGGAAGCCGCCCAACTTAAGGAGGAGCTCAGGCGCACCAAGGAGGAAGTTGACGCGGCCAGGGCCGGAGCGAAGAGGGCCAAGGGCTAGAGCATTCGAGCCCAGGAGCGCGTCAAGCTACTCGTGGGGGAGGCTCGAGGCTCCATGGAGCATATCCGCTCGCTCAAGGCCAATCTCGCTGAAGTCTCCACGGCGCGCAACACCATCTCCGCCTTGGTCCAGGAGGAGAAAAGTCGAGCCGCCAGCCTGGAAACCCAGCTCGAGGCGATGAAGGTTACCCTCCAAGAGAAGGAGCAGGCCATCATCTTGGCTGGTGGCGCTCTCGAGACCCTCAACTGCGAAAAGACAGAGGTGACCTGGGGCTTCACGGAGGCCCAGTGGGAGCGAGACGAGGCTCGGGGGGAGCGTGACGCCGTGTTGGGGGATCGTTGTGCCCTCGAGACTCACTATGCTAGTGAGTTCCTTGAAGAGCTTTTGATCTTTTTTCTTTCCTTATGGTTTGTATAACTCTTGTTTCATGTTTCAGGCCTCGAGACCGAGCTGCTCGCTACCCAAACCACCGCCAAGGCGCTACAGGAGAGCCTCGTGGCGGAGGGGGTGCTTTTCGGCCGGCTTCGAGTTGCCCTCGATAGGCTCTGCGCCTCCAGGGAGGTCGGGCCTGTCGAGGGCGCTGAAGAAGGCATCTCGGGTGCCGCGCTCGTCGACCGGGTCTACTACCTCGACGCCACCCTTCGTGATCGCGTGCGGGAGGTGCTTCATACCGGCGTGAAGCGGGCGCTGGCAGTGGTCTCCTCCAGCTTCGTCTTTGACATGGACGTGGTCGCCCAAGGCTTCGTTCCCGATATCTCGAAGACCGACGCCGAGAACAAGGAGCGATGCCGAGGGCTCATCAATGATGCTGAGAGGCCGGGGGGAGCGCTGGCGAAGTTGTTCGAGGACGAAGTCCTCCCCCCGCGGATGAAGGGTGCCTCATCGAGGAGGGCGGCGACGGAACGGGCCTGTAACACGAGGCTGGGCGAAGATGCCCATGTAATAAGTTAGTTTTTTATAACTTATATTCAATGTGGCTTCGAAAGCCTTTTTGAGTATTAATGCATCTATCGTAATGCAATTTGTCATTTTACTTTCAAGCCTTCTCTGCTTTCTTTCACCTAGACTTTGCTTTTTTGACTAAGTTTTCGACGCATGCTCGTATCCCTCGAGGGGGAGTGAGTGGAGGTACCGTAGCCCGGGGTGTAGGAGAGCTCCTGGCTCGATAGCCCTCGACCCTCTAGGGAGTTCGAGGCATTTTCTACTTAGTCGCGAAGCGTATCGGGGCGTGAGAAAGAAGGGACGCTCGAGTTCTGATCGCCTAACTTTTGCTTTTTGACTAAGTGTTCGACGCAGGCTCGTATCCCTCGAGGGGGGAGCGAGTGGAGGTACCGTAGCCCGGAGGCATAGGAGAGCTCTCGGCTCGACAGCCCTCGACCCCTAGGGAATTCAAGGCATTTTCAACTTAGTTGCGAAGCAAAGGGAGATGCTCGAATTTAAAAAAAAAATCATTCGTATTTTTAGGAACTTAGGGGGTTCCCCCCCCCCCCGTTAGCCCCCGAGGGAGGCTCGACTCTAGCGAGACAGGGTCGAGGCTACCTCTTGCATGTACAATAACAAGTTTGAACTTATAATCAAAAGTACTCCTTATATTTGCCATGCGAAAATATACAAAACATGCGAGAATGTACGAGGGCATTGGTGCCCTAAGGGTAGAAACGACGTAGCTGTTCGATGTTCCATGCGTTGGTGAAGGTTTTGCCCTTGTTGTTCACTAGCTTGTACGTCCCGGGCTTTAGCACCTCAGCTATGGTGTATGGGCCTTCCCATGGCGGGGTCAGCTTGTGATGTCCCTTGTTGCTCTGTCGTCGACGTAGGATGAGGTCTCCAACTTGGAAGTCCCTCGGGCGCACGTGCTTGTCATGGTAGCATTGAAGTTTCTGCTGATACCTCGTGGAGTGAATTAGTGCCATGTCTCGAGCCTCCTCGAGCTGGTCGACAGCGTTTGCGAGGGCTTCTTCATTGCTTTGCTCATTGTACGCCTTTAGTCGAGGGGAACCATACTTGAGGTCAGTGGGGAGGACGGCCTCGGACCCATAGACCAAGAAGAATGGGGTGAACCCCATGGCTCGACTAGGTGTTGTCCTTAAGCTCCATAGGACCGAAGGCAGCTCCGCGGCCCATTTTTTTCCGTGCTTGCTGAGGCGGTTGAGGATCCTTGGCTTGAGGCCCTGCAAAATCATGCCATTGGCGCGCTCGACCTGGCCGTTAGTTCGAGGATGTGCAACCGCAGACCAATTCACATGGATGTGATGGCGATCGCAAAAATCCAAGAACTTCTTACCGGTGAACTGTGTGCTGTTGTCCGTGATGATGATGTTTGGGACCCCAAAGCGACGGATGATGTCGGTGAAGAACTCGACCGCCCGTTCGGAGCAGATGTTGCCGATAGGCTGGGCTTCGATCCACTTGGTGAATTTGTCGATGGCAACGAGCAGGTGGGTGAAGCCTCCAGTTGTCCTTTTGAGGGGACCAACGAGGTCGAGCCCCCATACGGCGAACGGCCAAGTGAGGGGATCATTTGCAAAGCATGTGCAGGGAGGTGCGTCTGCTTGGCGTAAAATTGACACCCTTTGCACGAGCGGACAATGTTTGTGGCGTCAGAAATGGCGGTCGGCCAGTAGAAACCCTGTCGGAAGGCATTGCCTATGAGGGTCCTTGGCGCTGCGTGATGGCCACAGGCCCCTGAGTGTATGTCCTCGAGGAGCCTCCTGCCTTCTTCGATAGTAATGCAGCGCTGAAGAACACCTGAAGGGCTTCGCCTGTAGAGTTCCTTGCCATCACCGTAGATGACGTAGGACTTGGCCCGTCGCGCGATCCAGTGAGCTACAGTCCGGTCCTTCGGAAGCTCTTCCCAAATGAGGCAGTCGAGGAAAGGGGCTCGCCAATCCGGCGGCGGGCTCGACGGAGGAGGAGTCCCCTGGATCTCCATAACCTAGGCCCCGGTGGAGGGGGCCCCAGTCGAGGTCATGGGGTGGAGCTTCGAGGGCGTAGTGCAAGCCCCCGAGCCCAAATCGATGGAGGGCTCGAAGAGGTTCCTCGAGAATACGTCCGGAGAGACTGTACCTCGAGTCGATGCGATTTTTGCAAGCTTATCCGCGGCTTCATTGTATCATCGAGCAATATGACTAAACTCGATGCCGTGGAACTTGTCTTCCAACTTGCGCACTTTGTTGCAGTAGGCTTCCATCTTGGCGTCGTGGCAGTTCGAGGCCTTCATCACTTGGTCGATGATTAGTTGTGAGTCGCCTCGAACGTCAAGGCGTCGGACCCCGAGTTCAAGGGCAACTCGTAATCCAGTGACGAGAGCTTCGTACTCCGCGATGTTATTAGAAGCAGCAAAGTGGATGCGAATGACGTAGCGCATGTGGACTCCAAGGGGTGAGATGAAGAGCAAGCCCGCGCCTGCTCCTGTCTTCATGAGCGACCCGTCGAAGTACATTGTCCACAGCTCGGCCTGGATTTAAACTGGCGGCAACTGAGTGTCGGTCCACTCAGTGATGAAATCTGCCAGCGCTTGGGACTTGATGGCCTTCCGTGGTGCGTAGGTGATGGTCTCGCCCATGAGCTCGACCGACCACTTAGCTATCCTTCTAGCGGCCTCCCGGTTATGGATGATCTCCCCCAAGGGGAACGAAGATACCACGGTAACCGGGTGGCTGAGGAAGTAGTGCTGGAGCTTGCGACGTGTAAGGACGATGGCGTAGAGCAGCTTCTGCACCTGTGGGTAGCGGATTTTCGTTTCCGAAAGCACTTCACTGATGAAGTAAACTGGCTGCTGGACGGGCAAGGCGTGCCCTTCCTCTTACCTCTCAACCACTATGGCCGCCCTAACCACCTGAGTGGTTGCGGTGACATAGAGGAGGAGGGGCTCGGGCGGTTCAGTCGACGTCGCTGGTCGAGGAGGGACGAGAATCGGGGTGGATGTTAGCATGCCTTTGAGTTCGTCGAGAGCCTCCTCGGCCTCCGCGGTCCATGTGAATCGCTCGGATTTTTTCAAGAGGCGGTACAGAGGCATGGCCTTCTCCCCTAAATGTGAGATGAAACGGCTGAGGGCCGCGAGGCAGCCCATGACCTTCTGCACGCCCTTGAGATCCCGAATCGGCCCCATTCGCATGATGGCTGCCACCTTCTCGGGGTTGGCCTCGATCCCGCGCTGGGAGACGATGTATCCGAGGAGCATGCCCCGAGGCACTCCGAAGACACATTTCTCGGGGTTGAGTTTTATGTTTTTGGCTCGAAGGCACCCGAACGTGTTTTTGAGGTCATGGATGAGGTTGTCCACTTTTCTGGACTTGACCACGATGTCATCGACATAGGCCTCGACCGTGTTGCCTATGTGTTCGCCGAAGACGTGGAGCATGCACCGCTGATACGTCACCTCGGTTTTTTGAAGGCCGAAGGGCATGGTGACATAGCAGTACTTGCCAAAAGGCATGATGAAGGAAGTCGCGAGCTGGTCGGACTCTTTCATCTTGATTTGGTGGTAGTCGGAATAAGCATCGAGGAACGAGAGGGTTTCACATCCCATGGTAGAGTCAACAATTTGATCAATGCGTGGTAAAGGAAACGGAACTTTGGGACATGCTTTGTTTAAACTAGTATAGTCAATACAGATCCGCATTTTCCCATTCATTTTCTTAACTAACACGGGATTAGCTAACCATTCAGGGTGATGGACCTCCTTGATGAATCCAGCCGCCAAAAGCTTGTGCACCTCCTCGCCGATGATCCTGCACTTCTCCTCGTCGAAGCGACGCAGGCGTTGCTTCACCGGTCTGGACCCGGCCCGGATCTCCAAGGAATGCTCGGCAACTTCCCTCGGTATGCCCGGCATATCTGAAGGACTCCACGCAAACATATCGGCGTTCACATAGAGAAAGTCGACGAGCACGGCTTCCTATTTACCCTCGAGGTTGGCACTGATCATTAGCACCTTCTCGTCGGGGCAGCTCGGGTTGAGGGGGACTTTCTTGGTGTCCTGTGCGGGCTCAAAGTTGCCAGCGTGTCGCTTGGGGTCTGGCACCCCATCGACGAGGCGCTCGAGGGTCACGGCTATCATGGCATTTTGCTCGACGGCCTCTCCATACTCGACGCATTCGACATCGCAGTCATACGTGTGCTCGTAGGAGGAGGCGACGATGATGACGCCCTTGGGTCCTGACATCTTGAGCTTAAGGTAGGTGTAGCTTGGGATCGCCATGAACCGCGTGTAGCCCGGTCGGCCGATGATAGCATGATAAGTTTCATGAAACCCGACCACCTCAAAGGTGAGGGTCTCTTTCCTGAAGTTGGCAGGGGAGCCAAAGCAGACAGGAAGGTCGATACGGCCGACGGGAAGGGCCTTCTTCCCTGGCACGACGCCATGGAATCCCCCGGCGCTGGGTCAGAGTTGGCACCTCTTGACTCCTAGGAGGTCAAGGGTCTCGAGGTAGATGACGTTCAGGCTACTGCCGCCATCCATGAGGACCTTCGAGAGGTGGGTGTTCATGATGATTGGGTCGACGACGAGCGGATAGGCCCTGGGGTTGGGGACACGATCCGGATGGTCATCGCAGTCGAACGTGATGGGCGCGTCAGACCAGTCGAGGTAGTGAGGTGTCGCAACTTGGACAGAAAGACTTTTTGACACTCCCGCTTGCGCTGTCGAGGCGTGAGCTGGGTCGAGGGGACCCCGTAGATCATGTAGCAGTCATAGACTTCGGGGAATTTTCCGTCTTCCCCGTTGTCTCCCTCACCGCCGCCTTGGTCTTTCTTGTTGTCACCTTTCTGCACGCCCACTTGCTCAAAGTGCTTTCGAAGCATGTGGCAGTCCTTAAGCTTGTGCTTTTCCCCATCCTTGTGATATGGGCAGGGCTCCTCAAGCATTTTGTCGAAGATGGCGCCCTTGGGGGGACCTCGAGGTCTTTTGCGTTCGGTTGCTGCGACGAGATCATCTTTTGCAGCCTCATGCTTGCCTTGCTGATTTTTCTTCTTGTTGTTGTTTCTCTTCAGCCCTTTGCTCGAGCCTCCGGCGTCATCGGCTGTCGGCGCCTTTCCCTTGTCCGTCCCATCACTGAAGAAGGTGCTGACCGCCTCTTCGCCGACCGCGTAGTTGGCGACCACATCCATGAGCTCGTCGACGGTGTTGGGGCAGTTACGCCCCAACTCGCGAACTAGGTCCTTGCAGGTTGTACCCGCAACGAATGCTAGAATGACATCAAGATCGGAGATGTGGGGTAGTTCGGTGCGGAGCTTGGAGAATCATCGAGCAAAGTCACAGAGAGACTCCCCTGGTTTCTGCTTGCAGTTGCATAGTTCCCAGGAGTTCCCGGGACGCACATAGGTACCTTTGAAGTTCCCCTCAAAGATCCAGACAAGGTCGACCCAGCCGCAAATCTGGTCAGGGGGAGCTCCTCGAGCCACCTACGCGCGGTGTCAGACAGGAACAGGGGAAGGTGACGTATGATGACGTGATCGTCACATGCCCCGCCCGCCTGACAGGCCAGCCGAAAGTCGGCTAGCCAGAGCTCGGGATTGGTTTCGCCATTGTATTTGACGATGCTCGTGGGGGGTCGAAACTTGTCGGGCAGCTGGGTGCAGCGGATCGTCCTGCTGAAGACTCGGGGACCCGGTGGCTCCGGGGCCCGTCGGTCTTCGTCGCTGTCGTAACGCCCTCCACGATGGGCGTTGTACCCTCGATCCTCAGCATCCCCGTACTTGCGTCTGCGGTTCTCGACAATGTCAAGGTGCGGGTCATGGGGAACGCGGTAGTCATTGATATGTTCTCGGGCCGGCTTCTTCTTCGGTCGGAGGGCCGCCCCCTGATCGACCGAGCTCTCCCTTTCGGGCCGGGAGCGCTCGACCTGAGGTTCGGAGGCTGCCCCTTGATGCCTCGAGGCTGAGCTCTTGGCTTGCTAAACAGCAGCAACTTGGAGGAGATCCACGACCTCGTGTTGTATCCGCCGAGCTTGCGAGTTGGATGGCACGGGCATATTGCGAAGGAGCATAGCCACCGCGACAATGTTCTGGCTTGCTCGGGGATAACGGTTGGTGGGTTGCTCGGGTACCCCAGCCTCATTGATCTGCCAGTTGACCTCTCGGGCCCTGGCTCGGGCTCTACCGCCGGGCGGTCGCCGCTCTTGCTCGAGGGTTAGCTCGAGCAGGCGCAATCGTTCCTGCTCATCGGCGAGCTTCGCCTGCAGCTCCCGAATTTGTGCCAGCTGTGCGTCCTGCTCGCCAGGATGGGGGCACGCCTCTCGGGGTGCATCTGGTTGTTGGTCCTCTGCTCTGGGGAGGGCACCTCCCGCCGCAGCGGTAGCTGCCCCGGCCACTGGATCGATGGTGTCCTGATCGGAGTCGACATCACCATCGATGTGGAGGCACTCGCGGGTAGGATCCCAATGATCATAGTCAGAGTCAGGGTCGCCGCAGCAGAAAATGGGGAATTATCCCCGCGCCTCTTCCTGCAGCTACCGTCGGAGTGTGCCAACGGCGTACCTCCGGGGGCCGGGCGCTCTCGCGAAGGCAAAGCCCTCGGAGGCTGGTGTGACAGTCCCCATGTCCATCATTGCACGGAGAAGGGCACCTGGGCGGTCCTCTAACGTGCTCATGTTGGAGTGGGTCGCTATCGAGATCGTCGTCGCGGGATTGTCGAAGTCGAACGAAGGCCGCCGACGACGCTCGAACAGCTCATGCGGAAGCAGGCTCGATCGAGCAGGGACTTCGTCGCGCTCCCTTGATGGGCGTACTGCGAAGGTGGAGTCAGGGTTGTGGTGGGGTCCTGCCAGTTCGCCCTCTACCTCTGAACTCGGGACAGACAATCCCCCAACAAGGGGTTCCTCATCTCCGGTCAGGGGCGAGGAGAAAGTGGTGGGAACCATCCTCGACTTAGGTTGATGGCGATGACGGTGTCGATCGTGCCTCCTTCTGGATGTGGCAGCATGGTGGTGAGACCGGCGAGCGGCCCCCCATGAGCGTGGGGGCGTACTGCGACCTCCGTTTGGGTTACTGATTGAGAGCAGGGCCATGTCATAGCCCTGGCCGAGGGACATGAACCCCAGGCTCCCAAACCAGATCACCGTAGCGCGCGGAAGTGGTGAAACAAAGTCGCCCATCTGGAAAAATGGCGGGAAATCGTTAGTGACACGCGGTTCCCCTACCAAGCGTGCCAACTGTCGGTGTTTTGACCCCCGTTGGCTAACACCAACGAGTAATGTTCGTAATTGCGTGCTCCCTTAATCCGGTGGGTAATGCAAGAAGGACACTGCGATTTATCCTGGTTCGGGCAAAGAAGGCCCTACGTCTAGCGGGGGGAGGGTAGTTCGTGTTATCTTGCACCGAAGTGCTAGTACAGGGAAAATACAAGCAGGTGTGAGGAGCGTGAGCTAGAGCTTGGGCGTTTTGGGTGCCTAGCTCTCTACTTTATACTGTCTCACGGTATTGTTTTGTGATCTAAAGCCTTAGCGTTTCTATGCTCTAGATCCTCTTGTCCGTTCTCCTCTTCTTTTCTTTGGCTAACGTCCTGGCGCCTCCTTTTATAGGTGAAGGAGGGGCACAGGAGTACATATATTTAGAGTTCACATGGCTGGTGACGTATGATGTTGAGGCCGATCACGTCAGTGCTGCTATAGAGATGTACGTCGGCATGGGAGGTTCTGCAGCCGTCGCGTCAGGAGTTGTTGAAGTGCAGCCCGGAGTCGTTGGAATCCCTCTCGAGGGTTCGTCCAACGAAGTCGAGGGGCGACGGTCGAGGATCTGGCTCGATTCGAGGGGGTCGAGTCGAGAGGGTCGAGCCTCACCGGATAAGGTCGAATCCCAGGAAATGCGGGAAACGTGCTGATTTATGCGTCTCGAGGGGGTGCTGGACGGGACACAGTGCTCGGCATGGCGCAACAGCGAAGTACGACCCACGGGATTCCAGGGTATGGGCGATAAAAGCAAGATTTGACCGCCACACCCACAACTGGTACCGTAACTGTGGCCATACGGTTAGGTGGGGGTAGGTAAAACGCATTAAATGCGCCCGGATCCGTATGGGAGAGTCGACAGCCGAGGGGTGCACTGTCCTCAAGGACTGCTTCGCCGGGCGAAGTTCCATCCTCGAGGGGTCGCCCGAGTTGTACCCTCGAGTGTACAGTCCCAGTCCGCGCAGTAGCCCCTCGAGCAGGCTTTGGCTTTGGGCCGTCGTAGCCCGTTCGTGGGTCAGCCCAATATGCCTTAGCCTGCAGGCCTTTGAACGTTAACGTGGGAGGTCACTTGAGGGTTTGTGTTACGGATTTTGCGAGGTTTAGTCCGGTAAACCAAAGGTTTGGGGTACCCATTTCCTGGATAACGACAGTATGACACGATGCATGGCAATGTATTAGTGGAAGCATAAGAAGATTAATTAACTAACTAAACCATTTTAAAAGCATTACACAAGATAAATATAAAACTCCACATATTTTAAAATCACATAGCCATATTAGGTGTTAACATGACATAACAGCATCATACAAAGGTAAAGGAACTATAAATTCAATTTATACATTTTTATTATAATTATAAAGTATTTAATAAGCACAAAAAAGATAAATTCAAAGATACAGCATACGGCATCATACAGCGCTGGAGTGCTCAGCTCGGGTGGTGGTGCAGCAGAAAGAGCACTTCGTGGAGGAGGACGCGGTGGCCATGGCGGCTAGCAGAGAAAGAAGAAGAAGGACGACGTCGGCCGGCTCGGGGCGTTAAAACAGCGAGGTTGAAGCGTCGAAGTGCGCCAGCGCCTTCTCGAGCCTGTCCATGCAGCGCTTACGTGCCCGAGCGCGAGAAACGCCGGGAAGGTGGCCAAACGGCACATGGCGGTGAGCAGACTGAGAAATTGCTTCTCGGGTTACTGTAGCAGTGGCCTCCTTTTTCTTCTTCTTCAAATTATTCTCAAAAGTATATAACAACATGAAAATCTCCCAAAACAAAGTTTGCTTAACTTTTCAAGAGCTAAACTTTTCATTTAATAAATATTTTCAAATTTTGCTTATTTTTTAAATATGAATTCAAATTTAAAAGGGAAACAAAACCTTAGAAACAAATATTTGAAATGACTTTTCATTTTTAAATAAAATATGAAAATATTTCAATCTATGAAATGTTAAGCTTATCAAACCAAACACTTTTTATAGAGAAATTTTCCCAAATTTTGAATAATTTTTGAGATATGAATTTAAATTGAAAAGAGGATAAGTGTTGGAAAACTGTATTTTCAAATTTATTCAAAATTATTTTTAGAAACTTAAAAAATTTTGAATACCAAAATTGTAGCTCTTGTCAAGATCTACAAACCATATTTTGAGAGTATCTCAAAATTCTTTATAGATTTTGAAATATAGAAAGAGAAGTAAAACAGGGTTTTAAAAATAGTTTTTGAATTATCAACCAATTCATCACTTCTAAAGCACAACCAACCTACAAATATAAACTTGTTTTAGTTAAGACATATCATGGTTGTTCTAATACATAAGATTGCAAAACACAAGATAGCAAGATAAATTTTAGTTGTTTTAACTACTTGCAGAATCACATAAAATGATAAAGAAACTTTAAATAAGCCCTAAACATCATCATTTCATGTATAAAATAAAGCACCACACAAAAGACAATCTTAAACATGAATGCATTTATATCATGATGCTCAATGATTATGCTTGATAATGCACTTGATTATAATTTTAATTGCTTACTAACATCTGGGATGTTACACCCAGCACTGGTATTCTTCTCAGTTTACTAACCCCGGTGTTGGATCATTTTGTTGGGAGTATGCCCTAGAGCTAATCATGAGATGATGATATTCTGATTGTATCCATGATTAATAAAGTGTTTATTAAATATCCATTATAGACAACTTGTATTGATTGGCAATTATGTGAATTGTTTGTGAAACTCACTAATAATGTGGGCACATGTGAGACATGTAGGCTGGACTGACCCAACATGAGAAAGTTTATTCACGTCATATACGTTATGTCCTTAGACCTGAGATTGTGGTATGTACTCAAGATGTGAAACGGCCTACTTAGGGACTGTCAAACGCTACTCCGTAACTGAGTAGTTATAAAGTTGGTCTTCGGGTGGTCGAAAAGCATGCTATGAGACATAGACAATCAAGATAGAATTTGCCCCTCTCTACTCGTGAGAGATATCACTGGATCACTCCAGTGATCAACAAATGCATGGTCGTGCTTGGGTTAAGTGTTAACCCACGAGTTGAACCATATATCGAGTGCGTGGCAAAGGGAATAACTTGTATATGGTCGTAGTGGTTCGTCTGATATGATCTTTGCATGCACGTAGGAGTTGTCACGCCTTGCTAGAGGCCGCTGTCAACTATTGGGTGAGTAGGAGTACTTAGCCCATGTCAATGTATGCGTGAACCCATAGGGTCGTACGCTTAAGGGGCTGGAAGCCTAATTCGGGTTGGACACGAATTAGACAAGGCTTAGGGTTACTAATGGGCCTCCAACTCATGAGCTCATTGGGGACGCCTATATAAGCAAGGGGTAGGGCGCGCGGTGAGGGTTACACGCTTGGAACAGCCACCGTCGCCCTCCCCACGCTCGCGCCTTCTGCTCCTCGTGGACCTAGCAGTCCGGAGGCGCATCGCTTCTTCCCTGTACGTGTGGGATACCTCGAAGGTGCTGCATCTAGAGCACTGGGACGAACCGCACGAGGGGATTGACGTGACAGACGACCACACAACTGCACTGCCTGCTGTGACGCGTACGACTACATTGAGTCGTCTTCCACTGCATCCGCACGTCTAGTGGTAATCCCGTGACCTGTAACTAGCAGTAGATCCTGGTTTATGAGGAAGAAAAGTTTTGTTTTCTGGCTAGCGTAGCACCCTCATAACCCTTCACATTTGCTCATCCCATGTCTTTCTATTGATGCAGCATGGAGGCTTGGAGAACATATGGCTTGTTAATTCCGGGTGTTCGCGCGACATGACCACCAAGGAGTACATCACTTTTGGGGACAATGGTAAGGGTAAGATGCTTTCTCATGGGTCAGTAAGGCTTAATGAGAACTTTGTGCTCAAGGATGTTGCTTTTATCTCAAGTTTGCATTTCAATCTGCTTTCGATTTCACAACTCCTTAGAGATGGTTTTGAAGTGCGCTTTAAGTTGGGCCTTTCTCACATTTTGGATTCTCGTGGTGATCTTATTTGCTTGATTGTGCCTATTGGGCTTGTCTTTCATGCTGATTTTTCTCACTCGTTCAGCTCTTCTCGATGCTTGGTGGCAGGCACTTCTTCTGAGCTTTGGAAGTGGCATAGGAGGCTTGGTCATTTAAGCTTTGACTTGCTTGCAAGGCTGAGTTCTCTTGATCTAATCCGAGGATTGCCTAAGCTAAAGTTTGAGAAGGATTTGGTTTGTCACCTGTGTCGTCACGGGAAGATGGTTGCCGCTTCCCATTCTTTTGTAAACCAAGTGATGACCAAACAACCCGGTGAGCTTCTTCATATGGACACTGTAGTTTTAGCTCGGGTTCGGTCGGATGGTGGGAAGTGGTATGTTCTTGTGATCGTGGATGATTTTTCTCGTTATTCTTGGGTCTCTTTCATGGAGTCCAAGGATGAGGCATTTTCCCATGTGTGGAAGTTGATTCTTAGGCTACAAAATGAGTTTCCCAAGAATGCCATGAGAGCTATACGCAGTGACAATGGCATCGAATTCAAGAATTCTCATTTTGAAGTCTTTTGTAAATCTTTAGGTCTTGAACATCAGTTTTCTTCACCTTATGTGCCTCAGCAAAATGGGGTTGTTGAACGCAAGAATTGAACCCTTGTTGAGATGGCCAGGACGATGCTCGATGAGCATAGGACTCCTAGGCGACATTGGGCCAAAGCAATCAACACAGCTTGTCACGTTTCAAACCGCATTTTTCTTTGACCTTTTACAAACAAAGAAGACTTCTTATGAGTTGCTGTTTGGGCGTCCTCCCAAGGTGAGCTATTTTAGAGTTTTTAGGTGTAGGTGTTTCATTCTTAAGCAAGGTAACTTGGACAAGTTTGAATCTCGTTCTTCTGATGGCATCTTTCTTAGTTATGCTACTCACTCATGTGCTTATAGAGTTCTTAACCTTGAGACTAACCGTGTTATGGAGACTTGTGAAGTTACCTTCAACAAAACCACACCTTGTTCTTCTCTTATCTTTGAACGTGCAGGTGAACAGGAGATGGGTGAAAGCATTTTTATGGAGGAGGAGCAGGACGATGTCGATTGGGGTGCTCCCAAGTCAACTCCATCGGCTGCCCCTGTTGACCCTGCGACGACTACATCGACTCATGGCCCCGATCCTTCTTCTTCGACTACATGGGCGCCGAACAACCAGTTTCCCTCACTTGCACCTGAGAGAGCTCCAGCTGCAGTTGAGGGGAGGCTACTTCATCAAGAACGGCGCCTGTACACATTCAGCGTCGTCATCCTCCAGAGACCATGATCAGTAACCTCAACCAGCGTGTCACTCGCCACAGGTCATATGAAATCTCTCATTTTGCACACTCTGCTTTTGTTGCAAATTTTGAGCCCAAAGATATTGGACATGCTTTATCTAATGTTGATTGGGTCAATGCCATGCATGAGGAGCTTGAGAATTTTGAGAGAAACTAAGTGTGGGTCCTAGTTCCTCCACCTCCATAGTGTCATCCCATAGGTACCAAGTGGGTGTTTAAGAACAAGCAGAGTGAGGATGGAGTGATAATTAGGAACAAGGCTAGGTTGGTTGCTCAAGGGTTTTGCCAAAAAGAGGGGATAGACTTTGAAGAGACCTTTGCTCCTATTCTCGTTTAGAAGCCATTAGGATCCTTTTAGCCGTTGCAGCTTCAAAGGGGTTCAAGCTGTACCAGATGGATGTCAAGAGTGCTTTTCTCAATGGGTACATAGAGGAGGAAGTGTATGTGAGGTAGCCCCTTGGTTTTGAAAATCCCAAGCACCCAGACTATGTTTACAAACTCCACAAAGCCTTGTATGGTCTCAAACAAGCCCCCAGAGCCTTGTATGCTAGGTTGAAGTCCTTTTTGCTTGGGAAGGGTTTTACCATGGGCTCTGTTAATAAAACTTTGTTTCTCCTCAAGCAAGGCAAAGACATTCTCATTGTGCAGATATACATGGATGATATAATATTTGGTGGCTCTTCACATGCCCTCGTGGCAAAGTTTTCTGATTTGATGAGCAGGGAGTTCGAGATGAGCATGATGGGCGAGTTGACATTCTTTCTCAGGTTGCAAATCAAGCAAACTCGGGAAGGGACGTGTGTGCATCAAGGCAAGTGCACCAAGGACCTGCTGAAGAAGTTCGACATGGGCGAGGCCAAGCCTCTTTCGATGCCCATGGTGACTACCACTGCTTTGGATGCTGATGTTGAGGGTGAAGCCGTGGACCAGAAGGAGTACCGTAGCATAATTGGGTCACTGCTGTACCTGACAGCGACGAGACCGGACATCCAGTTCGCGGTCTATCTTTGTGCGCGCTTTCATTCCTCCCCACACATGTCTCATCGACAAGCTGTCAAGCAGATCATGAGGTATCCCCTTTTCACTCCTGAGTTCGGTCTTTGGTATTCAACCGCCTCCACCCTCTCGCTTTCTGGTTATTTCGATGCTGATTATGCTGGTTGTCGTGTTGAGAGCAAGTCAACTTTTGGTACTTGTCAGTTTCTTGGTTCGTATCTTATTTCACGGTCCTCTCGCAAGCAATCTTTCATAGCCCAATCCACCTGTGAGGCTGAGTATGTTGCTGTTGCTGCTTACTGTTCTCAGTTGCTTTGGATAGTTGCTACTTTGATAGACTTTGGCTTAGATTTCACCCGAGTGCCACTTTACTGTGACAGCACCAGTGCCATAAGTGTAGCCAAAAACCCAATGCTCCATGCTAAAATCAAGCACATTGAGGTGAGGTACCACTTTCTGAGAGACAACCAAGAGAAGGGAACCATAGACTTGAGACACATTCGCACTGAGCGCCAGCTAGCAAACATCTTCACCAAACCTCTCGATCAAGCCCAGTTTGCACACTTGCAAGGGGAGTTGGGTGTTTGCTTCCCATTTTAGTTGTGAGATGCTTTGTATCTTGTATAGTAGCTTTTATTTCTCATTCTTTTGCTTTTGCTTTTGTACCATATTGCATTACATCTCATCATGTATCATATATCACGTGCTTAGCTTCACTTGTATAGCTTATTGTTTAAGGTTATGCTTCTGTTGATATGTCTTATGGATACATGATGGCTATAGCAGCTTAGGCTCTTTTTAATCATCTTGATACATGTTATGAGCTGAGCTTGTTTTATAAATGTGAACTTGCTTAATTAATGATGAAATATGGAAATTGTTCACCCTTGAGATGGCAACTAGCATGTGTAGGATGTGTTGAGATCCATGCTGCTTTTACATGTATGCTTTAGTTGCTATGTCTCATGTTTCTTGAATCATATACTTAGCTTGGATCTTTTGATATCTTTGTGCTAAAACTTGTCTAAGCTAAGTAATGATGAAAATGTTTTGGAGTTGAATCTTTATTGTCCCACGTCAATGTCACGAGACTGCTTCTCATTCACTCGAGTGGGATGAACTTGGGCATTGTAGTGCTAGTCCACAACCACTCGGGACGAGACGGCTTCCCACTTGCACAAGGGATGAACTCGGCGTGGTTGAAAAATGTAAAAATAACAAAATCCTTTGGCGGACAGTTTGATACTCTCATATACACATGTCTAAAAATAACCTTGTACTCCACTGTAAAACTCTGATCAATGTTGAAGCTACAAGTGTTAAATGCTTCCATAAGATATGATGTATGATCATTATATGGGGTTGTTCACTTTTGTATGCATGTGCTAGCACTAGTTTGATCTCCTGCTTATAATTGCTATGTGCTACTCCCTTTGGTGAACACCATTTTTATGAGATATGCTTAAAACTGGTCAAAATGCTTATGTTTTATATTTCATTCAGTTGATTGGTTTGAGCTTTGGCCTTGTCTTGTGCCTGTTGTAATTCATATGTCGTACCACCTTGAGCATGATTTTATTCAACTTGCTATACTCCTGAAGCTTTGTATGTTTGCATTGTACATTTTGTACATCTCATAGCATACTTTAAGGGGGAGCTTTTATCTTGTCCACATGATAAGTGCTTTTGTCAACAAGGGGAGAATAATCCACAAATCCAGAGAGTGTGCATTCATGTGCATTTGTGAGGTTGATGCCCTTGTAAAGGGGGAGTTGCACTTTTTCTTTGCTAGACGTGTCGAGCCGTTTGCCTCTGCCTAGAGGGTCTAGCCGCTTTCAGGTGTTTTCGAGCTTGTTGTTGTTACTCTTTGCTCTGCTCATGGCAAGTGACCCTTTTGAGCTTTTCTTTGGCTTTTGGTCACTTGAATGGGTTTTCTCTGACTTTGTGTTGGTGTTGACAATGCACTCATCAAGGGGGAGATTGCGGACACATGATTTTCCATATCTTGATGTAGCATCTTTTGGTGGTGTGATAAGCAATTGTCAACATGTCCAACACTTTGGTTGGTGGTCGGTCTTGGTGGTTTCACTGATCCCCTGGCACAGGGTTATGTGTCAAAATGTGTCTCTTTGCTTGTGATGTGCAGGTGTGGAGTCCGGAGACGGTGGCAACGGTTGGGTGAAGGTCAAGTAGAGGCGTGTCATGCTAACGGACCAGGTGCGGTGAAGGACGGATGCAAGGCTTGGACCGAGAGACCAGATGACCGGGTGGTCGGCCGCGGTGGCTGGCACTTGGGACATCGATGAGCGCAAGTGTACACGATGAGGGACGCGTACGGGCTACGCTACTCACGAAGAGGTTTAGTGATTTGTCCTCAAAACCATTGGCGAGGGATGCGTATGGCTACGCTACTCGCGGACGGTTTGGTGGTTTAGCCTCAAAACCATCGGCGGCGGGTTTCACGGGTTTGCGCCTCAAAACCTGGGTGGTCCCAGTGTGGACGGACGGCACGTGGCGGCATCGGGAAGATTGCGTTGAGGCAAGGCTACCGGTGAGAAGGCGCGGTGGTCGTCGGATCAGGAAATCCTGAGTTGAACCATAGTGCACTTGGCTAGGTGGTTCGCTCTAATAATACCTAGGGGCAGAAGTGGTATTTGGCAAGGCATATAAATAGAAGTGGACAGCCTCCACCAGAGCCATCTCTTTCCACCTTTCCACTCAGCCGCCGTCGCTGTCGCTCTGCTACCTGTTATTTTTTTCTTTTCGTTCATGTTCTTGTAGAGGTTCAAGAACAAGGATTTTACTCTTGTATTTATGAGATATTTTATGTGGGAATGGAGGCCCGAATCCTCCTCGTGCCCTCTGGGCTTTTCGATTTTGATATGTGAATTTTGTTTCATTTTCTGTGCGCCGTTGACCTACTGTGGATGAACTTCGATTCATTAATTTTGGTGATGCTTTGTCGAGTGATGAACTAGATGCTCAAAGAAATTGAACCAATTCCACTCGTGCATCAAGAAATCGAGCAGTTTACTTTTTGGAGAAATATTGTGCTCGTCGGCTCAGTTTTGCGATTCCCTACGACTGTGTTCAATTTGGGTGTCAACTTCTTAGGGTTATCTTTCCTTCTTCCTCGTGAATACCTGTGCGAAATTTGGTGCCAATCTGTGTTCGTCAGCTTGAGTTTTTCTTGATTTCTCCTCCCATGTTCTCGCTGGCCTGTCCTGTTTTCATGTGCTCCCGAGCGAGGGGTCGAGGGGTCGAGTGAACTCTATCGACCCGGGTCGAGAGAACTCTATCGAGCAGAGGTCAACAAGTCGAGGGTTCGAGGGGCCAAGTGAACTCTATCGAGGCGGAGTCGAGTGCACTCTATCTAGGGGTCGAGTAAACCCTATCGAGGGGTCAAGTGAACTCTATCGAGGGGTCAGTGAACACTGTCGAGAAGGGGTCGAGTGAACTCTATCGAAGGTGGGGTCGAGTGAACTCTGTCAAGCCGAGGGTCAAGTGAACTCTACCGAGGAGTCAAGTGAACTCTATCGAAGGGGGTCGTCCGAAGAGGAGTTCCGTCCGTCACCCGCGGTCGAGGCCCTTGTCGAGGGAAGGCTCCCATGGCAGTCGAGGGCTCCCGATCAGTGTTTTTTCTCTCGACCAGCCCTCGACTTGGTTCTCTGCTTTTTTCTGCTGCTTTGCATTTGCTTCGAGGGTGCTCGGCTGTGTTTCTTTCTGGTCGGAATTTTTGAAGAAAAGTTTTAAGACTCCCATTTACCCCCCTCTGGTCGCCTTTTTGGTCATTCAGCTGGTTGATGTGCTGTTATGAAATAAATAGTTGGAATATAATGTTGTTTTCACTTGCTATCTATTTTTCTATTTTAGTAATTGTAGGTGTAATTTTCCTATGGAATTATCCTACATTCAACCATGCTTTTTTGTAGCTGTCTACTTAACTGGCTCCTAATGAGAGCATAACATTGTTAACCAGCTGTCGCAACACGCGCGCGCGCACACACACAAAAATCGTTGTTAACACTTCAGGTGCAACTCAATATATGAAGGGACCGCGTCTGGCAGCTGCTCCCGTCGCTGGAAGTCCAACCGGTTCCATGCGCTCGTCGACGGTGAGCGGCCGCGCCGCTGCTCGCCTCCGGGTCCGGCCGGAGTCCGGAGAAAGGCATGAATGTAACCGAGGAAAATTCAGAAGGCCCTTGTGCATTGATGAACTATCGGGCTTGGGGATTTCTTGCAGAAACGGCCCTTGTACTATTGATTAGACGTACAGTCATCCAAGTTCAGTCAGTGACCAAAGGAAATTGAAGGTTTTTTCTTTTTTTGAGAATCATAGGAAATTGGAAGTGACTAGAAATTCCGTTGCATGAGTCCAGAACGGAGACGGAGACGAGGGTGTCAAGCGTACATGGGCAAGAAGAGTGATGGGCCTACATTCTACAAGGTCCATCGCCCACCCCAGAAGGCCTGTAAAGCAAAACCGCAAAACATCACGGGCCAGCCCATATAAAACCTCAGAGCACCAGCCACCTCGCGATCTCTCGCGACTCGTGCCACTACCTCCGTGTTCAGCTCTCTAGCGCACGGCGCAGCGGTCGGAAACCCTAAGCTTCGACGGCGACGATGGCGGCGGCACCGGCAGGCGGCGGCGCGGGGGCGCTGCCCCAACTGGAGGAGGGCGTCCAGATGATAGTTGCCGCCGAACTCCACCTTGGCACCAAGAACTTCGACTTCCAGATGGAGCGCCACGTATACAAGCGACGCGATGGTATAAAGTCCAATTCTCTCTAGACTAACCAAATGTTTACATTGAATGTGTCTTATATGGATAGTATCTAGTTATAGATCTATTGGGGTCTTGCTATATATGCACATGCAGATATTAGGCTGGATGCTATAGTTCAATTGAGAAATATTGGCGCATAGTTTCAGTCGAGAGATATATTGATTCATAAGTATGTAATTTCTAGTGAGGTTTTTCTGGTATCAGTGTCACAGTGTGATACACATATGTATATGTAATTTCTAGTTGTTAAGGGTTTCTACTTTCTAGTATCAGTGTGATACACATGTGCGTCACCCGTCGTGTCTAATTTATTTAGTACTAGTATTTCTTTAGTATGATCTCGAGGATTTGTCTAGCATGAAGATTTGGAGGGTTTCTGGAATGTGTGTGTGTGTGTGTGTGTGTGTGTGTGTGTGACACACTCACACACATACGTGTTACGTGTAAGGTCTAGCTGCGACATTACAAATGATGTTCGTCTCAATGTCATACACCATAAATATGAGCTGTGGGATTGGTTCAGATTAGATTCTATCAAAATTTAAGGATCAATTGACTGATCAAACATCTCATGTCTATGTTGCAGTGTTTGTTCGTTCACTGGAATCAATGGAAGGAACGTCTAGTAGTTCAGTGCTAACTCAAGTTGCTTATGCCAATCCCTTTTGTCATTTGACCAAGGTGAGCTGCAAATTAACAATAGTGCTTTTGTATATTATCATCCTTCAGGTAACATTATTAACACTGGCAAGACATGGGAGAAGCTTCAGTTGGCCGCCAGGGTCTTTGCTCCCGTTGAAAATCCACAAGATAGTATTGTCCAGTCTGCTAGGCCCTATGGATAGAGGGCTATCCTCAAGTTTGCGCAGTGCAATGGTGCTCATGCCATTGCCGGCAGGCACACTCCTGGTACATTGGCAACCAGTGGCGAAGTTAGAGCAAATCCGAGGGGGATGCGACTAGCTTGTAGATGCATAAATTTAAGTCATATCCATGGTGAAAAATTAACTATAGTCATTGATTTTAAAATTTTCATGGGTGCATCCGCATCCACAACAACACACGTAGCTTCGCCACTGTTGGCAACAAATAAGCATCAGCTAGCTCATCAGTGGCAGAAACCATCACCCAAACAGCCATGCTGCCGGATGGGAACAAGGCGCTGGCCCCGTTGTAAAGAGTAAATGAGCATGGTTGATGGCTTATACTAGTCATCGTCAGAACTTATTGGTAGACACTGCACCAGTAGCTTTGAACTTATTACGTGCTACTACTGGATAAGAATCAATTTTGTGTTATTGACTCTGCTGAGACAGTGAACCGGGGCCCCTTTTTGTTATCTCAAATGGATAGCTCTGTTTCAAGCGTGTTTTGTGAACTGTATGCTCTTCGTTGCAGCAAGTGTTTCGCGTGCTTGCTTGTTGTGGGATTTAAATCTGTGACTCTGAGTTGCCATCAATGCTGTAATGTAGGACACCGCACCCCAAGGATTTGTTGTTCAGGTTCGCTGAAAGCTAATGAAGTTCAGGTTCTCTTACACCACAGGCTTACAACAGGGCTCTGATCTTGTCGCCTTCGGTCTGGACGTGTCGTCTGGTGATCTCCGCCACGTTCCGGCAGCCGCAGAGCGCCATGGCCAGCTCTAGCTCCGCGTTGAGCATCTCGATCACGTGTCTCGCGCCGGCCTCCCCGCGCGCCGCCAGCCCGTAGAACACCGGCCTCCCCACCTGCAATGCAAACACACGCGCTCAGGATTTGCCACGGTTCCATATCTCTGGAGCAGGCAGTGACCTCGGGTTGTTGCTTTACCATGACTGCGGTGGCGCCGAGCGCCAGCGCCTTGAACACGTCGGTGCCACGCCGGACGCCGCCGTCCACCAGCACCGGCACGGCCCCCGCCACCGCCTTGACCACCTGCACGCAACGCCACCCAGCGATGGGGATCCCCTGTAAATTTTCGAGCCGCATCGCGCAACTGTTCGCCGGACGTCTTGTGAACGTCTATGTTTGCATGTGCGGCGCGTGTCTGGAGGAGAAACATGGGCGGCGGCCGGCTGGTTCGCCGGGTTGTCTGTTACCTCTTCGAGCACCGAGATGGTGGCCGGCGCGTAGTCCAGCTGCCGGGCCCCGTGGTTGGACACGATCACGCCGGCCGCCCCTGCCTCCACGGCCTTCCTAGCTGTCCAACACCGCCGCCGCAGAGTCAGAGTTCAGTCAGTGACCATATATGAATTACCATTTCCAGTGCTCCGATTCAGCACCTCGTCAGCGATTCAAAGCTGATATTACGGTAGTGATTTTCATTACCGTCCTCGGCGGTGAGGATGCCCTTGAGCAGGATGGGCAGCCTGGTTACGGACTTGAGCCACTCCACGTCCTGCAACCAACCACACACAAATTCAGGGGCACAAACTCTAACGCACGCACGCCATCAACCACCACATAATTGCCCGGCCGGCCGCCAAGACTACTGCACCCGGCCCATCAGGCCATCACGCCACGCATGGACGCATGGCCGGCCACCGATACAGCCTCATGGCCGCAGCAGGCAGAGGCAGCCAAGGCCAGTGCCCTAATGGTAGCTCCGTTTTTACGGCAGCCATGTTACGAGTATATTAATAAGAGCCATATATGCTGCTCTCACAGTCTCTCAGTATAGTATCCTGTGTAGAGACATTGGTGCCTGACGCCGACGCGTCCTTGGCACCACATAACTTGCCAAGTACTGTACTGTACTGCGCAATGGCGGGCGGCGCTCAGCACATGCTAGGGCATTCAAGGTTCAAGAAAACTATGATGGCACGGCCACCGGTTGCATGCGCTGTGCTCTTCATACCTTCCACGACGACGAGGGGTCCAGCGTCTCGCGCGCCCGCCGTTCCAGCTTCGAGCCGCCTTCCTCCTGGGTTATCATCAAGATGAGGAAACAGAGACGACCCATTTTTTAGATAATGGAGACGACCCACTACCACTATGATTGAACAAGCTTTTTAATTTTGTACTTCTGATGGGCCGCTTGTATTATGGAGCAAATGTTACACTCACAGTGCCAAGATCGTCGTCGAATGACATTAGACCTTCAAGGTTTGGGGACACCGGAGCAATCATCCTGGATGAGATGAACAACCAGCCCAGGCAACAGAATCGCAGATAAAACAAGTAAGAAGAGATTTTTTTTTCAACATTGTGATGTT
>CM041631.1:6407263-6419866 GCA_023333625.1 Bothriochloa decipiens
TTTTTTTTTTTTTAGTTTTGAATGGAGATGTTCACTTCTTCCATAGACAGCTTACTTGACATTTGAATTTGAATCCAAGAAAAGATTTCTCCTAGCACCAAGTTTTTTTTTATTTTAGACTAGTTCTACAACAATTTATTTTATCCTGGGGATTGAATCATAATTGACCTTCTTTTTTTTTTTGGCAAAAAGAGGCTTTATGTTTTTTTTTGAACGTAGGCTTTATGTTTTAAATATATATAGGTATTTAAGTGACCTGACTCCATTAGCAACAACATCCTTTGACATATAGCCACTATTAATTTATTAATTGTTAATAGTGTAAACTTTTCATGTCAACGCACGCTTTTGTGCCTTGATTATCATCTCACGACATCGGTCGGATCAGCAGCATCTGCTCCCAACTTCCTATACACTGCATGTCAACAACCACCTCATGTAGGTCATGGTAGGTGTGCCTTGAGTTGTAGTCATAGACAAGACGACAGCAGCCAAATACAGTTTATTATTAACACCGATAATGGTTGTTAGGGCTCCTTTGTGACAAAAATTCTGCGGAGTGATATCCAAGTAACACCACTTTCTCCCTTTCGAAGAAAAGAAGGAACGGAAAGAGAGGGAAAAAGAAAATCTCTTTTAGCTCGGCTCGTGACACCAATAGTCAAGCTATAGATATATTTTGCTCGTTTCTCGACAAGCAAGCTTGTGGTGAGCTGAAAATGTGATACTGCAGCTTAATACTGTTTTTGTTGTAACTTCTCTACGATACATTGCTTTCATGTGGATTTCTTGGCTTGTCTTGTCTCCAGTCTCCACCATGGTTTTCAACCCTTTGCCATTTGTTTTTGTGTCTTTTCCCATAGTTCGATTGGAATGTGCAAGGGGACCCATGTTTGTCTGGCATTTTCCTTGGCCATGGCCCCACCCCCAGCCCGGCCTTTCCAGCTGTGTTATGTGGCACGAACTTGAGCCGCCTTGACACAGAGAGGCTTATGAGAAAAAATGGCCCGGCATAGATGAGTTGAGGTTGACATGACTCATGCGGTCATGCAACACCATAAAAAGACATGCGAGGGATTCTCGTTTAGTATTATTATAGCAGTGAAGCCGATATTTCACAGATTCCCAGTCCGAAGTACACAAGAAATATTATTGATTAACCCGTGATACAGTTGTCAAAAAAAAAAAACCCCGTGATACGTGAGCATCCGTCTCCGGCACGCGCTGGTGTGTTCTCGTGGAGTTTTTTTAATCAAGTCGAAAACCCTAGTAAAAAAAAAAGTCGAAAAGAAAAGATGGAACGAGGGAGACCAAACTCTATACCGATCCACAGCTATACACATGCTGCCTATCATATGTCGCAGTCCTGCAATTTTGTAATTTGATCGAGTCTATTAATATTTATCCGGCATACTTGACAAATGTCAGGTCAAACACTCTGAGTTCAAATTATCTGGAGCCCAAAATAAACAAAAACTCTAGGAGCTCACTCTTTGGAGCACAAAAGAAACTAAAGTGGAAGCAGACTATTTGAAGGCTCATGTTGCTTCGCATTATAGAAATCACTCATCTCTCCACTTAGCAACTTTGGGATTGAGAGCCAAGCTCTTCAAAAGGTAAACTCTAGCTGTTAAAAACCTGAGCAAGAGATAGCAGGCAAGCCTAACATGGACCTTAGTGTTCTGTACATGCTCCATTACCGAATAGGATGGAATAAGATAGGAACAGATCAACAAAACTTCCAGCTGTTGAAACAGCAGCGACATGGGTCATGGAATTCTCCATCGGGATATAACATTTGCAGGCACCAGCATGACATGGCATGCTCTGTCATCACTGCATCATCAGATTTGAGAAGTAGGCGATAATAATTTATGAAAGCAAACGGGAAAATGACAAAGAAAAAATATGTACATCACCCCAGATGGAAATAAGGGGTGCAAAAACTGCTGCCGTTTCGCAAAATTTGGTACAACACGATTCACAACACAACAGGCGGTGCGACATTCTTTGTCAGGAAAAACACAGCCTACACAACACTCTTTTTGCCCCTATACCAACTAGTTCACTGGAAGTACCTTGCAAAATTTCAGGCCCAGACAGCAGAACAGTCTATGATTTGGGGAAAGGCCAAAGTAAGAAAATAGAACCCTGTATTCCTTCTTAGGAGAAACTATTGCGGGATGAATTCCCCTGCATCTTAGATAGAATACATTGAATAAGGATGCCACCATGGTTGCCAGACTTGTTAAAGATAACGCTGCAGTAATACATCTGCAAAGTAAAAGGGGTTATGTGGGGTTATGATAAATTGAATGTAGCCAAAATAAACCGAACTGAGAAATAAGAGTGAAATCACACTATTTTTTCAGAGTCTAAAATCAAATAATGCATTTAGCCAATTGTGTTACACCCAGCAAAAATAGGCATTATTAGGGTCACAAGTTCACAAATCTAAAGCCAGACAATGCAGCAGCGTGCTTCTGCTACTGGGAAACAAATGTATGGAGTTACTGAATGACTCCACATAATGCTCAGAACAACAGGAAAAGTACCCAAGAAGATGCATAGGAACAACAAAACACACCATGGAGAATTATATATAAAAGAGATGGGGGAAGAAAAGGTAGATAGCATGAATTGCATTAGAGGCAAGAGATTACCTTCCAATCTCAGAAATGGTAGCTCTATGTACATTGATGGCACAACTAGCCTGGAAATTAAAAGGAATTATGCCAAAAAAATCAGAAAAGAATACAGAAAGCAAAATAGGAAATAAAGGGATAGTAATAACTACCTATAATTGAATAACACAGTCGAGGAGTCTTTGGTTGGAAAACATATTGAAAATGAAAGAATGATGCTATCTGAAAACAAGACTCCCATTCCCTTGTGGTCTTATCTTCTCAACAAGCAATTGATAAAATGACCTGAATGCCTTGATATCATTTCCCTGTTGAAACAGAAAGGCACATATTAAAACAAGAAACAGTCTTTTCAATCAATCCAAAAGAAAATTGCAATTTAAGATCCCCACAAGTCAGCAACTTCTTACAATTCCACCTAACAATGAAATAGCCAAAAAGAACATAGGTCAAACAGTAGATGGTCTACTCATTGACTAAATTAACATCGAACCGAAGTTATTAATGTTCACTGTGCAAACCACCATTTGTTTTGTGATCCTTGCTGACAAGCATCTGACTATCAATATTCAACAGCACAGAAACAAAGTTTACCCACATCTGAGTTCACTAATTTAAGAAAAAATTGATCCGTATGGTAATGTCAAGCATCATATCAAGACAAATGTCAAACCAAGTGAGGTTAAAGAGTGAAGTAGCATACCTTCAACTTCTGGTAGTACTGTTCAGCTAGGTCCGGTGGGCAGTGAACTTCAGGAAGACCTTTTGCTACAAAGTTCACAATGAAATCCTCCCCAAATCTTTCATACATAATCTTCTGGGCCAGCACAATTTCACCAAAAAGGACAAGCTATAAAGAAAGAAATAAGTCAAATGAATGAAGCTGTGAAGAAAATTATCAATCCACCAGCCAAAAATACACTCACAATGCTATTAAATTGACAAAACAGGGCATTCTAAGGGCCTGTTTGGATAAACTCTGGCTACCTAGTTGGCTAACAACCAGTTGAAGGTTTGGCTTAAAAATTAGCCGACCTATGAGCCCTCCCGTTTGAATGCACTAGTATTAATTTTTAGCTAGCAGCAATTAGCTCTTATATCCAAACAGGCCCCGAATCAAACAAAAAACATTAAGGCGTGTATGGTAGCCAGTAGGTTGCCACGCCACCGGCCACAGATTTTTTTTTTCTTTTCTTTGTGGGGTGTGTGCGCGTGTGTTGTTTTGGGGGGGGGGGGGGGCGGGGGGCTGGGTCAACAGCACAACTGTGGCTTGCCAAACATGCAGGGTTGATAAATACAACAGTTCAGTTACAGAAAATAATACTTCTCTGTAACTTGAAGCCCTAGTGTTGTTAAGAAAACAGATATGCCCTAATCAAGCTGGAAAGCTAATGTCAGCTGAAATTGGAATTGCGATTTAACCCTAGGTAACTTAAGTTATTAGACAGTGGTCAGGCACTCACTGATTTCAACTAAGCACTGGGCACAAAGCTATTTATAAATCCTATCAACATTTACTGAAGCTACTATGATTCAAACAAAGCCAAATACAATACAAAGGGCAAATAGACGTGTGAAGGTCCATTTTCATCAACACAGAAAATGCAAGTATTTCCACTTTCCATAGTAGTAGGTCACATGTCTTACCGAGTTTGCATCGCGTAAATCAAATGATTTATCAAGGACACTGTATAAGCAGCAATTAGTAGCAAACTTCTCAATCATAAATACTCGGAAGCCAGGAAGCTGAGGAAACAAGAGAGTAACAAAGGAAGAACCATGTGAGCAATGAGCAATCCAATTTAATGTCAAGTAATGATATTTAAAAAACTCATGACATAACAGGATTACCTTATCTTCGGAGTTAGAGCACCAGTCTTTTACAAGATTCACGAAAATCTGTACACATGCCTAAGAAACCATGGCCAAGGTGTGAGTAAATGGTGCCCACAGCTTAACTTATAGTCGAACTCAGAATGCAGATAGATTTAAAAGAAGATAAAAAATCAAGTTAAACCAAAATCCTAACCTTGCGTAGTAGTATATCTTTATGTTTGCATGAGGTAAATAAAAGCAACTGCATTATGGGCTCCAGATACTGCCTAGAGCTAGGAGTAAGGAGAACTGTAGAAAGATCATGTGTTGCCATAGCATGCAAGAATGTGTATAATGTCCTCTGCAGCTCTTGCAGTTCTCGCATTTCCTGTAGTGGATTCAAAAATGTATTACAAAAAGAAATATATCCTGTCCGGCTGTACCTGGCACCTAAGCTAGTGGAATCCATGCCAAACAAACAAGTAAATACATAAGAACTTATATTGGGCAACAGCTTATCACACTAGCCATACCACGTAAAGTGGAGTACATATCATGTCACTTTTGTTCCTTTAGTGAGTATTGAGAATCGCAAGAAATATTTTCTTTGTTGAATTGTATTGCATTTGCCACATGTATAGCTAGAGTTGCACTATCATAAGTAGGAAAACATAAAAAATAGCAAATAATTTAGTAGTATATCCTAAGGTTAGCACATTTCAAAGGCATTAGTAATCTTGCAATAATATGCAGACAAGAAACATAAAAAAAGTATACTAAGTATAAGCAGCTAAAAAATAAAGTAATATACACAGTGGCTTGTTTACAGAGGTAATCGACATTACCTCGGTATTGCTTGCAGGACCGGCTGAAAATGCATCTTGTGATACTATCACGGACAAATGACATGCAATAGTAGGAAAGACTTCCTCCAATATGGCGCTAGCTGACGATTTAAATTTGCAGATTATTTGGTTTACCAATACGAGAAATTCCACCATATCTTTAGCCTGTATGAAAATAATAATATTGTGAGAGCTGAAATATGATGCAAAATAGAACTAACAATAAGAAGATAGAAAAGGAGAAAGAAACAAGACAAACTAGAAGTCTTTCAAGGCTAATAACAGGCTAGAATCACACATTTTTAGTTGTGTAAACTGCCTTTAGGGAGATGGTTTGGTGACTTGAAACAAGTTCCCTGCCCTAGTGATCAGACCCATAGTATAATCACCCTGACAACCCTTGAATGAACTTTGCCTAAACTCAATTGTGCAGGAATGATGCTTCTATTGTAGTTCAACCTGTGCTCCACATCAGTATAGTACTAATAATGGTGTTTCCCACTACAAAAGGCAAAAGAAGCAATGCTGAAACAAAGAAGCCCGGCAGCGAGTAACGGAACATAGGAGCCAGTCAGGCAGAGAGTGATGGAACTTACAAGAAAACAGACATATCTGAGTATGGCAGAGTATAAAAGAACCCATGAAGACAATGGGTGTTGTATTTATGTCCATGAGCCAACTCCGCTTATGGTGGGGTGCTTTCGTGTCCCAACATAACAGGCCCGAAGCCCTGATAAAGGAGGAGGGTTGTGTTAGGTTTGGCGAGCCAACGTAAAAACTTAGCCACTCTTATGGAGATGAAACCTAAAAGAATCCTGTTGGGGCGTAACCCTCTTAGCGACGCGCCATGCCAGAACCCGGGTATGGTGTTAAATATGCAAGGGCCGGGTCGTCACCCCCGTGACGCGCCGTGTCGTGATCTGGACACGGTGTCAAGAGAGCAAGGATCGGGTCGTCACATCCTAAGTGGCGCGCCACATCGGCGCCCGGGTGTGGTGCAAAATGAGCAAGGGTCTTCGCACTTCCCTCGACGGGTGCGAAGGGTAAGGAAGCTAGCCGAGCCTCCTAGGATTCATCTAGGTAGCTGGAACGTAGGGTCCCTAATGGGTAAGTTGAGAGAGCTGGTCGATGCAGCAATTAGGAGGCGTGTAAATATTCTATGCGTGCAGGAGACTAAATGGAAGGGCCAGAAGGCAAAGGAGGTGGAGCATACGGGCTTCAAACTTTGGTACACGGGTACAACATCGGGTAGAAATGGTGTAGGCATCCTGATCGATAGAAGCCTTAAAGATGGGGTCGTTGATGTAAGGAGGCAAGGCGACCGGATTATCCTAGTCCGGCTGGTAGTTGGAGATTCAACTCTGAATGTGATCAGTGCCTATGCCCCTCAGGTAGGTCTTAGCGAGAGCACCAAGAAGCAGTTTTGGGAAGATCTAGATAGCTTGGTTAGTACCGTGCCTGACAGCAAGAAGCTTTTCATAGGAGACCTCAACGGTCATGTGGGTGCGACTAATGTAGGTTTTGAGCGGGTGCATGGTGGGTTTGGGTACAGTAGTAGGAATCAAGAGGGAGAGGACGTTTTGAATTTCGCGTTGGCCTACGACTTGTTGATAGCGAACACCCTCTTTAAGAAGAGGGAATCCCACCTAGTGACCTTTCGTAGTGGACATCATTCAAGCCAGATTGACTTTATTCTTGCGAGGAGGGAGGATAGACGTGCTTGCCTAGATTGTAAGGTGATACCTGGGGAGTGTGTTGTCCCTCAACACAAGCTTGTGGTGGCTGACTTTCGCTTTCAGGTACGTGTCTGTCGGGACAATCGAGCCAAGATTGCGAGAACGAAGTGGTGGAACCTTAGAGGGGAAGCGGCATAGATGTTTAAGGAAAGGATGCTAGGCGAGGGCCCTTGGGAAGAAGGAAAAGATGCAAACGACATGTGGCTAAAGATGGCAACACATGTGCGGAAGGTGGCTTCAGAAGTGTTAGGCTTGAGTAGGGGAGGCAAACGGGAAGCGAAAGACACTTGGTGGTGGAATGACGAGGTACAAGGGGCTATTAGGGAGAAGGAGTGTTTCAAGCGCCTCCACCAGGACAAGAGTGCAGCCAACATCGAGGGCTATAAAATAGCGAAGAGAGCTGCAAAGCAAGCTGTGAGTGTGGCAAAAGGTCAGGCATATGATGACCTTTATCAGCGGTTAGGCACAAAGGAAGGGGAGAAAGACATTTATAGGATGACTAGAATCCACGAGAGGAAGACAAGGGACATCAACCAAATCAAATGCATCAAGGATAGAACAGACCGGCTTCTGATGAAGGATGAGGAGATCAAGGACAGATGAAGAGAGTACTTTGACAAGTTGTTCAATGAGGAGAATGAGGGTCCTACCCTTGAGTTGGACGACTCCTTTGACGATAACAACGGACACTTTGTGAGGAGATTCCGGGAGACAGAGATCGGGGAAGCTTTGAAGAAGATGAAGGGAGGTAAAGCAATGGGCGGCCCTGATGGTATCCCCATTGAGGTGTGGAAATGCCTAGGTGCCAGAGCGATAGATTGGTTAACTAAGCTTTTTAAGCTCATTTTTCGGTCCAACAAGATGCCTGAAGAATGGAAGAGAAGTATATTAGTACCGATCTTCAAGAATAAGGGAGATGTTCAAAGTTGTACCAACAATCGTGGGATCAAGCTGATGAGCCATACGATGAAGCTTTGGGAGAGGGTTATTAAGCATCGCCTAAGAAGAAAGACAAGTGTAACCCAAAACCAGTTTGGGTTTATGCCTGGTAGGTCGACCATGGAGGTGATCTTCTTAATACGTCAACTGATGGAGAGATACAGGGAGCAGAAGGACTTGTACATGGTCTTTATTGACCTTGAGAAGGCATATGACAAAGTTCCAAGAAATGTCATGTGGTGGGCCTTGGAAAAGCATAAAGTCCCAACTAAGTACATTACCCTCATCAAGGATATGTACGGGGATGCGGTGACGTGTGTTCGAACATGTGATGGCGACACCGGTGACTTTCTAATTAAGATAGGATTACATCAAGGGTCAGCATTGAGCCCTTATCTATTTGCTTTGGTGATGGATGAGGTCACGAGACATATAAGGGGATATGCCTTGGTGTATGCTTTTTGCTGATGATGTGGTGCTAGTTGATGAGAGCAGAGTAGGGGTTAATAGGAAGTTAGAACTATGGAGGCACACGTTAGAGTCGAAAGGTTTCAAACTTAGTAGGACCAAGACCGAGTACATGAGGTGCGATTTCGGCACGACTAGGCGCGAGGAGGGAGACGTTAGTCTTGATGGGCAAGTGGTGGCCAAGAAGGACACCTTTCGGTATCTAGGATCAATGCTACAAAAGGATGGAGACATTGATGAGGATGTTAGACATAGAATTTCAGCCGGTTGGTTGAAATGGCGTCAAGCTTCTAGTGTCCTCTGTGACAAAAGGGTGCCTCAGAAGCTAAAATGTAAGTTTTATAGGATGGCGATTCGCCCGGCGATGTTATATGGTGCGGAATGTTGGCCTACAAAAAGGCGACATGTCCAACAACTGAGTGTAGCGGAAATGCGTATGTTGCGTTGGGTTTGTGGGCACACTAGGAGAGATAGAGTCCGGAACGGCGATATTCGGGATAGGGTTGGGTAGCACCAATTGAGGAGAAGTTGATTCAACATCGGTTAAGATGGTTTGGGCATGTTCAACGAAGGTCTCCTGAGGCGCCGTTGCGTAGTGGGGTTCTAAAGCGGAACGAAAATGTAAAGAGCGGCAGAGGTCGGCCTAAACTGACTTGGGATGAGTCGGTTAAGAGAGACCTTAAGGAGTGGGATATCTCCAAGGATTTAGCTATGGATAGGAGCGCTTGGAGACTAGCCATCTACGTGCCTGAACCATGACTTTTATGTGTTACTCTGTGACCGGTTTCTTTCAGGTTTCATCTCTAGCCTACCCCAACTTGCTTGGGAAAAAAGGCTATGATGATGACGGTGATGATGATTTATGTCCATGAGCCGAGAAACCTACCCCAACTTGTTTGGGAAAAAAAGGCTATGATGATGATGATGGTGATGATGATTTATGTCCATGAGCCGAGAAAGAGGAAAACATGGGGGTAGAGTCGTAGAGTTGCAGAGGATTTGTTCCTGTGCTTTTTGGCCACCAAAAAAGAAAACAACAATACGCTCTCTAGTAACTTAAAATAATTTCTTTAGAGCAAATAAGACAATACTTTTAAGAGCACATTGAAATCTTCAGAATGGAAAGAGTACTTCGTTATTAAGGCACTGCCTCAAATAGCAACATGCAGTTCACAAAGTAGAGAAGGGGTAGTTACGAAATTGCCAATGGCTATCTATGGCCTAATCCTGTGTGTGGCTAAATGGTCTAACTTTGTAATAAACAAGTTCCTTTTGGTTACCTTTCCATTTTAAAGGCTGAAAACCATTTTTTAAAACCATTAACACTAAGCATGACTCTCTCAAGCAAAAAACCAAGAAAACAGAGGTTTTTCATTAAAATATAATTGAAATACCTCGTTATCAAGAAGCAATTGTCTCAGTGCAATTGGAATACATGGAAGCACCGAGATACCTAATATCTCGATCATACGATGCAGAAATGATATGACCTGCATTTCAGCATATGGAGAAGTTGGGAATGGTTAATCATGCCATCAAAGCACAGATGTAACGTAGATGCTTAAGGAACAGGTTCATATTTACCTTAGATCGCAGAGGTCTCATGCTAGGAAATGAAACAAGGACTTGCAAAACTACATCAAGGGTCTGTGAGAAGATGATGAAACAATTTATATCAGAAGAAAAGGCAGAACAAAGACCACAGATGTGGGAGCTACTTAAACAGGTAGTAACTGAGGGCTAAAAACTGATCCTACCACTGGCTAGTTGCATGTACCAGATGCCACATGGCAACAAGCCAGAACCATACAATACTGCGGAATATAGGCAAGTTCACAAAACTTACTTTCTTGAACATGACCCCAATAGCTGGCCTATTTACCATCACAAGGCGCTCATTAAAGCCCTAAAAAAGGACAGTGTACAGATACAGTAAGTATGAGGTGTAAACAACTTTGTGCACAGAAGTAAGAATTGTTACATGAGAATAGATCAACCACAGGCAGTTTTTCATAATGTCAATACCACATTTTAGAGAATGTTTTATACGCATCCTTGCAATGATGGATGCAAATTACCTTGCTGACCATATTCAATGCAACAATAATTTGTTGAAGACTAATAGCTCTCGGTGATGATTCCTCAAGCCCTTGTGCTTTGGCATCCATAACAAGTGACTCTATCTGGGGGGTTTGGGGGATGTTACCCGCATCAGTAAGTCTCTCATGTTTTAGAGAAACTAGTGCCATAATATTAAGCAAAAGGACAATTAATCACCTGATGACAGAGGGGATTTAGAAGAGCAGTCAAGCACTGAGCCTGCTTCTCTGGTGATACCTCTTCAATGCCAATCAATAATCCAACAGCCTGAAATTAAACCATGAATGACTGGTCCAAGTTAGTATTTCCACTGCACAAAACATAAACAAATAGGCACAGTGAGTTAACCTATAGAGAAAAATAAAGAATGCACCTCAAAAATTTGGCTGCCGTCCTCTGAGCTGGGAAACTTAGCATCTTTATTTGCCCAATCCATAGAAGTGAATTGACTTAGTACATCTTGCAGGCTCTGCTAACTCACAGATACATAGTATTAGATTTAGAATAGCATAAAAGTTATGTCTCTACCAATCAACAGAGATAAGGAAAGACCTGCAATATGGTATCCAGGTAAGGCACTAGCTTTGCCTTCAATGACTTGACTGCCCTCATGAATAAGTATCCTGCACGACGGCTCACGTGGACATTCTGATGGTGTATTCCCCGGTTATCCAAGAACACGCCAAGCATGTGTGGTACATACTGCACATGCTCCTGCATGAACTTCATGTAGCGGGTAACTGTCTCCAGATACACCAATGCAACTAAGCGGTGTGTGTGACAAGAGAACCTTGCAGAAAGGAGCATGGGCACAAGCTCCCCTAGCAGCCCTGCCCCAGTCCGAATCTCCTCCTCCCCCACAGCTTCTCCAAGCCGGAATAACAGGGTGAGAGCAACCTCAACATCCTCCACACTAGTTTCTGCAGATGAGAGAGCTGTCACAATCAACCCTCTTATGAACAGCTGAGCAGCAGTTGGTGCAACACGACAAATGCTCCGGAACAATACGATCAAATCTTTCCGACGCTCCGACATGAGGTCCTCCTCCTCCTTCCCTATCTTGTCAAGCACGTCAAGATGCCCCCTATATACTGGATCAAATGACATCTGCACTCGCACCACCTCCAAGATCCGTCCCAAGTGCCCCAACTGCTTCTCAGATGGTGCCTTCATTATGCTAACATAGCCCGATAAGAACTCAAGCACGGAACCAGAGTCCACATCTTCATCATCGTTACCGCTCTCTGCAGCTGCAAATACAGCTGGTAGCACCTCTTCCAGCATCTCCAATGCTGCAGCTCCATCAGCATCACTAGGACCAAGCCTGTGATGACATTCGAGAGCCTCGGCAGCATATGCTGTCACCAAGGGTGCCATCTTCAACCCACTTTCTGGGCTACCGAGCCCCTGCTGTGCAGCTAGGAGTGACCTCAACAATCTAACCTTGGCCCTTGAGTCCATCCTCTTCAACGCCACAGCAGAAAGGCACCCCACCGCTGCAGCAGCAAGTGGAGGCGCGCTTCCCGGGGACATGGCAATGTCAAAGAGTAGAGGAACGAACACATCATTGGCGACTAGTCCGACATCAATCCAAGAGATGCACCTGCGCGCCGCTTCAAGGGCCACCGCCGCAGCCGCAGGGTCGGCTGTACGGAGGGTCACGGCGGCGGTGTGCCAGTGGCTGGCGATCTGGGACACGCACTGTGCGCGCATGGAATCCTTCACCCGCATCGCGTCGGCGGCCTCGTCAGAGCTGCGGGGGTACTCCTGGGAGAGCAGGTCGTCGTCGAGGGAGATTAGGACCCGCGCGAACATGTCCGTGGGGCCGGGCTGCGGCGGCGCGGGCGGGAGGAGGTCCAGGAAGTAGGAAGGGTAGACATGGGGGTAGTCGAGGCGGACGAGGAGCGCAACAAGCTGCGCGAGCTTGTTGCGGAGGAACGGCGGCGACGCGGCGTGAGAGGAAACCGCCAGCGAGAGGAGGGAGGAGCGGAGCAGCGCGAGGTCGTCGGGAAGCACTATGCGGCGGCGGAGGAGCGCGTCGTGGAGAGACTGGAG
>CM041631.1:6442360-6453120 GCA_023333625.1 Bothriochloa decipiens
ACGTTAACGCGGGAGGTTATCGGAGGGGTCAAGATGCTGATTTTGCGAGGTTTTAGTTTATTAAGCAAGGGGTCTGGGATACCCGTTTCCAGGGTATCGACAATATATATATATATATATATATACGTTTTTTGGAAGTCCTTATTAGTCCTCCTCGAGACAGCGAGCAGGTGAAAGAGAGGACGACGCGTTGGATTTCACATAGAAGATCGCATCGCAGGTGGCTGTGTGCCAATAGCAGCAGTAATTGCTGTCACAGGTTGGGACAGCGGACGTAGTACAGTAGTAATTAATTATTAACAGATGTCATGTGTGGAGAGTGCACGGCGACACCGTGCAAGCAGCAAGCACACTTGATTCGTCGTGCACGACGCAGGCGTGACGGTGACTCCATGGCGCGTATCATGATGCAGCCCGGCCGGCATGCATGCATGCAGTCACTTCGTCCCCGCTCGCTCACGGCCGTGACGAGTTTTACCCTACGTACTCTACTAGCTGCAAACTGGAGTATATACCACCCGTCAGCGTGTCACATGTACATCAAGCAGAGCAGAGCGGAGCTCACACACAAACTGGGCCGGCATTGCAGGGACGGGTGACAGCCACTGCCGCTGGCTCGCTTGCCTGTCTCCCATGCATGCACGGCATTCGATCGGAGTGGCGCGTCGCGTACGTCGTACAACCAAACAGAGCAGCATGTGTATGACGAGACAGACGAGTGCAATGATGGGCAGCTAGCCTATGTGTACGTATAGTAGGATTGGTAGTTTGGTACCGGTCCATACATACGCGGTCTAGGACGCCGGAAAGAGGAAGATTACGTGACCAGCTATCGTATTCTCAGGATCCCAGGTACTCGATCGATCGCAAACTAGGCATGATGTATACGTATACACGCGTACTACTGTTGCTCATACATACGCGTGGGGACCCCGCGGGTCCCGGCCGGCGGCGTGGACGACTGCTGCGCTGCACTGTTCCCCCTCATCATCCTGGCCGGCAAAAGGCTGGCGCCTCGCGTAGCCGGCGCGTCACGAATTGAAGGGGGCGGCCCGGCTGCCATCCCGTCTCCCTCCTCCGCCATCCGCCCATCCGTAATGCGTTGTTTCCTCATCCGCCATGCGTAATATGCGTGGTTTCCTGGATGAAAAACTCCTGTGCGCGCGGGGGCGGGCAGGCGGGGTCTGACAGGCATCACATGCCCGCGCACACCCAAGGGCTCGCAATGATCAGCCAGCCCCTCACATGGGGGGAGGGCCTTGTGATGCCGGTGCCGGTCCGGTGCGCCCACCTCCCTTATTTCAACCCCATCGGCACGGCCGGCCACCCCAAACCCGCACCCACAGGCAGCCCGTCCGTCCGTCCGTCCAGCCGGCTCGCCCGCCCACCCGCCGGCCTTCCTCTTAAATCCACAGGCTTCCTTCCCCATCCCCACGACGAGAGCCTGCACTGCATGTGCATGGCCATGGCTGGCGCCGCAATGATAACATTCCTCTGAACTCGCCCCCATCCCAAAACCAAACGCACAAACAACTCTGTTCTGCTCCTCCGGCTTCTACTACTAACACATCCGCAGTACCAGTGTCCGCGTGCAGAACTGCTGCTTCGCCTTCTCCTCCTCGCAGCCTTTTGCCGCAGCTCTGACCGGTGACTGCCGGCCGCCTCGGAACCTTCTCTGCCTGCAGAGGACTCCCGCCGGTAGCGCCGCCGCCCGCCGGCCTGTTGACGTCGGTCGTCGCATCTTAATGCGAGCCGGCGATCGTCCGGCAGCGCGCACGTCGTTCCGCGCCGCCTGATCGGGCTGACAGCAACGAAAGCGTGTGAAGATGCCCGCGAGGATGCGCGGCGCTGCCGCCGCCGGCGGCTTGGCCGACGACAAGCGGGACCTCCAGCGCCAAATGGGGTGCATGGCCGGCATCTTCCAGATCTTCGACCGCCAGCGGCTCATCACTGGGGCCGGTCGCCGCGCCGCCCGGCAGGCGCAGAAGAGGCTGCCTCCTCCACCTCCCACTCCACCAGGTAATGGCTCCACTCCTCGCCGTGGTTTCGCTGCGCCCTGCGTATCTCTGCTTTGTTATGTTCGGGTTTTTTTTCCCCCCACAAACAGCCTTTTTTTTTTATATTTTCTTCTTTTAACTCTGTTAATAATAGCGTTTTGCTTAAGAACTGATCCGGTTTCTACGGCCTGCTTGATTTATACAACCAAATTTTGCCATGCCAAATATGAGTGAGAGGTTGTTTGGCAAGCTATGGTAGCAAATCAGATGACAGCAAAAATCATGGCTTGCTAAATTTTTGGCTTCACATATTTTGGAAGCCATCCAAGCAGCCCCCTAATCACGCCCTTCTCCAAATTGTTTACTAGGCAGCGCAGCTACTCATCCCGGTATGGTTGACTAGAGATGAGAAAGCTAGGTGTCATTGACTCATTTCATTTTACAAATATATAAAAAACATGCTTCCAAATATGAAAACAAGCCCTTTCATACTATTCAAAGTTTGGTAAGATCGACAGTTGGAAGGTTCAGCAAAGAACAACCTATCAAATTAAGGAATAAAAAATTCTTGGTTGGTAAAACTGCTTATACAAGTACTGGTTAGCTTGTAGCATGGGCGAGCCACGTCCTGTAAAGTGGAACATGCAAAAGAAATTGCCATGTTGGTACCAGAATACTAGTTAAGTTCCACTTACCTTTCTTACTGACAAGACACTAGGAGGTTTGCTGCGCAAGTTAGCAGTACATCTGCAAGGAAAAAGCATGTGTACAGTACTATAGCAGTGGTTGACTCCAGTAATTATGATGATAATAAAAGCATTTCCTTAAGAATGCACTAAATGACAGCACATGATACTACTACCTTTCTAGCACTAGATGAGCACGGCATCGGCGTAATGACATCCAAGATAGGATTTGGGTACCCAGAACCGGAAATAGAATGAGAAAAACTATTTTCTCTCAGTGAGGGTGAGAATGACAGCTGAACAGTATATTATAAATTCTTTTATATAATCGAACTGAAGAGGACATTTTAACATTTACTAGTTTTTAAAAATAAATCCTTCTAGCAATGAGTAATGACAGATTAACTGAAGAGGACAGCTTAACATTTAGTTTTTTTTTAAATAAACCTTCTATCATTGACAGATTAACTGAAGAGGACATCACAACAATTTGATTGTAATATTACATCAGTTATCAATGAATTCTCCAGATAACTCGTCACCTTATGCCCTTATCCATTTTTTGCGTTACCATCATTGCATAACAAATTGCTCGGTTTTCTCTGTTTAGATATTTTAGTCTAATGCCTCCTTATGTTTTCCAGGCAATACTCTTCCAAAGAGCAGCAGCAATGTTTCAGGTCAAAGTTCAAGTACCTCAAAGATTGTTCTGGTAATATTCCTACTATATTAGACTCAGTTTTTTTTTTCTTTTTGTCCAGGAAACCATTTTACTCATGCATCTGATTTTACAAGTATGTTATGAATGCATAAAGAAGTTGGCACTAACCTCTCGTTCGCTTATGCAGGAGAAAACATTCAGCAAATGTATGACTGAGAACAGCAGCCTTTCAATCGAATCATCAAGAGCTTCTTCTTCCTCCTCTTCGTGCTCATCCTTCTCCTCCCTTGATGGCAACAAATCAGTCCAACAGGAGCTTCCTTACATCAATGAGGAGCTCTTTGTGCAGCGGTCACTGACGAGCTCGCCGAGTTTGAAGGAATCTGACATGAACACTAAGTCTGGGCATCCTAATGTTGGTTTCAGAGACATAGTGAAGGACTCCATCAACCGGGACCCTGGAGGCCTGACTGTAAAAACCTCGGTGCAGGAGGCAAGGAGAAACGGGCAGTACAAGGACTCACCGAGGCCACTGCTGCTGTCCAAATCAATGGATGGAACCTGTATCATTGGGATTGATAGGACCACAAAGGTTCCTGCAAATGTCACTGAATCTAGAAGGCGTTTGCAGGAGCAGTCACGCTTCTCATGTGATGACCGAAGACTCCTGAGGCCAGCTGAAACCCAGGAAAGCAAGAGGCCTTCCTCGAGGCCAAAAGAGCTTCCTAGATTGTCCTTGGACAGTAGGAAGGAGTCTCTGAGTCCAGGCTCACGTCAGAAGAACCTCAGTTACAGGAGAACTGATGATATTCTTCTGGATACTTTGAAGCCTCAAGATTCCCCCAGCCATAGGAGAGCTAACAGTGTTATTGCCAAGCTGATGGGGTTGGAAGAAGCAACAAATGCTACAGGGGTGCTAACTGCTGAAAACTGTGAACCCACAAGATCACCGAGACCAGCTCAAGTCACTCAGCATGAGCATCCATCACGCTCCCCCAGAAGCAGTTGCCAGGATTCCTGTAGCATGCAGCTGAAGAACGAGTCCTCAGTACTGAAAACCAAGCCTTCCCCACGAATTGTCACAGAAGCAGCTCCTTGGAGGCAGCAGGACAGAAGCGCCACCAATATCAAGGCACAACAATGTCGAGAAGCTGAAGGGAGGCCAAGAATTGCATCTGTCTATGCTGATATAGAGAGAAGGGTCGGAGGCTTTGACTTCTTAGAGTGTAATAACAAGGACTTCAGGGCTCTCAGAATATTGGGTGCACTGAACACGAAAGATGCTAAGAGCAACAATGACAGTAGTGGTGGATCAGTGGCTACTCACAGGACAGGATATGATCTAACCACTAACTCTGGAAGCTTCCAGGCTCCTATTGTGGTCATGAAGCCTGCAAGAACCACTGAGAAGCAGGGGGTTTCACTTGCTTCTGTTGCTCCCATGGCAGGCCTCAGAGGCCTCAGAAAGTTGCCGGCTAGATATTCACCTTTCAATGGCACAAATGAGGCCGGCACAAATGAGAAGATGCATCTTCGGATGTCAAGAGCTCAATTGAAGTCTGAAGAAACTGTCAGCAGTGCCAGCTCGCCAAGGCCTACAAGCTCATCAAGCCCCAGAAATATGCTAAAGAAGGCAGAGCCTGAAAGGAGGTCTCGTCCACCTGTTTCACCAAAATCTCCAAGCAAGAAGTCCAATGAAGCTGTCTCCCCAAAAGGAAGAATAAGATCAAAACCTTCTCAGGTTAAATGCCACCGTGATGAGGTCTTGCAGAGTACAGGGAACAGAATAAGCTTAGCAAAGCAGGTTGATGTCAGTGTTATGGATCGTCCAGGTGGCAACTCAACCTTCGTTCCACGAAGCAATGCTGCTTCGACAGCAAGTCACAAGGTACAGATAAAACAGAAAGAAAGTTCATACCAATAAACTATCTAATTCTACAATTTTCATGCATTCTGTTTTCATTGTTTACCACTACTTTACTAATGAACGACTCCTCTTATCCCCTTTCAGGTTCCTTCGATTCTGGGTTCAGACCAAAACATTCATTCACTGGACAACATTCCAAGCCCTGTCTCTGTCCTTGATACATCCTTCTATCACAAAAGGATCTCAGATTCATTCAAAGGTAAGAAGTTACTTCCTTAGTTACCAGCATTAGTTTGCATTAGATATCTGCCTGTTTCATGCAAGAACACCAGCATGATAAATCCTTTGGTTTGGTCTTATTCAATTCGGAAACCCATAGTGTTTCTAAAAGGACAAGCATAGCTAGCTGTCAGCGTGCTGATAACGCTAGTGACAGATAATCTGCAATAAAAGCTACCGGGTAGCTCGTGGTCCTGCAATTAGGAGGAACAGTGCATGGCTGCATCCCCACATGCAGCACTGCTTATGCAGGAGCATGATATGTGTCTTTTGGTGTGCATACATGCTAGTATAGATGTGCCCACCAATGTCCCCTATACAAATACATCTAATGTGTATGATCCGTTTGGATCTGTAGGGGTGGACAGTGTTTTTGTCTGGCAGCGAACTCTGTATTTTCGTTTGGTACATTAAATTGTTCTGCACTGTACTAGGAATTGTTTTCTGAATATACCCTTTTACCTGTTCAGATGGTGAGACACATTCTTCAGAGGAATGCTGGAACCCAAACAGCCTGCCTGACACACCACAGTCAAAAGCGAGCAGTGAAGTCAACCAGATTAAACCAGAAAACTTGGAAGTTCTGATTCAGAAGCTTGAGCAATTGCAATCAATGGATGAAGAAGCTGCAAGTATCAAAGAAGTCATGGCATCAGTCACTGCGAATAAAGATCATCAGTACATCTATGAGATACTGTTTGCATCTGGTCTTTTGCACCAAGAATGTATTGCAGCATTACCTGGTCAACTCCAACTATCAAATTATCCAATCAATCCGGAGCTCTTCCTCATTCTTGAGCAAACAAAACCAGACTTAGTTTCCACCTTTCAAACTGTCAACAGAGCTAAGAAAAGTTGTAAACCTTACACAGGGAAGGTTCACCGAAGATTTGTGTTTGACCTGGTAAACGAAACAATAGCTCAGAAGATGAGCATCTGTCGATCTGGAAGCCAGCCAGTAAAGTTTCTTCAATCAAGGAAGTTAAGTGGGTGGCAACTATTCAAGGATTTGTGCACTGAGATTGATAGGCTAATAAAATGCTCCGAGGAGGAGAATGAAAACATGACATTAGATGATGATATAGTCAATGGAAACAAAGACTGGATGAGCTTCGACACTGTGGTACATGGCATGGTTTGGGAAGTTGAACGATCCATCTTCAAGGACCTTATAGATGAGGTCATCAGTGGTGAGGTTACAGAGAAGATGCAATTTGGACAAAGGAAGCTGCATAGGCAGCTTTCTTTCAGTAGTATAAACTGAGTATGCTCTGTAGTAGTCATTTCCGTTAAGAAGCTTAGCAACTAGTAAATGTGACCTTTTCTATGTTGGTAAAGACTAAACTGTAGAATGAGTATAAATGATCCTTAAAACTGGTCTTGCTCCCAGAAGAAGCAAGAAATATATATATGATATATTCTTAGTGAACTTGTGTCTACTGATGTGATGTTGTTTTGATTGAATCATGCCGCACAATTACCCCAGCTGTTTTTTCTTTCATGAAGCGACCATTTGGCTTCTATACTTTGGGAACATCTCATACTGTTATGATAACAAGATGTCTTCTGCCACTCTGCTAGAGCGCTAATTACACCAAACTCTGTTTCTAAAACTGTAGTCCAAACTGTCTTACTATTTAGCGAAAAGAATGCAACGGTTCCAAACTGGCATTCACACATGATCAACAAAACAGCCACTACCCTCCCCAAAGTAAACGGAATTGATAAGCGTTGTGAAGACGACATCTAACACTGCAGTGCCAGATCATGTAGGGCACGGGATATGACACTAGATGCAAGCAGAGGATGAACTGAACAAACTAGGACAGGACAGGACATGCATTTTAGCTGAAAGTGATAGAGCAAGGCGTACCTCCAACTCAATCCCGGCATGCATGCTTGCCATGTTCCAAACTGTGCGCGCACAGTGAATAGGTCGAGATTGCAATGATCCACCTCCGGGAGTTGTCTGACAACGACTTTCCTACAGAAATCCGACACTCGATGCCCCTTCAGACTTTCAATGGCACTGCTAACTTTAACAGTAGGAGATTCATCGGCTCAGACATGTGTACTGCCACGGCCCCCGTGCCGGTTAGCTCGCGTCACCGCCAGGGACGAACAGTCCTGAGCTTGGGAGGAAGCCTTTCGGCACCGCACATGGAATGCCGGCGCCGCCACGTCAGCGGAAGCAATAACTTAGCTTCGTCCCCATCAGCGGGTCATCGGCAACAGGACCTGGCACCGATGGTGGGCGACGCCGCCAGCTGGCACGCGCGCCCCAGATACGAGCCGCCAGCCAGGCCATGACGTTGGCGCATAGGCGCAAGCGCTCTCCACCGCCACGCCCAGCGCGCGCGCGCCTCACAAGCGTTTCGTCGAGCAGGCGGCCGGCGCGCCACTGCCAGCTGGCTAGGAACCGTGAGCTGACGATCGGGATCTCGGAGAACATACCGCCGCCTCCACGGCTCCACCCTTCTCGTCAAATCCATCATCCGACGCCACCAATGCAAGAGGTGGGACGACCGACGGCGGCCCGGCGGCCCGGCGGTGGCATTCGAGCAGTTAGTGGTGGTGGTGACTAGTGGCCACAGGCCAATCGGAGCGGAAATTAAATTTTTTTTTAAGGAAGTGTCACCCTTTATTAATTCATAATAGAATTACAAACACCATCGGAGCCAGGAAAACCAAACTCTTTGCTAGTCTATGAGCGTCCACATTGAAGTTTCTAATCTCATGAACAAACTCAACATGCTGGAAATTAGATTTTCTGGCTTTAATCTCCCTAACAATTGGACCGTATGGTCCTAAACCCTCTGCTCGGATACTCCTAACTACGTTAATGCAATCACTTGCCACCCTGATCCTGTTGAGCAAAAGGTCCTGAGCCAACGCCACTCCTTCCCGGCATGCTATTGCCTCTACCACTTTTGCACTGGTCAGTCCTTCCAGAACCAAGCCAGAGGCCCCCAGAAAATTTCCAGTATCATCTCTTGCCACCGCAACAGCAGCCGAGTAGCTCGAATTCTTGGACAAAGCAGCATCGACGTTCACCTTTGCACAACCGACTGGCGGGGGTAGCCATCTTGTCGTCATCTGCGGGCCGCTCCTTTTGCTCCCCATTGTCGGTTTGATCACTGATAAATCCTCCAAAAACCTCTCCACAAAGCAATGCGTCGAGAGAGGGCTCTGGTAGATATTCTTATGAAACACCTTGCGTCTTGCATGCCATAACGCCTAAAGACGAATCACCACACGTATCATAGCATCATGAGGCATAGATTTCATAACGACTGATAGCCATAATCTTGCATCCCCCTCATTGATCATACTCAAAGCTTCAGTAATATCCTCCCTCTCCAAAGCCCATACCGCCTTCGCCATGTGACACTCGAGGAGAGCATGTTTCCAAGAATCCGGCTCTCCACATAGATTACATCGAAAATCATCTGCCATATTCCTGCGAAACCTTAAGTCTTGAGTAGGTATGGTCTAGCGTGCAAGCCGCCACAAAAAGACCCTAACCTTTGAAGGTACCTTCACTATCCACAAATCATTCCACTCTTTCTCATCTACCTTTGTGTTGGATCTGGCAGCTGTGTGCTCTAGCCAGGCTGTCCTCTTTTCCTTATTATGCACCAGCATCCTATAGGCAGACCTTACTGAAAAAATCCCTGAATTCTCATACTGCCATGCCCAAAAATCCTTTTGCTTTGACGTACACAATGGTATGCTAAAAATAATATCAGCGTCCATTGGAGTAAAGAAATCCCCCACTAGCTGTCTATCCCATGAACGTCCAAGATCAATAAGCTCACTAACTCGTTGTGGTGGGTTATCTTTTGTACAACAGAAAGGCTGCATCAAGCCTTCCCTCGGCAACCAGATTATCATCTAGATATTAGTCTGTTCTCCCGTTCTGATCCTCCTAATCAGGCCCTGCATCAAGGTGTCTCTTCCCTCAATAATTGATCTCCAAGTGCGTGAGGGAGAAGTACCAACATGCGCCTCTAGAAAATCCCTCTCTGGAAAATAAACTGCCTTCAAAATGCTAGAACTCAATGCCCCCGGATCTTGCAGTATCCTCCATGCCTGGTGGGCAAGAAGGGCTAAGTTAAAATGCTCCATATCACGGAAGCCGATCCCTCTCATGTACTTTGGTTTGATCATATCTTCCCAAGTAACCCAACAAGTCCGACGCTTCCCTTCTTTGCTCCCCCACCAGAAGCTCCGTAGTAAGCTATCGAGATGTTTGCAAAGGCCCCTTGGTAATTTGAAGCAGGACATGAAATAGGTAGGAATAGCCTGAACCACGGATTTTATGAGAACTTCCTTCCCACCAGCTGACAAACACTGCTCCATCCATCCCTGGATTTTGTTCCATACTCTGTCTTTAAGATATTTGAATGATAGGCATACCCAAATATCTGCCATTCAACGCTTCGGTATGTATATTCAATAGTTCTATAATCTTCTTCCGCACTTGGGCGCTACACCCTTTGGCGAAGTGGATAGAAGACTTTTCCCTGTTAATTTATTGACCCGAGGCACGACAATAGAGGCGCAAAACATCCCGCACCTCCTCCGCACACTCCCTACTTGCCTTGAAGAACAGCAGGCTGTCATCTGCAAAAAGAAGATGACTCACCATCGGAGCCGATTGAGCCACCAAAATACCACTTAAGCTCGATGACTGAACTCTTGATTAAAAGGCATGAAAGGCCCCGTGCTGTTAACAAAAAATATAGGGAGAAATTGGATCTCCTTGTCGAATCCCTCGAGAAGGCTTGAAACTCTCCAATCTGTCTTCATTAAATTGTACGAAAAAAGAAATTGAAGAAACCACCCTCATGATCATGCTGACCCAACCTGGGCTGAAACCCAGCATAATCATAATCATGCGAAGATATTCCCATTCCACCCTATCGTACGCCTTCTTTTATATCAAGCTTCACCGCACAACACCTGCTTTCTTTCGCCCTCTTCTTCTTCATAAAGTGTAGGCATTCATACGCCGTAAGTATGTTGTCCGTAATGAGTCTCCCTGGCACAAACGTTGACTGTTCTTCCGATATCACCTCAGGCAAAATAGTCCGCAGTCTGTTGGCCACTGTCCTAGAAGCAATCTTGTAGATCACGTTACATAGACTGATAGGCCGATACTCCCCCAGCTCGACCGGCTTCTCCACTTTTGGGATTAAAACCATGCATGTGTTATTAATCACTGTAACAACCCTAGAAATCCGGTCTCTAAAAATACGGGCTTTCAA
>CM041631.1:6485961-6521297 GCA_023333625.1 Bothriochloa decipiens
GCACCAGAAGTGGACCTGTGGGTGCCGGGAGGAAGCGATGCCGGAGAGGCAGAGGCGGAGGAGCGCCGCCGGCGGGGACTCGTCGCGGGCGCGGGCGCAGAAGGCGAGAGCCTCTGCGCGGACGGATGGGGACGCCGCGGCGGCGGCGGGCGCGTCGGAGGCCAGCAGGATGGCCTGCTCGAGATCGTCCATGGCGGTGCCGGAGGAATCTGGGGGAAGGAGGCGGAGACGGGGAAAGCGAGGGGAAGTGAGGCGGAGCTGGGGTTAATATACGAGGAGGGTTTGCTCTGCCGTCGCCGTGACCCCGTGCTCCTCCTTCCGTTGTTTGTTGGGTGGTTTTGGCTGCTTGTTTTTGGGTTCGGCTTGCCGGTTTTATTATGGGTTTAAGGGCAGATTTTGGGTTTAGAGTTTTGTGTAGCAACTATGAATGTTAGGCCTTTTTGTTTTACTCTGTGCGAGCAAACATCATTCCATAGTGAAGCAAAAGCTAGTCCAGTATTATAGTGTTTTTAGTTCTCTTGCTGTCTTCGTTTGCCTCATTTCATCAGGCCAAACAAATCAACCTCAAACCCCTTATGCACATAAATAAAGAAATAACTCATGAAGAAACTTTACTTGGAACCATACACTTGCTCTACTTTAGTTGTTGGCCAAGCAAGGGGAGGGGAGTTCTCACATGAAAATCAAATGACTCGATTTTTGTGTTGGTTGTTAAGTCCACACGTCACGTAAAAAACCATTGTATACCAGGTGATTTCTCGCCACACTCTGACGTGGATTTTGCCACCACGGGGCTTGTGACTTGGCGGGATGTGAACAAAAACCAAGCAACCTTTTGTTCTCACCTAGTCTGAGATGAAACTTGGTGCTTTGAGTTCTATAAGAAATATGTTATGATGGACGTGCATGGAGGCTAATTATTTAGCGCCAAAAAAGCAATAAATGGAACATATTTACATGGTAGCATATATGAGATTTTTAATTATACCATTCTTAAAACTTTAAGATGGCCTAAACAACAAGCACATGTATTTTTCTTACTAATTTTGTCTTCACCTCGTGTCAACACTATACTATCTTCAACAATTGTGCAGTAGTGTATATATGCATGAAGTGTTATTTTTGGTATAAGATATTGTTTATTACATCATCGTTCAAATCACGAGTTGACCTAAACAACTTGCATGTGTACTTTTCTTTGTAAATTTGCCTTTACAACATTGATTTTCGCATCATAAACATAAGAATTATATGTCTTCTACAAGTGTGAGGTAATGTACATCCTAGTGGCATAAGATATTGTTGATTTTCTGTGAGCACATATATTACATTAAATCATGCCATCCGAAAAGCACTACTTGTTAATTATCTTCTATAAAGCTACTCCATTTGGTCAATTTTTTCTATACTCAATGGCAACACACGATGTCATTTGCAATATAACCCACCGTTTGATGAACTCTTACTTCTAATCATTTTGCAGCGGATGTCTTATGTTCTTACTACCAATATAAACTTTTTTTTTTACTCCTAGGCCACACATCTTTCGTGAAGGCTTGGCTGTTGGCTCCTGAACTTCACTGCTTGTCGGAGACAATCACACAATTGTTTACACCAAAATTCCCTTTGGTTTGGAAGGAAAAAGAACAAAGCACTACTAAAGCCTAGGAAGACTATCAAATTGGTAACGTACTCTCAAACCAAGGCTCGCGGTGAACGTGAAAAACATGGCCACCGAGAGCATGAGCTTCGCCTTGGCGATCGCAATTACAAAAACCGCGTCAGTTGTTCAATCCTCAAGCGGCCGTGGCATCGCTGCATCATGACAGGGAGAAACAGCTATGGAGAATCGCAGTCTCAGAGCAAAAGCAGCCTTTTATTCCCCCTTTCCTCTTCTATTCAACGTGGGCTGAATTGCAGATCGAGATGAATTAACAAGGCCCATGGAAACGGTTGAAAGCCCAGATCAAGCAATCACTACCACCAGATCCAGGCCCAGCCCAACATACCGTCACACCACAGAGCAAAAACCCTAGAGAGGCCTCATCCAACGGCTCCGGCTACCCCATCGGACATCCAACGGCAGACGCATCAGAGGCCTGCCTTATAAGACCACGCCGTTCCCAGCTCCTAGGGTTTCCTCCTCCACTCCCTCCCCCGCCTCCACTACCCCCCCTCCCAGGCGCTGCCCAGGTAAGTCGGCGGCGAGCGGCGGCGGCGATGACGACGCGCTTCAAGAAGAACCGCAAGAAGCGCGGCCACGTGTCCGCCGGGCACGGCCGTATCGGGAAGCACCGCAAGCACCCTGGAGGTCGCGGTAACGCCGGTGGCATGCACCACCACCGCATCCTCTTCGACAAGTACCATCCTGGCTACTTCGGCAAGGTCGGCATGCGCTACTTCCACAAGCTCCGCAACAAGTTCTACTGCCCCGCGGTCAACATCGAGCGCCTCTGGTCGATGGTGCCCGCCGACAAGGCGGCGGAGGCCAGCGGCGACAAGGCCCCGCAGATCGACGTCGCGCAGTTCGGCTACTTCAAGGTACTGGGCAAGGGGGTGCTGCCGCCCAAGCCCATCGTCGTCAAGGCCAAGCTCATCTCCAAGGTCGCCGAGAAGAAGATCAAGGCCGCCGGCGGCGCCGTCGTGCTCACCGCCTAGGTTTCAGTCCTTGTTCGCCTCTTGGTTTTGAGATCTATATCTGAACTAGTAGTGCTTTCCTGTCTCACCTATTTGTGTTAAGAAAATCTGTAGTTTTTAAATCTGTGGCTGCTGCCTTTTGGGACATCGCATATGAGGATTTTGATGCCAGTTCATATCGAATATTTCAGATATATTAAAGCTATCCGTGCTATCAATCGTTCTACTTTCATCCGTGCAATTGATTTATGATGCATGCTGTGGGATCTTCGGTGTTGTGAAATTTGTAACTGTGTTACAAGTTTGTTAGAAATGTTGTGAAATACTTGTTGAGATATGTGCTGTAGGTTGTTCTCTGTTCATTATAGTAGACTAATAAACTTGATACAATTCTTTGTGTTTGTGTTGTTGAGCCTTGTCCTGTAGACTGTTCTATATTCATTATAGACTACCAAACTCGATGCAGACTCTCTTTGTTGCGGCTGCTACTCATATTTTTATAACCTGGAAGTCTTAGTTTTAGTGATGCTTGTTGTAGGCTTAGGATTTGTAAATGCGGTGTGCCTTGAATAATTCCATTTGGTAATATGCTGTTGCTTGTATACGTTTTTATGCCAAGAGTTATGCAAGCTTACTAGCTTATATGTTAGACTGAAGCATTGATTCCAAGGGGAATACAACTCCACAGTTTGCCACTACCGTGTTGCATTTTGATAATGCTGGACTTTTTCCTTGATGAAGGCCCTGCTTGGTGAGACAGGATGCATTTGGGATGTTTGCATTTAGCAATGCAAGTTTATGTGAAACATTTCAGATACATATTGATATTGATGCTATACTGTTTCATTGTAGAATGGTCATTTGTGCATTGGACTTTTGTATGATGGATTGGAGTGCAAGTCAGTTTTTTTCGTCTGTAATTTGCTCAAGCCAAACTTGCTTGCATTGTACTGTCACATACTCATAAACTAGAATATGGGTTTAGTCAGCATGCAAATGAAATACTAAGCCTCAGCTGTATTTCTTTTTCTTCGGTCCTGAGTCTGGTATTGCATTTCCTCTTGTTTTAAGAAAGTTATTAATTTAATTATTTGCTGTCCATGATTATCATCCACAATACTGTGTAATACCTGTTTTGTGTTCCAACTTTTTTGCTTATTCTGTATTTGTTGCTTTCTCGATAGCCTTTGCTCCTCAATGTGTTAATGGAAAATGCTCTATTTTGTGGATGCTTTTGTTGATTGTGATATTTGTGGATGGGTTTGGGTCACGTCATCCAAATGTGATTGTCTTTCTTGGTACTAGGATTAATTTGTTGTGGCAATATGGTGATTTTGCACGTTAATTTGTGGTGGTATTCTCTACTGCGGTTGTAGTATGATTTGTGGTGGTGCTATTTACGTGGATGACACTCCCTCATGAGTCATTAACTTTATCCTTCCCATCTTTCCACTTGTGACCCCCTGTACTCTGATAACCAGAATCTCAGCTGATTAACGACCACACTACTGAGCATGTGGTCTTGTTACTTGTTTATCATCCTGAGCGTTCTGTAACATTGTTGACTGGAATGTGGCTTGCAAACTGAATGTCTCTGAAATGTGGCTTGTAAACTGAATTCTCGGCCAGAAATAGCAGCACCTGTGGATTCTAAACCATAGCGGGCCTAGCGGCACCTTGTTTGATGGTTTAGCCGTGTAAGCAACATGAAAGCAAATCGGTGATGCTTCAGATTGTTGCCGAACTGAGTGGTTAAGCAAGTCGGTGTTGCTTAGGCTAGTCTTGGGCTATTGACTCACATGGGCCAACTTGCTTCAGAATGTGGCTGAACTCCCTCCCTTCTCTCTGTTCTTCCCCTATTTGTTCATCATAAGCCTAAACCAAATCCCCCGTGTTTCTGCATTCCTGCAAGGATCTTCATGTTATTTCACCTCTCATCATCCTTTCTATTTATTTCCCACTGTAATTCGATTGGAAGTTGTTTGATGTTCACCAAAGTTTGGGTCAATCGCCTCTCTTCTTAATGATATGATCATCCAGTTGTGAACGTAATGGTAGTCCGCAAAGGTTTGGAGGTGGTGCTCTGCCTCTGCTTGTTCGTTGGTTGCCTTGGTGCGGGTGGGTGCTTAGCAGCCATGTGCCCATGTTGCCTGAAGAGTAGAAATGTAGAATTGTTATTGTACTCCCTCTGTCCTGGTTTAATTATCGCCGGGAGTCATGCATGCATAAGAAGCCCCTATGAAATCGGTACAGATGACATCGATCTGTGGCCAGTATTGCCTTGTTGCGGTTGAAGAATAAATAACGCCAGCTGGTGAGGCGTTGAGGTTGGGGATGATGCTGTCATTCTTTTTCTTTCTAAGGTCTTGTTTAGATGTTCAATTTTATCACTAAATTTACTATACAGAATTTTTATTTTCTTGTCACATCAAAATATCGGTACATGTATGGAGTATTAAATGTAGATAAAATCAAAAACTAATTGCATAATTTTATTGTACTTTATAAAATAAACATTTTGAGCCTAATTAGTCAAAGTTTAGATAATTTTTACTAAATACAAATAAAATACTACAGTACTGATACGATACTATACAGAATGCTAATTCGGCGAGTAACTAAACAAGGCCTAAAAAAAGGTTCGATGCATGGGGTGGTGTGAGGTGTCGTGGGAACAGAAAGACACAAGGCTGGCGCACAGTGCGGCATGGTACAGCTGCAGCCTACGTCCTGGCAGGGAACGACAATTAAAACAGGACTGGCGACTGTAGCCCCAGCAACGGTTAAATCAGGACGGAGTGAGTACATTCTTATTGTTCAATTTTCATTATCCTCAGTTTGGTGTGGTTGTGACTCTAGCTATAGTTCCATCGATAACTTGAAGCCAGAGGAGTTTCACCAAATGACACGACGTAGAGAAGTGCTTCTACACCCGTTGAAGAGGAGTCGTAGACATTTTCGATATACGAAGGCAGAGTTGCTTTCTTGGGGCTCCGGCCAAAAGTGCTCTGGATGCAGAGATGAAGCCAGTGCTCTGGCTGCAGGGATGAAGCCCGTGCGGAGGAGCCCTCAAAGGGGCTCTCAATAAGTGGGAAATACACTCATACTGCAGTTTCCTAGATTTTCCGATGAATGAGCTCAATGTTGAACTATTTTTAGTAGAGAAGATGATCTTGATCTCAGCACTTTGGTGGTAAAACAATAATCTAAATGAATCATGAGTATGATTGAAAGCAATAAAATACTATTAATGGAAATAAATGAAAAGCAACTGCTCTAAAAGACTACCCACATATAGATTATATTTTTAGAGATACTTAGTTTCTAGCTTATTTAAGGTAAAATAGTTATACATTTAGAAAACAAACTAGTATTATTATTTTCGTTCAAAAAATATAGAAAATCTTTTAAACCAGTGATCCATTTGGCCACCTGAATCATGCACGATGACGCCATGAAAGAAACATGGCTACAAGAACTGACACGGTAAACGCTGAACGGCACAAGCGCACACCGCCGGCACTGGCACACCGCAGTCCCCGTCCCTCTCTCTGCAGGCCTGCCTTTGCTATACTTGCTTCTTGCCGAGCCGGCAAGAAAACCCTCCTCCGCACGCACAAGGAACCGAAACCCCGCGTCCCTCTTAGTTTTTGTCCGTTCCTAGTTCCCGCCGAGACGGCCGCCGTGCGGTGCGTCACACTTGGACGCTGGGCCCCACGTGCCAGAGAGGTATAGGCCCGTTTTGCCGTTTTGGGACGCGCTTCCTGCAGGCCTGCTCGTGGACGGACCAGGCGCGACCGTAGTTTCTACCCGTCGTTCTTATCCAGTTTCTATTCTATTAATTCGAGCGATTTCCCTTCTTCTTGGTTGCATTTTACGCGCGGCACCATCTCGTATTCTTACACAAAGCATCCTTAAATTGCTATAAAACATCATATTTTAAACCCTAAAACATTAAGAGGCTATTTGGTTGCTAGCCCTCCTACGCCACACCGTAATGATAACAGCCACAACCACAACACAGTGTGGTGGTGACAGGCAGAAACCCCATCACACTTGCCGCGGCCTCGCTACAGTAAATTCACGTTACATGACGGACAATAGGAGCAGGCGACGAGGAAACAAGTCTACGGCGGCCGATGCTTAGATGAAAACCAATCGATAGCCTCGACGGGTGTGGCAGCCAAACTTGAGGCGTGCGTGACGTGTTGTGGCTGTATTATATGACCGAGGAAGTAATTAATCTTAGCATTTTTAAGGTGGGGTAGAGTGCAAACGGATAACAAATACGAGGGCCAAAGAGCAAATGAGCGATAACTTCCCCCGGGCCCCGGCTATAGTAACCACGCGCGAAACTGGGAGGCCGGAAGCCCAACTCCCCAAATCATTTTCCACGACGCCTCTTCCATCGCCTCTCCGCTCATCTCCTTCGCCGGCAAGCCAGCGAGCCTCCATTGGCGTGGCCAGCCGGCAACCGCCGGCGAGACATCAGCCATGGCACCGTCGATCGCCTGCCCGGTCAAGTGCCGCCCCCACCCCCGCCTTGCCCCGCAGCCACCCGCACCGTTGCTGGAGCTTCTGGCCGCCCGCGGCGCCCCTGCCGCCGGCGAGCTGCGGGCGAGCCGGAGTCCGCCGTACTTGTCTCTCTCGCGCTCGGCCGACTCCTTCGAACTACGGGCTCCGTGCCGGGGCTCCGAGTCTGCCAGGCGGGCCCGCGCTGCCGTGGCTGTGGCCGGAGACGGTCCGTCCGCAGCGGCAGCGCTGATAGCCGGCGCACAGTCGCGGCACGACATCTTCCGCGACGAGCTCGTGCGGAGGGCCTTCGCCGCCGCAGAGGCGGCTCATCGCGGCCAGGTGCGCGATCGTGTCCCGGTTGCTCGCATTTGCATTCTTTTTTGGTCATGGTCTGCACTCCAAGCTGCTGAAGTGACGGAACTGCGTTTGCTTGAATGCGCCATTGGTTGCCCAATTTAAGGTGCGCGCGAGCGGTGACCCGTACCTACAGCACTGCGTGGAGACGGCGGCCCTGCTCGCGGAGCTGGGCGCCGGCCCTGCCGTCGTCGCTGCCGGCCTGCTGCACGACACGGTCGATGACGCGGGGCTGGGCTACGGTTTCATCTCCGAGCATTTCGGTGCTGGTGTCGCCGACCTTGTCAAAGGGGTAATTACTTTGATATCTTTCGATATGATTCATTGATTGATTGATTGTGTTCGTACAAGCGATAGTGATTTCTTGGTTTTAGATAATCTAATTTAACTATATCCTACAGTGACCTTGTTGAGTTTAGTATTGCTGGTAAAGCCCCCTTATTGCAGGTAGCATTTTGACCACAACATAACAATACCAGAGTATGTCATCGATGCCCTGCACTTGATGGTAGCATTAGCGGCTCAGGAGTGCAAGATCAGATTACAAACGACTGCACTTCTACAAAGAAGCCTTCTCACGGATCCCTCTAGTTTTATTCTGGTATTTATTGGCTTTCTAAGGATTGCGTGATGCTAGATCTCTGACTGTGACTGACAGAACTTATTGATTGTTACTTTGTTGATGGAGCTTCTAGAAAGGATTCTTGTTGTGTCTATCCAAGTTAGGTATCACGTTACCATCATCTCTATATTATTATAATGGGCACTTGCTGAATCTAGGAATCACTTCAGTAATGTAAAATCAGTCCCTGGTGGGTTAGCAGTTCCAATCAGCACTGTGCTATATGGTGTTTTGTTTGCTTTAAATTCTTTCCCTTTCGTTTTCTTTCTTGACTGAATCCTTTGATTATGGTGTCACACCAATTTATCTGGGATATGGAAGTTTTTTTGCTGTTGTTTGCTCTGCTAACAAACGATATGTAGGTTGTCTAAAGTCAACATTTACGCCTAATATATGTTGAGGAAACTTCAGTTACTTGTGACATCTTGGTTTATTCTTTTGGAGACATGTTCTTTTGGAGACAATGTTTGTTCTTTTGGAGACAATGAGGATATTGTCTCATTTGACTAAATCACTAAACAATAGTTTTGTTGCCTTCTTTTTAGGTTTCAAACCTTAGTCATCTGAGCAACCTGGCCCGTAGAAACGATACAGCCAATAGAATTGATGAAGCTGACAGATTACGTATAGTCTTCCTTGCAATGGAAGATGCAAGAGCTGTGCTCATTAAACTTGCTGACAGGCTACACAACATGAGGACTCTGGATTCTTTGCCCAAGACCAAACAGCAGAGCTTTGCAAAGGAAACGCTGGAGATATTTGCTCCCTTGGCGAATCAGTTGGGCATCTTGAATTGGAAGGAACAGCTTGAAAATCTGTGCTTCAAGTATCTTTACCCAGATAAATTTGATGAACTGTCAACAAACCTCATCGAGTTCTACAACAAAGATATGATTGCATCTGCAACAAGGCGAATTGAGCAAGCCCTTCAGGTGAGAGGACTATCCTATTATGCCATATATGGGAGACACAAGAGCATGTACAGCATCTACAGCAAAATGGCAAGGTAATAGGGAGTACTGTGCTTTTAATTTTGTTGGTACCACTAGAATGAACAAAACAAATTTATTTCTATTGTTATGTAATTCTACAATTTATTGTCCCTTGTAACAGAGTCCTGAACAAACTTTACTTAACAATCTGGCGAAGATGAGAGCCTAAAATGTATCATTGAATGTGCTAATGTGATTCCACTCCATTTTAGGAAGAAGCTGTCCATGGATCAAATCTATGATATACATGGGGTGCGTGTTATTCTCGAGAACAAGGCTGATTGTTTTGCCACGTTAGAGATTATCCATCACCTATGGCCTAGAATTCCTGGCAAGTTCAAAGATTATATCAACAGCCCAAAAGCCAACAGGTACTAATTAGTAAATTCATGCTAGTTACTCCCTCCATTCCAAATTATAGTACACTTTTGGCATGTCCTCATTCAGACTTCTCTAACTCCAACCAAATTTTTAGAAAAAATACATCAACATTTATAACATCAACTTCATTTAATCACATTCTCAATGAAATATGTTTGATGGTGAATTTATTTGAAATTTTTGAACTTGTAGATATTAATACATTTTTTCTAAAAAAAATGTTAGAATTAGATAAGTTTTGACTTAGGACAAAGCCAAAGTGAACTATAATTTAGAACAAAGAGAATAATATGCAATAATGTAAAGCTGCAATGCTTACTGAAGAATGTTTCCTAACTTGTAGGTATCAGTCCCTGCATACGGTTGTTCTCACTGAAGAAACGCTGCCACTTGAGATCCAAATTCGCACGAGGGACATGCATTTGCAGGCAGAGTTTGGAATTGCTGCTCATTGGAGATATAAGGAAGTTGCTTCTCGGAGTTGCTGCACCTCTGTTTCTGAAATGGTTGAGTGGGTTAGATGGGTTATTACATGGCACTGTCAAACTCTGAACACAGACCACGCTTCATCACTTGCACGTGATGCTTCATCAAAGGAAACACACACTATTCCATCTCAATCTGATGCCTGTCTGTTGTCCTACTCAAAACGATGTGATCACAAAGGGCCAGTACTTGTAATACTTCTGGAGAATGAAAAGGTATCTCCGATCTTTTGATGTCGTGCCTTCTGATTAACCATGAAAGTGATCTTTTATGTGTTTGCAGATGTCAGTGCAAGAAATCCCACAAAATTGGACGATACTGGACCTACTGAATAGGTCGTCTAACTACGTGATGCCGTTGAGGCTGAGGCTGAACTGCCATGTCGTCCACAACTGGAACCAGGAGCTAAAGATGGGTGACGTGCTTGAACTGATCCCTTCAACCCCATGCAAATCCAGAGGTTACACGAATGAGCTGCACCAAAAATTTGATCATCGTCTCGCCGTTTCTCAATCCTGACAGCCTTAGAACACCGTACCTTGTAAATACATGACGTGAACCGTATAAATCGTCCGAACTTTAGATTTCTCCCTGTGCAGACAGAATAGAAATGAGAAAGAGTCATCAAAGCTCTGTAGCCGATATGTATGCATATGGTATACTGATTAAAGCCAAAAGAAGATAGCATGTAAATACATGATGCACAGAGTATTTTAGCTCAGGAAATGACAATATGTCGACCAATGATGGTGTGCTTACGGTTTTTAGAAGGAAAAAAAAAGGACCTTTTTGTCTTCTGCGAAACTTTCTGTTTGCACTGTTTTTCTTCTCCTTTCTCTGAGGCAAGGCAGAGCACCTGCTTCTTTTCGGTTCAGAAAGAAAAAAGAACTCAGGCAATGGTGAACTTTGGCCTATTATTTTCAGAACTAACTGCTATTCCCTCTGATTTCACTTGTTCTGTATCTTCGGTTCAGTCTATGAGCTGATACTGCGAGGTCAGAATTTTTTCCCTATAAAAAAGAAATCCGGGAATATACACTTTTACTTAGCTATTAGAATTTTTGAAAAGTGAAGGAACCTTCAGTATCAGTGAAGAGACGAGGGAGAGTCAAAATATATTTTGCAAAAAGGAAAAAAAAATCAAAAAGATAAACGACGCCTGAGAGATTCGAACTCTCGCGGGGAAACCCCATGTACTTAGCAGGCACACGCCTTAACCACTCGGCCAAAGCGTCGTTGTTGGAGTGCACTGGTAAACATTTTATAGGACGGAAATCGGAATATCATACGTCCGCCACCTTCCGCTGTACGCCCCATTTTCCCTCTCACTGCCATGCGGACGACGACACCCCGTACGCAAGCGGTCTGGAGAATGGTGAGCTCCGTGGGCCCGTGGGTCTCACGGTCACGGAACACCAGTACGATTCGCTGGTGGCGTACCGGTTCGAGGATCTCGCCCAGCGCTTCGCCGGCGATGTGCTCTGCGAAGCACGCCGGCAGGGTACCGCTCAAGGCCAACGACGAGCACGCCAAGTCCCGCGTTCATCCCTCGGAGTCGGAGTCTCGGACTGCCACGCCGCGAGTTAGCCTGCCCGAACAATCCCGATTCGCCGTGTTAAGGAAATTGTTAGGTTGCTTGATCACGCCTGCACGTTTCCTGGTGTTTGAATCCCTGCACGTCTGAGAATCTTTTCTCACGGGTCGACGGAATCGTGTCGAGGTCGGGAGCTTTTTGACGGGCAAACTTTGGATGTACGGGGCCCGAAACCGGATAGAGTGTCGTGTTTATCCATCGTCCAGTGTCTTGTGTCTCGGTGGCTGCAGTTGATCTTTGTGCTTGTGCACCCGGTCGCGCCGGTATTTACAGGACACACGAGACGTTCAGAGTTTCAAACATGCAGTACAAGCTTTTTCCGCGATTCTTGCTATGAGTGGAAGGATAGATGTCACTTCCATGCCGATGAGTTCCAGGAATCTCAACCACAAAAGCCAAGTACGGTTGTTGCCGGTGCATGCCAGGTTTGTTATCGCTTCCCCTGTTTCTAGAAGGAAGGGAGTTTCCTCGCTGAGTTGCTCACCTAATGATCTTTTCACGACCTTTGTATTGTAGTAGGAATGTAGGGTCGCTTTTTTACCTTTTGTAAAAGAACCATCTCTTCAGTAAAGTTTCCTCGCTGAGTTGCTCGTGTATTGAATGAAGGTTTGTCGTAACTTGACGAATATCTCCACTTTGAACTGGCACGTTGTTCCTGTGGACACAAACACAACGCTGAGCCAGAACTACCGATTATTTGTCCGTCATGTTATGCCGGCGTCTGATCAGGTTGTCGAAACAGAGGATGACGGTAATGGTTTCATCCTGATTCCAGTGGCAATGCTAGCAAGGAGTTGAAGCACCAGCCTTCTCAGAAGGGTCTCGTCCCGGCTCAGTGCCATGGCTGCTGGCAGCTGCCAGATAGCGAAGATGAAAGCTGGAAATCAACGGTTGGTCATGGGCTCATTGGCTTGTCTGTTAGCTGTATACTCCGTATATCATTTATCTGGTTTGTTCAGCATTTATGTTGTTGCATAAGAGTTTACCAACTTACTAAGAGCGCGCATGTTCAAGTGAATGGGATATCGCATTTGGCATGTACCAGTAGTGAATATCTGACACTCTCAATCCTTATTCAGTTTGTAACCATGTTAAACACCTGCCTGCATCTGTGAACATGCTGAAACCACGCATTCTTGCCTAATCACTAGCTCAGTAATCAGTACTAATGTTTGAAGCGACACGTGATCTTCTAAGATCACGTGCTCGTTGGGCGATAAATCTTTGAGTTTGAGGTGCTGTGTCTCAGCTCCCAAGTCCGCATTTTATACTCCTACATGTTCTGTTGATCTTTTCCGTCCGCTTGTGAAGACAATCTCTTCACTGCTCTTTCCTACTGTCCTACCCAAAGACAAAATAAACTGTAAAGACCACACACGTGATCAATCGTGATTCCTGATAGTGACATTTCCAAACTCTTTTGCCACTCCTCGTCCAAGCTTTGTCCACTGCACCAGCGAAATTTATGACTAGTAAGTACTACATCTTCCAGAAGATCAGAAACCAAAAGAACATGTGCCATCAATTGTAAAGTGCACGGACGGACGGTCTGCATTTATAAGTCTATCTCATATATCCATCCGGACTCCCGCCCGTAAGACACCAACCCACTTCTCGATCCAGGTCCAGGGACGCCGCTACCCGCCGCCCTCCCTGCACCCACGCCACGCCATGCCGACGCTCGGCATCGCGCCGCTGCTGGACGCCTACTTCCGGCGCCGCTTCGCTGCGGCGGGGCTCGTCGAGGCCACCGTCCCGCTGGACGGCGGCGCCACGACAGTCCACTGCTGGCGCTTCCCACCGGGTGCCGACGGCGAGAACGACGACGCGCGCCCCGTCCTGGTGCTCCTGCACGGCTTCGGTCCTCCGGCGACGTGGCAGTGGCGGCGCCAGGTGGGCCCGCTCTCGCGCCGGTTCCGCCTCATCGTGCCAGACCTCCTCTTCTTCGGCGGCTCGTCCACCACGTCGTCAGGCGCCGGGCGGGTCTCCGAGGCGCAGCAGGCGGGGGCGGTGGCGAAGCTCGTGGCGGCCGTGGTGGGGCCGCCGCCGGCGCGCGTGTCGGTGGCCGGCACCAGCTACGGCGGGTTCGTGGCGTACCACGTGGCGCGGCTGCTGGGCCCCGCCGCGGTGGACCGGGTGGTCATCGCCAGCTCCGACCTGCTCAAGGCCGACGCCGACGACCGCGCCCTGCTCAGCCGCGGCGGCGCCGAGCGCGTCGAGGAAGTCATGCTGCCGCGCTCACCCGAGCAGATGCGCCGGCTGCTGCAGCTCGCTTACCACCGCCCGCGCCGCTTCACGCCGGGGTTCGTGCTCCGCGACCTCGTCCAGGTAACAGCAAACTCCTCCTCGATCCATGCCTGAATGTCTACACTTTACAACTCAGAGCACTAGATAGAAATAGTAAGATGCCATCGTGCTTCCGACCAAACAACAAGCTCGATCATTCGGGTGCTCGTCGTGTCGCGTTGGGATCGAGTTCTTCCTTTGGGCCATCTGGCTTGCCAATGACGCTCGGTTGCATCGGAGTGTCACATTCATGCATGGCCAGACGCCAGATGGCCTGGCGTGCCATGTCACGTCGCCTGGCAATGACGTGTTCCTGGTCAGAATCCTTGTTTCTGACGCCAGGTTACCTCGTCCTCGGATCCTCGCATCGCGGGTTTCCCAACTGCCGCGCTGAATCGTTATCAACTCCCAGCGGCCGCGCTACCGTGCGTTTCCCAACCGTTCCTCCGGTCGCGTCGCGCTTCCAATCAATCCTGGCTGCCCGGTCTAGCCATCCAGATCCTTCTAGAACTACTATAGCAGAGTACAGTACAGGTCAGTGACCAGTACAAGCGCGTCGTCGCATGCCTGCCTGCCTACCTGCATTCCAACAAACGACGACAGGCATCGCGGCAATCTTTTTCTCCAACCTCAGAGCGTCTAGGGTCTCGTTTAGATCGCGAAATTCATTGCTAGTAGTATTTCGTTTGATAAATATTATCTAATCATGGTCTAACTAGAATTAAAAGATTTGTCTCGTAATTTATAACTAATCTGTGTAGTTAGTTATTTATTTTACCAACATTTAATGCTTCACGCATTCGACATAACATTTGATATGACGAAGAAAGAGTGAAATTTCTAATCTTTTTGAGACATCTAAACAAGGCCTTGAGCACACACAACCATTGTACTTGTACTTTCATAAGAATTGGCTGCCAAATTTTGGTATGCTACTCATCGTAAGGCTTTGTTTAGATCTCTAAATTGGTCACCAAATTCACTATGCAGAATTTCTATTCTTTGTCACATCAAAATGCCGGCACATGCAGTACTAAATATAGATGAAATCAACTAATTGTATTTGGTTATACTTTACGAGACGAATATTTTGAGCCTAATTAGTCAAAGTTTGGATAATTTTTACCAAATACAAACAAAATGCTATAGTACGCTGATTTGACGCGGCACTATACAAAATGCCAATTCTGCAGCCTAACTAAACACGGCCTAAATATTAATTTCTTTGCAAGAACAGCCCCTGCGCATGTTCAGTATCAGTCTTGTCTTGCAAAGGACCACGCCACCACGGTGCAGGCATCGTACAACAGAGGGTTCAACAATGGAAGGCCTATTAAATCCAGGCCGTGGCCGAAGTTGGATTTCCTAACGGCAGCAAATCTCCAAACCCAACAAAAAGAAAGAAAGTACTGATTCTAAAAAAAGAGTAACTGAACTTGCAGTTTTATTTGCGAATTACAGAAAAATTGCCTGGTTCTGGAGACTGAAATACAACACAGTAATCCGTTACTTGATACTAGCAATATTACCTCTGTGAGTTCAGCATGATTGCATGGATATAAATTTGAGTAACAGCGAGACTCTGCTGCAGTATCTGTACAGCGACAAAGTAGAAGAGAAGAAGGAGCTAATCAAGGGGATAACACTGGGTGACAAAGACAAATTCCAGCTTACACCTCTTTCCCAGGTACTTCCTAGACACACAGCTACAGCAACTGCATTACCATGCCATATTTGATCTTCTTACGCAACATCTGTCCAATCTTTCAGGAAGTTCTTGTGTTATGGGGAGACCATGATCAGATATTCCCTATCGAGAAGGCATTTGAAGTGGCAAGGTCAGTAGTCAGTACATGCTGATCTCAATTCTCACCTGTATAGTTTTGATTTCACGTGTGACATTTAAAAGTTAAACTTACGGATGGTAAATTTAAATGCAGGAAACTTGGAGCAAATGCTAGGTTGGAAGTCCTCAAGGACACCGGCCACATGCCTCAGGAAGAGGATCCAAAGCGGTTCAACGAGGCAATCCTGAACTTCTTGCTTCCAGTTCCAAAGTCCTCTTTGTAATGCAATACAGGCCTAAGGATCACCGGAGAGTTCATAATTTAAGATAAGATGCATTCTTCCTGATTAATGCAGTTCTATGATGGTTTGATATCACTGCCAAGATTGATGAGATTGGAAATTAAATATGTTATAGGGATTGTTATTTATCTGTCAACAGATTTCTTCACCATTGAATGCTTGCATGTGTCATTTCTTATGCTGTTTATCATGTTCCTGTTTGTGCTGTGACATTTCTTAGGTACACTTCAAACTAAATATTCTTCAGATAAGAGGTAACATGTGGGACTTCAACGCCTACTAGTTAATCTTACTTGATTTTCATAGGACTAAGTTCAATGCTCAAATCGTTCAAGAAAAAAAAAACGTAAGGATTAGCGCCAAAGAAGCCTGACTTCTGCACATGCATATTGTTGTTGGTCTCACGGGGAAAAGCTCTCTCGCGCTTGAGCACATGCACGATGAACCGCTTGTGCAACCATAGTTCACCTGAATCTCTTCATCCCTTGTCGCGCTATGCGCCACGCGCCATCAGTTCCGGGCTGGCCTGCGCCGGTCGCCACAGGGAGCAGAACGACACGGGATGACCCTTCCACCGGAGGCCCACCGCGGCCGCCGCGGGCGGAGACGGCGGCACCAGCTCCCAGCCGCTATCGTACTTCCTCAGCAGCGCCTTCGCGGTCTCCACCGCCTCGCCCCCGAACGCCGCTTCCTCGAACCCCGCCGCAGCCAAACGCACCCGCCACGACTCCCTCCCCCCGCCGCCCAAGGTCGCTCCCCGCCGCGCCGTGGACGCCAATGCTGTCCCGGCCTCCGCTTCCATCACCCGCCGCTCATCCGCGTCCACCCCCTTGAACGCCGTCGCCGTCGAGTCAAGGAATCTCCAAAGCAGCTCCAGCCTCGCCGCGAACTCGCTGGCTGCGCTGTCATCGCTGCGACCGCCGCCCTCGTCCAGCTCAGTGATGACCATTAGCTCCGGGTTGAGGTCCCTGGCCTTTCGCAGTATAGCTGCTTGATCGTCGGCGGTGGCGAGGCCGAGCCGGAACTGGAGGCAGACGACGAGGGTCTCGCCGGAGGTGAGAGTGCCGTGCAAGGTGTCCAAACATGGCGCCTGGACGATTCTGAGGTCGAGGTCGATGGACTTGGCGTACCGGAGCAGCTGCGGCGAGCAGTCGTAGCCTGGAGGCGACGCGGAGAAGGGCACGGGTGGTGTGGCCGTGGGACCGGCGACCGTGAGGCGGACGGAGGGCGGCGTGGAGCCCCGCGGCACGCGGGTGAGCGCCTCGAGCAGCGTCGGCCATTGGACGCCGTGCGAGACACCGATGTCCACGACGTGAACCTGACGAGGCTCGGTCACCGCACCCTTCGTCGACGCGGCCTGCGCGATCGCTGAGTTGGCGAGCGCGTTCGGAACGGCGAACCATGGGCTGACCTCGTTGAACCTGATTAGCGAGGCTCGGAACAGGCGCGGGTCGACGCCGGAGAACGACGGCGTCGGGCACTCGCAAGATGGCATCTTCACGGTCGCCGCTGCCGCTTCGCCCACGGCGTGCGGGAGGCGTCGCGTGAGGGCGCGCAGCCCGTGCGCGGCCAGGCGGTGGTTGGGTTCGCCGGAGAAGGAGGCCAGCTCGCCGAGCACGTACAGCAGGTGCTGCGTGCGCGGCAGGTTGCCCGCTTCGATGGCGGCCGCGCACGGGTTCAACAGCTGCTCCGCCCACCTCGCCTCCCTGTCCAGACTTGCCGCGCCGCCCTTGCCACTACCCTTCTTGCCCGGCTTCGACCGGACGCAGCTCGCTTCCCCCTTTTCTTGCTGAGCGCCGCCTCTTCCGCTTCCGCCGCCGCCGACATGGGGTCGTTGACTGCTGCTGCGTCCAGGAGACTTGCGTTTCTTGGGCTGCCCAAACTCCTGCTGCGAGATCATCGGTGGCGACGACGCAACGCTAGTATCAAGGTTCAGGCTTGGCTGGTGGAGGGTTGTAGCAGTAGGTGGTAGCGTCTCCACGACCATGCTGCCGCCGGCGTCGTGCTGCTCCTGCGCTTCCGATGCCGACAGCCAGCCATAGTCGTTAAAGCCGAGGTCGAGGTTGGCAGTTAGGAAGGCGATGGATTCATCGAGCCAATCGGAGGTCGTGGCTGCTGCCGGTTCTTGGTCTTCTCTCTCATTGTTCATGGCGATGATCCCTGAGCTCTCAAGCTTATCTGTGGTTCTGGATCATGTGAGAGCTTGGTGGTGTTGGCATCTCTGTACTGAAACTCTCAACCTCTGAAGGGCTAACACGAAGTATATACTTCCTATCAGTTTAGTGTAGAAGTGCGGCGTTCCCTGCATTTTTATACTACTAAGAGTTCTTATGATAGCTGAGGGAGAGTGACAGCTTGACAGGGAATGCTTCTAGTTATATGTCCATCTCACCAGTTCCATGGAGCCACCCTACTAGGAATTCTCACATGATTAGATGGTTGCTACCCAATTGAAAGCTTCTCGTGGTCCATGATACAGGCGTTGTGTTGTGGCCTTGTGGAACACTAATCTCACATATTGGCATTGCTGTCTTCAGCAAGCAGCATTTTTCTCTGAATCTGTCCTTTTTTTTTTTTGTTCTGGGAACGAAACTAAAATATCCAATTCAGCCTATAAGGACTCGACAATTGCTCAGGTCTGGAAAACTATTTTACATAATTTAGTTGGTCATCCTTTGTATTCATGTACATTGTACACGTAATACAACCAAAGGCGTGCACATCAAGGGAATAATAATGCAGTTTGAGCCTTGATCAGTAGCAAACAAAAGTTTGCAGTTTTACAAAAAGGAATTATTCCCCATCAAGGAAAGGATCATAAGATCAACTCGTCCTATAAGGAAACAGAAACTCATATAGCCTTGGTCATAGTTGTTTGAGATTTAATAATTGTAGAGGCAACCAACTTGCCAGGTTACAACGGCAAGACAGAAGTTGCTTTATTTCTTCCACAGTTTCACAGTTTATTCAGGCTTGCAGTGAGAAGATAGTGACAGTCGATCAAATGCTTAGCCAAGAGTAAACATTAGGAATGGCAGTGTGTCATTTATATTGCCGTGTGTAATTGAAATACCTCACTGCAAGCCACCAGCTTCTCTTATGGTCATATCCTACAATCTGAAACACTAGATACTAGAGTTTGAGACAAGTATTGATTCCACACCTGTTACTAAAAGACAGTTTTCTAGTTGTGTATGTAGTAATCCATTAATTGCTGACATCGAGCTGTCCCTGTCGAGTGCAATCCGTGGTTTAATTACCATTTCATTATATAACGATGCCACATTAACAAATAATACAGTGTTACGTACCCATCATAGTTTAACATTTCAAGAACTTCAATCTTCCGGAACCTTCAGTTGTTCTTCTTATTCAATTGCTTCAACTTGTCAAGGTGTTGGCCTATCGAACTCCGCCCTAGTGCAGTTTTTACTCCGCCAATTTGTACGAAAGCTGATGCTAGCTATCCAGCAAGTTGCTTAGGGTGTCAAGAAGCAAACTGCGTGTAAACTTAACCCAAGAAGCAAACTGCATGTAAACTTAATTCCATTCCAGACATGACGTGTCAATGTGTCATACAGAATCAATTGAGTTGTATTTCACTTCACGTGTGGCATCGCTACAGTAATGTAAGCGCTGACATGTAAGCCAGCCTAACCGACACTATTACTAACTAATCAGGGTATTAAACTAATAACTAGCAGACACGTATGGTGACCTAGCAGCATAGGAATATTAGAATAGAATATCCCTTCCTAAAATCCGCTTTGCGCCATTCTAGAAGGGACTATCGTATTTGAACATTATTTGTTTTTTATTAGGACATCACTGAGAAAATGGATGCACGTTCAAATGGTGATCTGTCCGTTCAGATCCACTAGAACATTTTTTTTTTCGATCGTGCTTTCACACGTCTTTCATTGTGCAGAAGAGCTCCACTAGAACATCTAACAGTACTTCTCGCTCCACTAGAACATCGAACAGTACTTCTTTCCTGACAAATTGTAGTACGTGATAATGTGTTATCGGTGGTGACTTGTGCGTTTCATAGACAGTGAGTAAGCATTGTAGTGCTTGAAAGAGATATAATGCTATGCAGTTCTACTGATTGTTTGAGGGGAAAAAACAGACATGTACAACCTTTTCAATATGTAGAAGGCGGTCAACCATGCTACTCTGCTTGTATAGGTTTTTGTATTGACATCATTAAGATGGAAGAACAAATGCTATTCATTATGAAGTGAGCAAATTTAATCAAAATTTCTGAAGTTTTTAGTCTCGGCTCTCGGTAGATGTTAATCTGGTTTGCCGCATTTTCCCTATCCTCCAACTGAATCCATTTTTTTGTAAGGCGATGCATCACTGCAAATGAAACTAGATCTTACAGAGAGTGTACTGAAACAGCATTCTGAAAATTAATGATACGGAAGACGTTAAGATCACTAGTCCACACGTTGTAGGTGAGGCATGGACCAGGTCAGGTTTTGTCTCGGTCTGCTGGCCTTTTGTCTTGCCGGTTTGCTACAGTTCTCCCCAGCTATTTGTTGTTGTCTGTCAGTGTTGCTTTAGTTTTCTTCTGTGCTTCTTCTCCAATTCTCATCCTATATAAGGATTTAAATTTCGACTAAAATGGTTCAGGTATAGCATCTTTAGACTTAGAGAACCTTTTTGCTTCTTACCATGAGGAGTAGCTTTACCTTGTGTATTCTCGGTGCCATCCATAGCCCCATCCGGACCTCATGGTGGCCGTTCGCGTCGTGTTTCGGTCCCTCCTCGCACATTTTGCCTGCTTAATTTGTTCCATTCCTCTGCTCCCCTTCATCTCGCACGCTTCAGTCCTTTCGATTTCACCTTACCTCACGATCTGCGATGGTTTGATTCAAACATGTATACGTGTGCCATAGAGCCAAAACTCTCATACATACGAGCAACCAAACACGATATCGTCTCACATTAGACTAACAACAAAGACAACCAAACATAACTAGGTGCAAGGTTTCAGCCTGCCTCATGTCACGTGAAGTTTCCACCGTTCTTAACACCACAGGGTCATTGGCCTTGTTTAGTCTTTTTCAGATTTTAAGTTTTCTTATTCTCTCTCCAACACATCAATCTTTATATGGAGCATTAAATATAGATAAAAAAATAATTAATTGTATAATTTGGTTAAAAATTACGAGACGATAATAATTATCAAATGCAAACGACAAGAATTGAAAAAAGTTGTAAACAAGTGTCGTTTTCCTGGACTCGGGACTCAGCAGCGTCATCGATCTGTTCCCCAGCATGAGCAACAACCAACAAGCCACAAGGGCCAACGTCGAAGTAGTGTACGTAGGGCGTGACGCAGGCGCCGCCGCAACTCTCACCTACCGTAGCAAGTGGCAGCTAGCTGATCGGCGCGCGTGTGCCCATCACTCGTGCGTCGACTCGAGGGACCGCGTCAGATCCGATAATGATGAAACGCTGCAGCCGCAAACTGGAATGCGAAACGCGTTCGGCCTCGTCCCGCTCCCGCCCCGCCACCGGAACGCCGTGCCGGGAGACGTGCACGCCGTGTGGGTGTGGTGTGATCCTTTCTGCCGCCGGACGACGGCGACGATTCTTGTGCGCGGGTGCCGCACGGATCGAAGTTCACAAGCCTGCCTACAGGCAAGGATACGAGCATCTCTGGATTGGGCCACCTGGGTGTGCCGTGGCCCGTGGGCTACGAAAACGTCTCAGCGCTAGCGGGCTGGGTAAAGCTCTGGGAGCCTGCAACGAGATGGGCACTCTCAGCCTGCTCGGACCTAACCTTCTAGAAGGAGTGCGGCCATTCCAAGTTGGTTAGAGAAGTACTCCGTAATACTCAGCTACTCACTCGGTCTAAAAACTACTCCAAAACATGTGCCTCTAGCTATTATCAGGAAAAAAATACTGACACTGCATAATAGAACTTCACAAACTAGTAACTTCTAATTAAGTTGGTCGATGATTCGGTTGTGATCGATGCTCTCCACTCTGCACGATTGATTGCCATGCAGTTGACAAATGACAACCCCACAAAGTCAGATTTGTACGAATGCCTTTTTTACATGAACACGAACAACGTTACTTCTTCTTCTCCTTCTGCAATCGGAACTCGAAAGTTGCTTAATGAGTTAAATGTATGACAAGCCCCCGAACTTGTTAGGTGTATGAACTTTGGAAACGCATTTCTGAGCCCCTAATCTTATCAATTGATGCATTGATGGCCCTTACCAATTCAGCTAGATGTTTTCTCCGGCGTGGTGCTGCCACCTTGCAACCACCGTGGCTAGAGCTCACGTGAATGTTAACTGTGCGTTGCAATTTTACATATATCAACTCTAGTACATGACATATAATCATATATTTTCCACTCCTGCTTGACAAGCGATGTGCACCACCATCAACTCCTCGTCCAGCCCTAGCATCACCTCCACCAGATGGTTCTGGTTGCCCCAATTTCAGATGGGAAGAAAAGTATGTTGCGGTAATTAAGAAGACGCAAAGGGAATGCAAGGTAGTGGTTGAACGTAGAGTCTTGGACTACTTGTGTGTGTTTGTAGTCTGCTTGTTCTATTCCATTGTTTGTAATACGGAACAAGTGTACGGAATTCTGGAACTCTCGATACTGTGTTGTGACATGAATGAATGGCATTATGGTATATCTATATATGCATGCTGAACAAGTAAATGAATGAGTGTATAAGACCTGATTGGTTTTGCATTAAGAAACACAAAGAAATGAATGAACGCAAATAGCAGTAGAAAGCAATCATAGCCACGGTGGATGCAAGAGGTGGTAGTGCCACGTCGGAGAAAATGCCTAGCTGAATCGGTAAGGGTCACCAGTGTATCAATTGATAAAATGAAGGGTCCGGAAATACGTTTTTAAAGTTCAAGGGCCTAAGTGGCACACCTAAATAAGTTCAGGGGCTTGCCATGCATTTAACTCTTGCTTAATAGTGTAGGGGATGCCCAGGGTTGGCATGCATTAGCTGTTACAGAGGACGTGATAACCGGTATTTCTCATTTATTTATATCATTATTAATAATTATAGAACCATTTTATTTGTACTATGTATTGTATTTTTAGAAGTCCTATATGTTATGTATAGAAAGGTTCATTATATTGCAACATGTTTAATGTATAAGTTGGTGTTCCATCAAGAATGATCGAATTTAACCATATTTTAATAAAAAAACATGGTCAAATTTGAAAATTCTATATAGGACTTTTCCTTCATAAAGTAAGTGCATGAAAATACTAGGTTAAGAAAATCTCAGCAAGCATTTCGGAAAAAAAACATCTCAGCAAGCAAGCTAGAAAATAGCAAATGAAAACAAAATATATCTTTTAAAACATACGCATATTGGTATATATGTGTGTATTTAAATTAAAAAAAACACAAGCATTTCGGGTGCCGCACATGCCTTTCCACTAGTTTTAATAAAACACACGGTCAAATTTAAAAATTCTATATAGGACTTTTCCTTTATAAAGTAAGTGTACATCTTGCATCTCCAATAGTTAACTAATAATACTGAATTTATAGAAAACATTATCAATACCCATGTATTGAAAAATAGATTTATTGTGAAATACATAACATGATTAATCTAGTGATGCTTATTGATATCATGAATATTAATAGTTTTATATTTGATCAAATTTAGAATTGATTGAGTCATGATTGTCTTTCTTTCTGCAAAACTTTTGTGTATTTAAATTAAAAAAAATCATTTGAATACATCGGAGGGCGAACATATTCACTGTCCACGGGGCTACCCCGCTCTACTCTGACTGATGTATTACTTGCTCAAGGAGACAACCTAGCTAGGTGCTTGGCACCTGTCGGCACCCACTGATCGGCTTGGTACTTGATTCCGGCCATGAGCGTGTGGACTTTGAGTCATGAATGTCAAAAAAACAATGTACAAAACATGCACTTAGTTTTTGAACGGGGAAGCATGTAATAAAGTTGACTTCTGACCAGATCAATGAGAGCTGACTGTCACTCACAGAGTATACGCGAAGACTTAAAATAATTATTGTAAACGTTGACAGCGTGGCATCACATGGCTATGTTTCACATCCTGGACAACTATAAACTACCCATGCCGCCATGCGAACCCAATGTCCACAACACACAGCGCGAACGAACACGTGAGATCGAGATTGCGATGGCAAACACCATTGCCCACTTCTCCCATCCAGCGCACGAGTTGGTGAAGCGGCACTACGTGGGGCCGTTCATCTGCAACATGTGCTGGGAGGACCTGTCCGGCCCCGCCTATGGCTGCCGCGCCGGCTGCGACTTCGCCATCCACGACTCCTGCGCCGGCCACCCACGGGCGCTCCTCTCGCCGGCACACCACCCACACCAGCTCAAGCTCATCCAGATCGGCCGCGACGTGACCACCTTCGTGTGCGACGTCTGCGCGGGCAGCTGCGCCCCACGCTGCTTCCTCTACCGCTGCCCGCCGTGCGGCTTCGACATTCACCCGCGTTGCGCGCGCCTGCCTCCGGCCGTGCGCAGCTCGTTGCACCCGGAGCACGACCTCACACTGGTACTCGCCGAGGGCCGCTGCGCTGCGTCTGCGTGCACCTACGGCGCGGGACGCACACGCATGTGGTTCTACCGTTGCAGCTCCTGCCGCCTCGACCTCCACGCCTCGTGCGCTGCCGCCGACGGCAGTATTGTTCGCCATGACGAGAGCGGGCCTTGTTACCCGAATGTCGCGCACGGCGTCGGGCTGCTTGGCGACGACGAGAACGGGCATTGTTACCCGGATGCCGCGGACGGCGTCGGGTATTGTTACCCGGATGCCGCGGATGGCGTCAGGCTTGACGAAGACGAGAACGGGCATTTTTACCCGGATGCCGCGGACGGCGTCGGGCATTGTTACCCGGATGCCGCGGACGGCGTCGGGTATTGTTACCCGGATGCCGCGGATGGCATCAGGCTTGACGAAGACGAGAACGGGCACTTTTACCCGGATGCCGCGGACGGCGTCGGGCTTGACGACATCCATGGTGAACTTGTTCGCGCCAGGATTTCCACTCGCACTCAGATGGCGATGGCTACTGCGCTGGCTAAGACGATCGCCGGTTTCAACTTGAGGTCAGCAGCGAACCTTATACTGTGTTTGGTCTCGAGTTATCAACTTATCCTAGATAGGGTGATACGTCCTGAGTTTTTTTTTTAAAAAAAAAAATTGGTAGAATGACTCCTTTCCTCATACTAGTATAATTATTATTAGCTTGTAAGAAATAACATGGGCATAAGCCAATTCATTCCCTTCCACAAACTAAAAAAAAACCTAGAGAGTAGGATGATGAGGAAAAACGTCATTCCGCCAACCAAACACCCTGTTGTCGGATCTGAGCTCCTTGTTCCCTTAGAATGTGCACCGTACTACTAATCAATAAGTAGCTATGAACAATTTTGATCACAAGTAGGTAAGTAAGGTGAGGGTGTCCTCCCCCCGACCGTTAGGGCGACACGCTGGCTCCCCACCGCCCTAAGATTGGCGCGTCGCGCCTCCACGTTGCCCCCTACCTCCCTCTCCCCATCTCCCCCATCCTCCCCCTCTCCCTGCTCCCAGCGCCTCACCCGTGCGGAAGGCCCGCCGCCCTTGCTGGTCCCCTCCACCAGCGCCGCCGCGGCCTATGGCGAGGAGCCGCCGCCCGCCGGCGAGTGCCTGGCCAGGACGAAGGATGATGCCCCAGGCCCCCAGGGGCTCCTCCAGCCCTGCTGGAAGCCACCTCCATCGCCACAGCCCTAGCCGGGCCCATGGCCATCGCGGCTCCCTCCGGCGTGTTGGCGCCCTCGACCGTGGCGGCCGTCGAGGATTCCCCCTCGGCGCGAATGGCCGTCCCGCGCTCCAGTCCTTCAGCAGGGATGATGGAGCCCGGGACGGCAGCGGCCACCACCACGGCCCCCTCTGGCACGATGGCGGTCTTCATAGCCGCCCCCCCAAGGCAAGGCCCTCTCCCCTGTCGCCCCCCTTCTTCCCCGCCTCCTCTGGCCGCTCCAAGGCGATGAGGTGGGACGACGTCCTCGTTGAAGACTGCTCTGATGACGACATGGAGGACACGCCGGCACTCCGCTGCCTTGGCCCCCGTAGTGGTGCCGCCTCCAATAGGGCCGTTTCAACCGGCCTGGAGGTCCCAGGGACCTTGGCTGGGGCGAAGACGACCCACCCCCACGCGACGGCACCTTCCCCAGGCCTCGAGGTGGGAGACACCTCGGCCGGGGTCGACTTGGCGGCCACCGACGCCGTCCAGGCCAAGCCAGTGCCATTCGACGCCTATCTTCAGGCTGCCCGCCAGGCTTGCTCTCCCGGGGCAGCCATCGACAAGACTCGAAGGCGCCAGTGACGGCATCACCGCACGATGATGGCCTCCTCCGCAGGCCTCGCCGACCCGCCAGACCAGTTTTGACACCCGGCTCACCTCAGGCTTGGCCCATGTCGCTGCGCCACTCCATCGGATGTCGACGGTTGGCAGAAGGTGCTCCCGCAACGGCCATAGCTGGAGGCCGGCCAACACGCGGTGGCTGGTAGGTGGAGCCGCACCAACCATTTGCAGAAAGCAGTGACTGAGCGATGTCGCCCAGTCCCGCCGAGGCTGGTGGGCCTGTGCTTCAACTGCCTCTCTTGTGGCCATGTCGCTGCTCAGTGCTGTTCCCCGCCGCGCTGTCTGCGTTGCCGATGTGAAGGACATCGTGCCAAAGCGTGCACGGGCGGTCGTGCGTCCGTCGACAGGCCTGGCCCATCGCTGGAACATGGCCAAGGCCGGCAGGCCGCTGCGGAGCGCAACATTGCTGAGTCACGGTCGCCGAGGACTCGTGGCGCTCCGCCACGTCAGTTGCGTCATCTTCGCCATCGCCGCCACTGCCGTCGGCCTCTCCGCCGCTGGACGATGTCAACCGTCCCAGGGTGGAGATTCTCATCGCCAGCTCGAGCGTTGCCTTAGCTGGCCAGACCCTCGTCCCCCTTGTTCTTCTCTCGCTAACTAGCGCTGTCGCGCTAAAAGAGCTCCTGGGCCATCTGTCTCTGAAGTTCGATGTGTCCATGAGGATGGCCGGAGATGGTAAGGGTCTGCAGGGAGGCCACCCTTGCTCTTCTTTGAAGGAAGATGGGGTGCGGGCACAGGCGGGCTCCTATCCTGTGGTGCCCCCTTCCCTATGCAGGGATTTCGATCCCATGGACGATGAGGCGGAGGCTTGCCGGGTTGTGGCAGAGGCCGCACCGACATCCTGCTTGGGGACCTCAGAAGCCGTTGCGGCTTCCGCCGACGATGGCCTCGGTGAGGTGACTGCTGTCCTCTTGGTACAGGTGCCGAACAATGATGACGACCTGGACCCGGCTACTTCCATCTCTGTGGTCGAGGCACAGGTGGGCCCCACCGACAGGGACGTCATCGACGCCCGTGATGCCTCACCGCCGTTCCCCGCCACCGCGGGACATGTGGTGCCCACAGAAGCGTCTGTCGCAGCATTCATCGATAGCCTGACGCTGCCCATCGAGACCCCCCTCATCGCGGGGCCGACGAGGCTGCGGACCTCCCGCGTGGATGACGACAACTGGCACGTGCGATGCAGCGACCTCCTGGCAGCGAAATCTGGCTACCGCATGGCAGGCTCGCGGGGTTATGCTTAGCAAGTAGGGCAAACTGCCAGCGAACGAGGTCAACAACTATCCGGACCCTATGCTTGCCGAGAGATTTAGCGAGGCGTTCTTCGACGACAACATGCCATCTTGTCGCAAGGAGTCCATGAGGGAGCTATTTCTACAGCTCCGGGGCCGTGCGGTGCGCTCCGCGCTGCGGCGGACTTAGGCACTGTAATCGGGTCCCTCTTGTCGCACAATAGTTTATTTAGTTAGCACAACTAGCTAGCTCCACCGTTTTCAGCTGGTGATTTATGTAATGTGTTTTCTCTTGCCACGCTCTAAGGCATCTCGCCTGCGAATGTGACAAGACATGTATTGAACTCCTTTTTCTCTTAAAGAAACACATGCATAAGCACGATTTCAAAAATTTTGATCACATGCATTTATAAATTTCCTCATCAGTCGTCACCTCATGGCATGCTAAGAACATGCTTGCAATCTTACTAATCTGACCATGAATTGTACAGTGACCTGGTGTGAACAACAAATCATCTGCCTGCTGCCAAACCTGAAGTTCTGAACACATCGGCATCGCGACATGAATAAAGTGCATTTGTTTCATCATGATATGAGTATATTGAGTAGTGTTGTGTGTACCACGATGTGTGTGCGTGCGTGTGTATGTGTTGTTCACACAACCTCACTATGTTTTCTTTTTTTTCTGCTTGTGAGTATTGTGAAGTAAAGTATATTAAGTTTGACCAAATTTATAGGAAAGAGCATCGATATTTGTGACAACAAATTCGTATGACTAAATACATGATGAAATAAAATTTTTGTAATATAATTATTTGGTGCAATAGATGTTGTTACTCTTTCCAATAAAGTTGATCAAATTTAAGATACTTTCACGAAGAAGTAAAAACATGAATCCTTATCCCACTGGAGTTTCTTGCTTGCTTGCCCTCTTCTAGACCCTATCATAGAGTCTAAGTATATTTATTACCTTGAATATTGTTGCAAACATATGGTTTTTTCATAACCATTGTGTAGCGTCTTCGTGGTGTGCTGAGTGATTGTCAAAGTGTCAACACTTTGGTGCTTGGTTGGTTCGGTGGTTCTTCTAATCCCCTGGCTAGGGTTATGTGTCGAAATGTGTCTCTTGGCTCGTGATGTCCAAGTGTGGAGTCCGGATATGATGCAACGGTCAGGAGAAGGTCAAGTAGGGCGTGCCGTGCCGACGGACCGGTGCGGTGAAGGGTGGACGCGAGGCTTGGATTGACGGACCAGACCGCCGGGTGGCCAGGTGCGGTGGCTAACACTTGGGACATCGACAAGCGCAAGTGTACATGGCGGGGGACGCGGACGCGGTACGCTACTCGTGGGCGGTTTGGTGGTTTGACCTCAAAACCATCGGCGACGGTTTGGTGGTATAGCCTCAAGATCACCGGTGGCGGGTTTCGCGGGTTTGCGCCTCAAACCCCGGGCGGAGGTCCCGATGCGGACGGACAACACGTGGCGGCATCGGGGAGATTGCGTCGAAGCAAGACTACCAGTGAGAAGGCGTGGTGGTTGTCGGATCAAGAACAAAGGGTTGGACCATTATGCCCCTAAAGCTAAGTGGTTTGACTTAATGTATCCGAGGGCAAACTAGGAATGTAAAATAGCCCTAGCAGTTAAATAGGATGAGGGAGCACCCATCTCCCTCACCTTTTCCATTTGCATTTTTTCTTTCATCCTTGTTAGGGTTTCCCCCTCTAGATGCTAAGTGAGAGAGAGGTCTGCTAATTCCACTGAATTAGTGTAAGAACAAAGTACTCAAAGGAAAGGAGGGCCCAAATCCTCCTTGTTTCCTCTGTGATTTGGAGGATTTAATCTTGTCATGTGTTCTTGAGTTGCTCATCCCGAGTTCCCCCTTTCTCCTTTCTATTTCGGGTGTGATTTCTTCGTTTTTTGGGTGTTTGATCTCATTTTCTTGCCTTGATTCATGCTATGACGTGAGAGGATCATTCCCACTAAAGTGTTTGAGCTAATTTCTCATGAGTTCGTAGATCAGGGTAAGTTTGTATTCTTGTCAAGTTTATGGTGGTTTTTCTCCTCCCCTTCTTGATTTCCCGCGATTCTCTTCGAATTAGCGATGATCGTTTCAAGATCGCTCCCCAACTGCATGGTGAACGCTTGTACCAAATCTTGTTGCAGTTGGTTTTGATTCAAGAGAGATTGGTTGATTTTTGGTGTGAGACGATTTTCGGGCGATTTTCTAGACGCGCCCGGACAGTCCGGCCTGCCTACCGCGGATTGTCCGGCCGTCGGGGTTCGACCGAGTCTGTTCAACTTCTTTGTTGATGTGGCAGTTTTTTGTAACTACGAACAGTCCAGGCTTTCACCTGTAAATAGTCTGGCGGCACGGGGTTGACCCAGTGGCTTTCGTGGCTGATGTGTCGAGTAAGTGCGGACAGTCCGCACGTGTATACAGCGGACAGTCTGGGCCTGCTCCAGATCAGAACCGAGCTCTCGACTTCCATTTTACTTCTGGGATTTGGACCTGCGGACAGTCTAGCCTGGGTAGTCGGATGTTGGTCTGCGGCTGCAGTCCAGAATCTGTTCCAGAAGTTCGCGTTTTGAGTTTTTACTCGTGGACAGTCCAGCGTCCTAATCGCGGACAGTCCGACGGTATCTTTGTTTTTCTATTCAGAACCTGTTCTAAAAGTTTGAGTTTCTGTGCTTTGTCTTCGGACAGTCCGGTCCGTACACACGGACAACCGCCGTTCTAAACCCAATGCCTGTCCGTACCTGCAGACAGTCTGCACCTGGGAAGCCGGACAGTCCAAGGCTCAAAACTTCTTTGTTCCATAATTATTCCAGATTAGTTCGAATTTCGGATCTTTGCCCGCGGACAGTCCGCGCCTCTGCCGTTGATTGACCCAGACCCTATCCGTACACAAGGACAGTCCGGGCTTGACATCGCGGACAGTCCGCCCCCTGCACAGTGTGTAATGTTTTCCCGGTTCGTGCTCGTTCGGCCTTCAATCATTCGAAGGGTTATTTCTTGGTTGTGATGGTGACCCACTGTATTCCTAATGAACATCCACCCTCTCAATAGGATTGTGGTCATCACTGGCTTGCGTGTATACCTTTTGGGGTGTTTGTTGAGCCGAGGACCTAAAGTTTTAAAAGAAATTTTGAGGCTCCCATTCACTTCCCCTCTGATCGCCGTTTTCGATCCTTCAATTGTGGATTTGGAGTCTTATTTTTCTCCCTCTATCTTCAATAAATATACAAAATACTATAAATAGAAGGTAATAAATAGTCTTAGACTCTGTGTTAGAATCATGTACTGTGAGTGCCCTAAGTACACTCATAATGCAAGCTCTATCATAGAGGTTAAAGCTATTTATTATCTCGAATATTATGGACTTGGAGTCTAAATAAGACTTGGAGTCTTATTTTTTCTAACTCTTTCATGAATAAATATGCTGCCACATCGATAAAATATCATAAATAAGGGATAATAAATAGTCTTGTATTCGAGTCTTATATTATGAGTGGCATAAGAAACAAAATACCATGTTTTTTTATGCTGAATACGTAGAGCTGACAATAAAGGAATGCGGGCATTCGGAATTGGTTGAAGAAGTAATATCCTTGCATATACTCAGCTAACTCAACTCTGTCTAAGTTGGTCGCATGATTCGATTGTGATCGATGCTCTCCGCTCTGCACGATTGATTGCCATGCAGTTGACAAATGACAAGCCAATCCCCACAAAGTCTGATTTGTACGAACATTACTTAATAGTGCAGGGAATGCCCAGGGACCAGGGTTGACATTAGCTGTTATAGAGGACGTAACAACCGGTATTATTTCTCATTTATTTATACCATTAATTATAGATATATAATTTTGTATACATTGTGTCATAGAGTGTATCCTTGGTTCAAATTCTTGAACTAATATGGAAGATCTTATTATCTAGAATTACTATTCTAGGAAAAATGACACTATTCTAATTTCATCGATTTTAAAATATCTATGCTGCTCAACCCCTCAAGGTGTGCGTCTGTTTATATGACCATTTTACTTGTATTATGTATTTTAGAAGTCATATACGTTATGTAAAGAAATATTTCATTATATTGCAAGTATGTAATGTATAAGTTGGTGTTCCTTCAAGAAGGATCGAATTTAACCATAGTATAGTAAAAACATGGTTTAAATTGAAATTATACATAGGACTCTTCCTTCCTAAAGTAAGTGTACGTATCTCAAAGAGTAAACTAATTTTAAATTTAAGTAAATTTATAGAAAACAATTTCGATACTTGTATATACAAAAATTGATTTAAATGAGATAAATAACATGATTAATCTAGTGATGCTTATTAATATCATGAATATTAATATTTTTTATTTGTTCAAATTCAAAATTGGCTGAGTCATATCAAAGTACGAAATATGCACCTTTTTTTGGAACGGGCAAGCATGCAATAAAGTTGACTTCTGACCAGATCAATGAGAGTTGACTGTCAGTCACAGAGTCAACGCGAAGACTTAAAACAACTAGGAGTATTGTAAACGTTGGCAGCTTGGCATCACATGGCTACATTTTACATCCTGGACAACTATAAAACTACCCGTGCTAACCCAATGTCAAGAACACACACCGCGAACGAACAAGCAAGATCGAGATTTGCCATGGCGGCGGTCATCCTTGCCCACTTCTCCCATCCAGAGCACGAGCTGGTGAAGCGGCACTACGTGGGCCCGTTCATCACCTGCGACATGTGCTGCGAAGACCTGTCCGGCCCCGCCTACGGCTGCCGCGCCGGCTGCAACTTTGGCATCCACGAGTCCTGCGCCGGCCACCCTCGGACGCTCCTTTCGTCGACTCACCACCCACACCAGCTCGAGCTCACCCAGATCGGCCCCGACGTGACCGCCTTCGCGTGCGACGTCTGCGCGGGCCACTGTCCCCCCGAGCTGCTTCCTCTACCGCTGTCTGCCCTGCGGCTTCGACATGCACCCGCGCTGCGCGCGGCTGCCTCCGGCCGTGCGCAGCTCGTTGCACCCGGAGCACGACCTCACGCTGGTACTCGCCGAGGGCCGCTGCGCTGCGTCTGCGTGCCCCTACGGCGGCACATGGTTCTACCGTTGCAGCGCCTGCAGCCTCGACCTCCACGTCTCGTGCCCTGCCGGCGATGGCAGAGCTCGCCACGACGAGAACGGGCATTGTCCCCCGGATGCTGCGGATGACGTCGGGCTTCACGACGACGAGAACGAGCATTGTTACAAGGATGCCGCGGACGGCGTCGGGCTTGACGACATTATTCAATGTGAACTTGTTCGCACCAGGATTTCCAATCAGATGGCGATGACTAATGCGCTGGCTCAGACGATCGCCAGCTTCAACATAAGGTCAGCAACGAACCTTATTCTGTGTTTGGTCTCGAGCTATCAACTTATTCTAGATAGGGTGATGCATCATGAGTTTATTTTTCTCTCAAATTTAATAAAATGACTCCATAATTATTAACTTGTAGTAAAAAATAAAGATGGGCATGGATCAACTCATTCTATTCTACAAACCAAATAAAAAAACTAAAGAGTGAGATGGTGATGAAAACGTCATTCCACCAACCAAACACCCTATTGTCGAATGTGAGCTCCTCACCCCACTATTGATAAGTAGCTACGGACAATTTTGATCACGGCGTAGTCATCACCTCATGACATGTTGAGAACACGCTTACAATCTTACTAATCTGACCATGAATTGTGCAGTGGTCTGATAGACTGATATGAACAACAAATCATCTGCCTGCTGACTGCTGCCAAACCTGAAGTTCAACACATCGACATCACGGCTTGAATAAAATGCATTTGTTTCGTCATGATAAGTGTTGTTGTGTACCACGATGCGTGTGTGTGCGTGTGTTGTTTACGACCACTGTGTGTTCTTTTTTCCTCTGATTGTGATTATTGTCCTGCTGCGTGCAGGACGCATCTTCATTGTGACCCGCCGTTCAGTATCCAGGACCAACACCGGTTACCTAGTCTTTGTTATTGTTGTGTGCAAGTAATTTTTTTTTTGTGAGTTTATATATCAAAGTGTCCGTCTGTCCTTGTCTTCTACACTTCTTCAATGGTGATGATGATGGATTTCTGGTATTAGTACCTTGGCCATGTTGCTAAGTGGTTTCTAACTTGAGGGTGTGATTGGCTATATGTGGGTTAGCATATACTTATCTTTTTTTTTTTACGAAAAGGAACCTTTATTAAAATCAAAACATATCATTACAGACTAGGAACTGAACAAAATCAGGGAAAAAGCCAAAAGAGACCTGACTACTACCTGACCTAAGAGCAAAATGAGCGATCTCATGGGCCACGTTATTTTGATTTCTACTAATTGTCTTCTGCCTTCTAATATTACAAGCTCATGGACTTATTCAAACATCGCTTTCCTTAGTTATCTGGGTTGTGCTAACGATCACATTAGTTGCAACTTGCAATAACGATCCTATAGGAAACTTAGCTAAACAGAGGACACCACGCAGTTTAGTTATCTGCACCTTCTTGCAACTATTCTTCTTGTACTCATTGAATTTCTTCCAGATGTCTTCAACTTCTTCATCAGCATCCTGAACCTTCTGAGTCACTAGCTAAATAATCACTGTCAAAGCTGTTGTTTCAATCAACTTCAACTGCTACGCCCATAGCGCCAACTGCTACGCTTGCTGCCTTAGCTTATTTGCCCTTTCCTGCCAAAGTTAACTTCCTCTTGCAAGTACTCTCCCTTCCTCTAGATGAACTCTGGCCATTTAAAATATCATACAATTTGCTCACGGTGGTGAAGTCCTTCTCGTAAGAGGATGTCTCCGATGTGGTAGCTTTCTTCTCGCCAACAACCTGGACCATAGGAGAATATTGCACATCAACTACTACCTCCTTGCTCCCAACAAGCCAGACATCATTAATGTTGTCATTCTGAACTTGAACTTGAACAATGTCTTTAACAATTTCATCCTCACAGTTACTATCTGAGTCACACTTATCTTCTTGACCTGAATCTGGCCCTCCAACAACACGCTCAACAAACACATTGACTGCTCCACCTTCTGTGATACGATCTATGTAAGGAAGGCTTTATCATCTACCAATACTTTTGAGCCATTACTCAACTCTTTGCTAAAGCACGTGACCATCGTGATAAGAAAGGCCAGAACAGAGATTGCTCTCCAACAATTTTGCTGGGTGAAGTTACAAGTGAAATGGAGGGGGGAAAGGAGTAAAATCTGGCCATCTACACTTAATCGTAGAAGTCTTCCTCTGCCAAAGATAACAATTATTGTTTAGAAAGTTTATAAATGAGCAGTTCGATTTCCAGAAAGAAAAGGTTAAAAATCCATATGAATATTAGTTCAAATGGAAACTTACATGCTTCATCCTCTTGGTTCCAGTCATCATCATCATCATCAAACTCGATATTCTACAGGGTGAAGGTCAAGGCATCAGAGTGAGATACATACATATAATTAAATCAATTTCTAGAGTTGTGAATTAAAGTTTTTAAGTTTGACCAAATTTATAGGAAAGTGCACCAATATTTATGACAAAAAATTCGTATCACTAAATATACATCATGAAATATTTTTTTTCATAATATACTTATTTAGTTATTTAGTTGATCAAATTTAAGATAGTTTGACTTAGTATGATTCTAGAAATTGATTTATTTTGGGTCTGAGGAAGTAATGAGT
>CM041631.1:6526297-6549541 GCA_023333625.1 Bothriochloa decipiens
GAACACATAAATAATATTTAAAAAAATCGAAATTTTTCCTGAAATTTTCAAATAAATAAATATTATTTAAAAAAATTCAAAAAACCAGGTCGCAGTCTGGTCGCCATTTGGACGGGCGACCTGGGCCTAGTCGCCCTTTGGCCGGGCGACCTGGGCCCGGTCGCCCTTTGGCCGGGCGACCTGGGCCTGGTCGCCCTTTGGCCGGGCGAACTGGGCCTGGTCGCCCTTTGGCCGGGCGACCTGGGCCCGGTCGCCCTTTGGCCGGGCGAACTTGGCCTGGTCGCCCTTCCAACGGGCGACTGGTCGCCCAAACCTGTAATTTTTTGAAAACGTAGACTAATTTTGTAATTTTTTTAAAAAATAAATTTATTAATAAAAAAAATTCGGCAACTACCTCTTGGAAGGCCTGTTTAGATATTTCTTTTGGAAAATATCTGCTAAACTATCGTGTTAGGCTTTTCTCAAAAAAAAAAAAACTATCGTGTTAGTCTAAATATCGAAGACCTAAAATTTTAGACCATTTTAAATTATATAAAGTATACTGGCTAAACTTTAGACTTTTTTTTTTTCAGGAAAAGCTAAACTTTAGACCATGGGATGCAAACACTGGATTCAATTTTCCTCTTCAAATTGCAAAATCAAGCATCTTATGCTAAACTCTCAGAACTGTTCAAATTACTTCCTTATCTTGGTTTGGAGTGGTTCTAAAGGCAGTTTTGTCCTTTTTAGTTAAAATAATTTGTCTAAATATTTGATTTTTGTTTTTCAAACTACAGAGAATATCTCTAATAAGCTTTGAAAACTCCAAAAATATGATTCAAAGACAAAAAAAAATAATTAAATGCCATATGTTGCTAAGAAATTACTTTGATACATTTTGTTTTGTTTTGTTTTCATCATCCACACGTTATTAAGAGCTTATAGATTTTTATATTTTTTAAAAAAAAATCCCACTACCCTATGTCATACAATATCTTCAATTAAATATCTAAATATAGACATCAGCTATTCCAGATTTCTCGCTATTCAAAGATAGAAAATGAGAATGACTCCTCAGATACCCAAGACATAGAAAAGCTATTGTAGAGTATAAAAATATAAAAAACGATTTTTATTCAAATAACTCTCTGAATGAGAGTAGAGTTCCGAAAGACTCTTGGAGATGCTCCAACGCCCTAAACCTTCAGCTCATCAGCTGGGTTGACAACCACTAGCAGAGTTGCCAAGTCGTTTGCCGACTTGGAAACTATCCCCACGAAAGTCTTTCGAAAGATCCGTCCGGCTTTCATTGGTAAGAAGAATAGAAATTTACAAGATACAAAACTGCACAAGATGTGCCACCGTCAGATTGCCTAGACCACAAGAGAATTTGATCCCGGCCACCCCTACTTTTAAAGGACTAATTTACATTCAAATAGGAATCAACTATACTTGCAGACGAGCTCGGAATCAGAAATTGCAGCCCTTTGTTCCCTGAATAAGCCCATTGACACGCCGGATCGAAGATGGCTCCCAGAATCTCTTGCAAGTGCTTGCATTCTTTCCTAAAGACCCTGCTGCCTCTCGCGCCAGATCTCCCAGATCGTCAGAGCAATCACAGACCTAAGCCCGTCCTTGGCTGTTGGTGGCAGATCATTCATCAACTGAATAAACCACTGCCTGACATGGACTTCATTTATCCAATTTCCTAGTTGCAGACAGCTCGCCCTTGCCCAAATGCCAACCCTCTCCAAATTGTCCTCATCACCGAGCACTCCACAAACAGATGCGTCGAGGTCTCCATATTACGCCAACACATTTGACAGAAATATTCATTTGACCATTGCCTCACTTGCAACCTTGCTGCAGTCTAGATCCTATCCAAATGATGCAGCCTCGCATGTAGGCAAATCCTTGAAATGCACACTGTATGCAGAAGATGCTGAGTATACTCCACTTGATGATGCCGTCCAGGTTATCCTGTCAGGTACGGTAGGCACCAACATCACGTACTGCAACATTTCAGACAAATCCATATACTGCACAATCAGCTGGTGGTTCAGATTATAATCGATGTCCCGCGCCCAGGCACTGTCAGCTAACGTTTCATGCACCGTCCGGTTCTTTCTCGCTATGCTTGAACAAATCAGGAAGAGATCAGCAGGCACCTGACCCTGTCCCACGAAAGTCGCCGTGATCATTTGTTTGGGTCATTGGGTGAGAGCAGCTCAGCAGCAGGTTCTTTTTTGGGGGGTCGATGCGCCCACATACATGAGGTCACACGCGCGGCCTTAATTTTCGTGGAAGCAGAGTCCGATGGCAAGACCGCTCGCGCGTCTCCGCTTGGCTTGAAGGCGCTACGGCGCGCGCAAGTGTCCGTGACCCGGTGACCGTGATGCAGTGACGGCGCCATTTCAACAAACCAATCGGTTCGAGACGCCATTCATCATGGATGCGATTGGTGAATGAATATGTGATGCTGCAACTTGTTACCTTTCACAGCACAGCGCACGGCACATACGGCATGACGATCCCATGCTGCCAAGGTCAACTGGCTAGCCGTATCTCGGCCACGTACGCGCGGGTCGCACGAGGTTCTCCTACGGCTGCGCATGGCGTGGTCGAGCTTGGAGAACGCCGTCCGGAGCTCGCCACTGTTGGATTTATTGGGCCAGTCCCATTTTATATAATTCAATAAATCAACAAACTCTATGATTTATAATTATGGGTATTATTAATTATACCGGATTGGAATTCTAAAGGTCGTTGACTTGACTTATATGGTGAAAATTATTCCACTTAATTTGAGAGGTCAAGAAAAGGACCAAGGCATGCCACACGCGCGCGACGCCGCCGTCGACCGGGCCGAGCACGGGCGTGGCAGACAGACCATCGACTCGTCGGCTACGTCGTCTTCATCTTCCTCACGGGTGGGCTTCATCTTCTTCCCGGAGGAGAGATCGTCTTCATCAACTCCTCTACGACATGACGCTGGAGGTTGGACAAGGATCAAGATCCTCGGATGGGCGCATTGGAGGGTATGAACTGTTCATCTTCTCTGTTTTTCGTCTTCTAAATCATGCATATTTCAGCAGTTCATACATGTTGTTTCAAATGTTGTTCTGAGTTTGTTTTAACAGTTATGTCGTATCGTTTCATTAGATGTCTGCTGTCAGTTCCTGCTAGTTTTATGTTCTGCATATCTATTTTAGTTTTACAGTCATCCTGTTTTATATGTTCATGTTTATATGTTTCAGTAGTTTTGCTAAACTGTTTTGCATATTGTCCAGTTTATGTTTCAAGTTTATATCAGCATGATATATATATGTTTTACATGTTTCTTATTCACATGTTCATCATGGTTATAAACGTGTGTTATATCATATTTACTTTTATCAATAATCTTATTTATGTCATCATCATCATGTTAATTTATGAAATTAAAATGACATGAAAAATACCTTTGTCTAACAATCCAAAACCTAATTATAGGCTATTTTTTGTTAGAGGTTTTGCTGCTGTGTTAAAACCTGATCCTTTTGATTGTAAAAACTTCTTGATATGGAAAGCTAAGATGGAATTGTGGCTAACTGCGATGTATTGTTATCATGCCGCTGAGGGCAAGCCTGATAACTTACCTCCTGCGGATGAGGTTAAGTTGACAACCTCTTTCGAGGTGCAGTGATTAGCGCACTTGATAAGAAATTTCAGAAAAGCTATATCATATATCCTACAGGAAAAGAGCTGTGGGATGCACTTGTTGGAAAGTTTGGAGTTACTGATACTGGTAGCAAGTTGTATCTCATGGAGCAGTTGTATGATTACAAGATGATTGAGAACCGATCTAGAGTGGAACAGGCTCATGAGATTCAAGCACTGGCTAAGGAACTTGAGCTTTTTTCTTATCTTTTGCCTGACAAGTTTGTGGCTGGAGGTATAATCTCCAAGTTGCCACCTTCTTAGAAGGAATTTGCTACCTCCCTCAAACACAAGAGACATGAGTTCAATGTGAAAGAGCTCATTGGTACTCTTGATGTTGAGGAGAGGGCCAGAGCAAAAGACAATGGAAAGAGTGTTGAGACCTCTACTGTCAATGTGGTGCAGAAGAGAAACTTCCGCAAGTTTAATAACAAGAAGAAAACCAGAACAAGCAAGAGAATACAAACAAACCTATTCAAACAGCACAGTTTAAAAATAAGAATGACAACAATAGCAAGGGAAAGGGAGGATGCTTTGTCTGTGGCAGTGATCAGCATTGGGCTAGAGATTGCCCTGATCGCAAGTTCACACAGGACAAGAAATCAGCAAATGTTGTGACTACTGAAACTGGAGATGGAACATCAAGGTATTGCAATTCTTTACTATTTGTTCTTTCAGTTTGTAATTCACTTGAGTGGTGGATGGATAGTGGTGCAAATATACATGTGTGTGCTGATATTTCTTTGTTTTCTTCCTATCGGGTCAGGAGGTCTGGCGCCTTGTTGATGGGCAATGGGTCGCGTGCTCATGTTCTTGGTGTTGGTACGGTCATTCTGAAGTTTACTTCAGGGAAGACGGTGCCATTGAAGAGCGTGCAGTATGTGCCATCTATCAAGAAAAATCTTGTTAGTGCATCTATGCTATGTCGAGATGGCTATTGAGTTGTTCTTGAGTCAAATAAATATGTTGTGTCGAAACATGGTTCTTTTGTTGGTAAAGAATATGATTGCGGATGTTTGTTCCGCTTATCTTTGCATGATATGTGTAATAAGATGGTGAATTCTGTTAATATTTCTGATAAGTTGGATTTATGACATTCACGCTTTTGTCATGCAAGTTTTGGTTGTCTTATGCGGATAGCAAATCTGAATTTAATTCCTAAATTTAATTTGGTTAAAAAGTATAACTGCCATGTGTGCGTTGAATCAAAACAACCCCGCAAGCCACACAAGGTTGCTGAGGCGAGGAATTTGGCACATCTAGAACTTGTTCATTCCGATATGTGCGAGATGAATAGAATTTTAACCAAAGGCGACAAACGTTACTTTCTCACTTTTATATATGAATCTACATGTTTTTGCTATGTGTATCTTTTAAAAACTAAATATGAAGCGTTTAATTATTTTAAGGATTATAAAGCTAAAGTTGAGAACCAACTTGAAAGGAAAATAAAACGGTTAAGGTCTGATCGAGGTGAAGAATACTTTTCTAATGATTTTAAAAATTTCTGTGTAGAACATGGTATTGTTCATGAGAGGACACCACCATTCTCATCATAATCCAATGGGATTGCTGAACAGAAAAACCGCACATTAACAGAGTTGGTGAATACCATGTTAATCACTGCGGGATTATCCAAGGAATGGTGGGGTGAGGCGTTATTGACAGTGTGTCATGTCCTGAACAGGGTTTCTATGAAAGATAAAGAAATCACACTATTTGAGGAACGGGAGAAGAAAAGATTAAATCTCTCATATTTGCACACTTGGGGTTGCTTGGCTAAAGTGAATGTGCCAATCAACAAGAAGCGTAAACTTGGGCCTAAAACTGTTGATTGTGTATTTCTTGGTTATTCCTTTCACAGCACAGGGTATGGGTTCTTAATTATAAAATCTAATATGCCTGATATGTATGTTGATACTATCATGGAGTCAAGAGACGCTACATTCTTTGAGAATGAGTTTTCTATGAAGAATACACCTAGTGAAACAAGTCATGAGACTATAATTCCCCATGAGAGTGAACCATCTATTTTAATAGATCATACTGAGGATTCTCATGTGCACATCCCTGAGGAGGATGACACTATAGTCACTCGTAAGAGCAAGAGACAGAGGGTTGCAAAATCCTTTGGTGATGACTTTATAGTGTACCTTGTGGAAGACACACCATCCACCATTACAGAGGCATATTCCTCTCCTGATGCTGACTTGTGGAAGGAAGCAGGAAGGAGTGAGATGGATTCTATTATGTCTAATGGAACTTGGGAGGTCGTTGACCGTCCTTATGGGTGTCAACCTATAGTTTGCAAATGGATCTTCAAGAAAAAGCTTAGGCCTGATGGTACAATTGAGAGGTACAAGGCGAGGCTTGTGGCCAAAGGATATACCTAGAAAGAGGGTGAAGATTTCTTTGACACCTACTCACCAGTTGCTCGTTTGACTATGATTCACATATTGATTGTAGTGGTAGCCTTATATGGTCTTATCATTCATCAGATGGATGTAAAGACAGCTTTCATGAATGGAGAGTTGGATGAGGAGATCTATATGTATCAGCCAGAAGGCTTCATTGCGAATGGTCAAGAGAACAAGGTGTGCAGGTGTTAAAATCATTATATGGCCTAAAGCAAGCACCTAAGCAATGACATGAAAAGTTTGATAATACTCTCACTGCTACTGGCTTTGCTGTGAATGAAGCAGACATGTGTGTGTATTATAGATATGGTGGGAGTGAGGCTATGATGTTGTGCCTTTATGTTGATGACATCCTGATCTTTGGATCAAATCTCAATGTGATTGAGGAAGTCAAGAATCTTTTATCGAGCAATTTCAAAATGAAAGATTTGGGAGAAGCTGATGTCATTCTAAACATTAAGCTCATTAGAGAAGGTGATGGTGGGGTAACTTTGTTACAATCCCATTATGTTGAAAAGGTATTAAGTCGCTTTGGTTTTAGTGACTGTGATCCTGCTCCCACACCTTATGACCCTAGTGTGCTATTGAGGAAAAATTGTAGAATAGCAAGGGATCAATTGGCATACTCCTAGATCATTGGCTCGTTGATGTATCTTGCAAGTGCAACAAGGCCTGACATCTCATATGCTGTGAGCAAATTGAGCCGGTTTGTTTTAAATCCGAGGGATGATCACTGGCGTGCTCTTGAGAGAGTGTTGCGCTATCTTAAAGGTACCATGACGTATGGTATTTGTTATACTGGAAACCCTAGATTGTTGGAAGGCTATAGTGATGCCAACTGGATCTCTGATGTTGATGAACTTTATGCCACGAGCGGATATGTGTTCTTGCTTGGAGGTGGCGCTATTTCATGGAAGTCTTGCAAGCAGACTATCTTAACAAAGTCTACAATGGAAGCAGAACTCGCGGCATTAGACACTGCTGGGGCTGAGGCCGAGTGGCTACGAGAATTCCTGTTGGATTTACTGGTAGTTGAAAAACCGATAGCGGCTATCTCCATGAACTGTGACAACCAAACTGTGATTACAAAAGTCAACAGTTTCAGGAATAACTTGAAGTCTACAAGGCATGTTAAGAGAAGATTAAAATCTATCAGAAAGTTAAAAACCTACAAAGTTATAACGATGGATTATGTCCACGCGTCGAATAATCTGGTAGATCAATCACTAAGGGTCTGTCACGCAATGTGATAGAAAGTGCATCAAGAGAAATGGGTATGAGACCCACGTGAAATCTACTGTGGTGGTAACCTGCTCTATGTGATCGGAGATCCCGTGAAGTAGAGTGGTGAAACAAGCTAGTAGTAGATTGAGAGAAAAGATCCCTTTTCTTGACTCATTTCTGATGCACATCTTTCCTATCTGTAAGGCAGGATGGTATTTACCTTAATGTATTCCAAGAGTCTTATAAAGGTGAGATGTTGTCCTACAGAACATCTTTTGAGGAGTATACCTATATGAGTCAGACTGCTAGTCACAGTCTATGGGACTTGGGTAATCCCTAAAAACTCATGAAAGGCATAAAAGTGTGACTTATATGCTTTAAAATAGCAGGGATGCCTTTTGCAGTCTAGTATCAGCAGAGGACTTAAGTGAATCTCTTCTCACATAAAACTGTCAATTCAAGGCATAGTCCATTGTTCAGTTATGGCTGAGTAAAACTCTTGCTCTAGGTGGATGTTCAACTTAACAGTCTCCATCGAAACACTGGTATATCAAAGGATTGTGATTCTGGCACTTCACAGTTACAAACCCTAAAGTTTGGTGGGGATTGTTGGATTTATTGGGCTAGGCCCATTTTATATAATTCAATAAATCAATAAACTCTATGGTTTATAATTATAAGTATTATTAATTATACCGGATTGGAATTCCAAAGGTCGTTGACTTGACTTATATGGTAGGAATTTTTTCACTTAATTTGAGAGGTCAAGAAAAGGACCAAGGCGTGCCACACATGTGCGCCGCCGCTGGCCGGGCCGGGCACGGGCCGCGCCATGGCATGGGCATGGGCGTGGCGAGGCGAGGCAGGCAGGTGGCGTGAGTGACGCGGCGTGTTAAATTTTTATCACTCACTCACCATGATTACGGAAGTTATAACTTTGAGTTCATTTCTTCGGATGCCTGACTCTTGGACTGCCGAGACTCTTCTCCTCATCCTCTCCTTTCCTACACGCACAGTATAAAGGAGACTCAAGTCTCTTCGGTATCTACACGGGAGAAACAACAGAATCATACTCCAGCCGCAACGTAGGTCTTCTCCATCTCGGAACGCCGCGCGCACGGGGAACCGAGAGGGCAGATGTCTCCAAAGCCCTTGCCGTTCGAGACCTTGCACAAGGGATCGACAATTAGGATTTTGGGGAGCATCTACGCGACTGCCCAATTCATCATCGCCGTACTTTGTCTTCTCCATCGACTCGCCGGCTACGTCGTCTTCATCTTCCTCACGGGTGGGCTTCATCTTCTTCCCGGAGGAGAGATCGTCTTCATCAACTCCTCTACGACATGACACTGGAGGTTGGACAAGGATCGGGATCCTCGGATGGGCGCATTGGAGGGTATGAACTGTTCATATTCTCTGTTTTTCGTCTTCTAGATCATGCCTGTTTCAGCAGTTCATACATGTTGTTTCAAATGCTGTTCTGAGTTTGTTTCAACAGTTATGTCGTATCGTTTCATGAGATGTCTACTGTCAGTTCCTGCTACTTTTATGTTCTGCATATCTGTTTCAGTTTTATAGTCGTGCTGTTTCATATGTTCATCTTTATATATTTCAGTAGTTTTGCTAAACTGTTTCGCATGTTGTCCAGTTTATGTTTCAAGTTTATATGTACATGATATATATATGTTTTACATGTTTCTTGTTCACATGTTCATCATGGTTATGAATGTGTGTTATATCATATTTACTTTTATCAATAATCTTATTTATGTTATCATCATCATATTAATTTATGGAATTAAAATGACATAAAAAATACGTTATTGTCTAACAGCCACGACAAGATATCGGGCATTTCCCGGCTGCCGGGCAACTGGGCAAGACCTGTTCCGCATGTTGATATAAGTCCAATAAAGCGCAGCATATCCTACTCCATTATATAGATACAGTGGGACACTAGCATCTCGGCTGGTTCATATCATTTCAGACTTTGAGCTATAACAATGTTTCAATAATATTCTCGGCGTATACCTTGTCAAGAAAATTAGAGTCATTATATTATCCTCCATAGCAAGTGGCCCTGTGCAGACATTGGCATTCTGTACGTGTTATTTTCAGTAATGTGTTTGCTACGTGGACTAAAATTAACAAATACGTAAAACCTCGGGAGTTTGGACAATGACTTGGTAAGCCGTGACATTCTAAGAATTTCTTTCTCTCGAGGGAGAAGCAGTTAGAAGTAGACCAATAATTTTTTTTCTAAATTAATTTAAGCCAATGTGGTGAAAACGACCGATAAAAAAGACGCAATGTATTATTCAGATGTATGAATTCTACATCTTGTATTATTTGAGCTCTAGAAGGTGAGGAAATGAGATGTAAAAAAAAAAACAAAGTTTTCCATATCATTCTAACATCTGAATGTACTTCTCCATGAGAAAGTAATGGGTAAACTAAACATAGCTCCGTTGACTGTTTGATTGGGTCCCTAAAGTTTAGTGGCTCCTTAAGTTTAGTCACTTTTAGCTACTCTTTAAGACTATTAAAGTAAAGTAATAAACTACTTTAGTCACTTTTAGTAAGGGTGTTTGGTATTTTAGGGACTAAAAGTCACTAAACTTTAGGAATACAGATCAAGCACCACCTAAGTAGCTGTGATCTATATTCACTATAATAGGTGCGGCTGCACTCACATAAAAATCTAACAGTGATAAGTGACACTAGCTCCTCTGGCTCTCGATGCCCTAGTGCACACTGCCGCCGCCGCCGCGGCTACCACCACTGTTATCCCGCCTTTACCACTATTGGGGCCCCTCCCTTTCTCCTCATCTTGCCAGATCCTGGAGAGAGTGGGATGTATTTTTAATAAGTTTTTCTAGTAGATCGAGTCATAAGGGTTGGGGTCTCTCCATGCTAAGTTTTTCGGTATTTGGGCCTGCTCCTTTCCAGCACGGCAAGAGAGAAGGGTGGAATCGTTTTCTTCATGACGGATCCATTGAGATGAGGGCGATAACTACAGTGTCAGCAACTTCATTGGCATGAGACATGGAGACTTTTCTTTACTATTAAATGATTTTCTCTAGTATCTTGTCCGTTTTGTTGTGGTTATTAGATCTATCCATTATGAATGACTAGGGAGAATAAGTTTAAGATTAGTCTTTCTCGTACTTGAGTGGTAGAGAGAAGAAAGAAGACATAAAAAAGAAGAATTTTTCAAATTCGCCGTAGGAATGTTGGTCATTGTTCATTGCGAATTTGTTCTCAGACCATTTGTTTGAGTGTTGACTTTGCGTTGGTCATCCATAAGAAGTGTCATATAGGTTTGATCTTGAAATCTGAAGCTATTCACAAAGTAAGTACTATTTACATAAAAAAATAGTTTTTGGATGTATTCCAAAGTGCTATGTAACATGTTGATATACCGACTATTATCCGATATATTCTTCTTTCGTCTAAAAAAGAGTACAGAGCATGGCGAGCAAAATTCTCCACCTGATTTCACCCTTTATTTCTGAACAAGAGCAAGAACAAACACGCAAATTTCATTACATGTATATGAAGAGAAGAAGAGAGCACGAGTTTTCAGTTACATATATCGATCGAGGGACAGGAAATCTTCCTCTCCTACTTAGGCTCTGTTTGGTTCGTGACCAGAACGTGCCATGCCACAGCTTAGTCATACCAAGATTTTTCTAGCAGGTGTTTGGTTCGCTGCCACAACTACGGCGTGCCACACTTTCTTAGCACCCTGTCCCACATGTCATGGATTCATTTTCTTGCCAACACTTGCCACAAGTGTGGCTTTGATTTTGTGCGCTAAACTTTCTCTCGCAGCCACAGTTTGCCGAAGATTTGGCGTGGCACGCTGTGGTCACCAATCAAACAGAGCTTTATAGCCCAAAAAAACATCATATTAATAGTCTTTTTAGCAAATTTATATTAAATGTCTGTTGATCAATTAGACTTTTTTTTAATGTCAGCGGGTAACAGAACTAACGAAATTTGCATTAAGAAAAAAACAACAGATCACAGCTTCAAAGATTCGGCCCTAGCCTCCCAGTGGCCCTCTGACGTTGGGTGGGCCCACACGTTAGCCACGCACGGAGGATCATCATCCCCCTAGTGGGCTGTTGATTTCGTCAGAATAATGGCTCGGTACTTCTTTATTCTTGATTCATGATCACATTGCACATCTATCGGCTCTCCGTCCACTGTCTTTTATTTTATTTGTTTTTGGTTGTTGCGAGTGATCAGTGTCTAAGACCTTCTTCATGCAGATGCAGTGAACAAACAACGCGGCGGTTTGTTCCAAACACTACTTGCGTAAAATTTGTTATATAAGTAACACGGTTTTGAAGTTGCTGTGGAATGAGCGTCAAGTGAACATAGTATAATCACCAATGGCAGGTCAGACGACGACGACTGTGGCGGAGACTCGCCTCTTGAAGACATACTCAGCTCGTTCGAGGATCGGAGGAGAACAGGTCTCTCCAGCGGCACATGCACCGCCGGCATCGGACTGGTCCGACAATGAGCTTTCAGTGTTCGGTATACTACTCTGCAGGAATCTGCAGTGCCACTGACACATACTGCCGACCCAGTATATCTTTTGGTATCGATTTCGTTGTGCTTTCATGAGGTGGACGAAGTCGTATGTTTCGCGCCACGGTGCAGTCCCAAACATCTATATATATATAATTCTGCTGGTTCAAGTTCAATTCACAAGGTGCCCAAAGCAATCCCAGACAACAGAAACCAAACCCCAGTTAGAAGAGGTAGCCACAGCGCACGCACAAAGGCAGACTCAGATAGATCGAGAGACAGAGAGACAATGGCAGCAGATAGTGCCGCTATCAAGAGCACCTTCTTCCACCCAGAGCACATGCTGTCGAGGCACAACTACAGCGAGGCATCCACTTATTCGTGCGTCGCGTGCGAGCTCACGGTCAAGGGCGCCGGCTACCGCTGCGGCGAGTGCGACTTCAACATCCACGAGGCTTGCCTGAGCCTCCCGCTGCAGGTGAACTTCAACGGGCACCCCAGCCACAAGCTCACTCTCACACGCCTGCGCGCCAGCCGCTGGTGCGACGCCTGCAGGGAGACCTCCGGCGCAGGGCGCTACATGTACCTGTGCGCGGCGTGCAACTACGACGTGCACCCGAGGTGCACGTCCCTTGTTGCCCAGCAGCAGCAGGGCGAGAGACGACGGAGAAGGGGTAAAACCAGAACTATCATCAAGGTCGGCGTCTTTGGCCTCACGGTCGTGGATTTACTGACCGGCGGGGTAATGTCGCCCGTGCTCGAAGCCATACAGGCAGCGGTTGATAACTAGTAACAAAAAAGAAGAAGCTATAATACTTATAATAACTTCATAAAGTTAATTGTGTTCTCTGAACTGAATGAAACACACTATGTTTGCTGAAAAAAAAAAAAAGAAACATGCTATATTACATTGTTCCTGTACCTCGCGCTCGGTGTATTTTGTATTCAATCCATGCAGTTGTAGTGTTGTACACGACCGTTTGTGGAGTATATATATATATATATATATTATATGCCCTGTTCTTCAAAGAATCGTTTTTTTTCTTTGACAACTACTTCAAAGAATCGTTGGGACTTGTTGTAACACTGACTGCTTGTAACTCATGAAAGAATGAATCGAACAGACCCCTCGTCCTCTCGTTCGGCATTATTTGCTTACCTTCACGTATCATTTGGTTACGAACAATACTACACTATCCACAACATTACGAAGAAATTATGGCTTATCACATGGTTGCAAATATTACGCCTAGAGAAACTTATCAACCTAGTATATTATCATCCATGATATAGTTTTTTTCCTCTCACGACAAAGCAGCATCAGCAAATATTACACCTCGAGAAACTTGTGAGCCCAATATATTATCAGCCAGATATGGTTTTTTCTCTCACCGACAAAACAACATCAGAAAACATTGTCTCGAGAAACTTATCAGCCCAATATTTTATCAATCATGATAGTTTTTTTTCTCACAACAAAGCAACGTCAGTCTAATATTTTATCAACCATAATAGTTTTTTCTCTCACAACAAAGCAACATCAGTCGTATCGGCCGAACAGGTTAAGCTGCCGTGCAATTTTGAAGCTGCCAGCAACAGACGATGGCGCATAGCATAGATATGATGACACGACATAGCATAGCATTGTTTGAAGATTAGCCTTCACATGTCCCAGCTCCGTAAAACAGGCCTACATAGACACTTCTACACTACCAAACCGTGCCCAACCAAAAAAACGCCGTAAAGAACGGCACAGATTGGGAATTCGACCGGGTCAATACATTTGGTGCAACGCCAATGACTGATTTTTGTTTCACAATTACGTTCTCAGGTGTGGTCGTTTTACGCACACCAACCCAATTTCCCAAAACTTTCAAGCATAGCACATATTATAGCTATAAATTTTTGTACTTGATTGAGTAGCAAGATAAATTAATATTGAAAACATTTTCCTTATTGTTCTCTGCCTACTTGGGGCATGGAAATCAAACAACTTAACATTCAATAATCCGAGCTGTCTCAGTCATTGCTCAAAATTTAATAACACCAAAGGTTATGCTGGCCAGTCACCGAGCGAGATGTACTTTGCAACGGTTCAATGATCCTTCTGACAATCAATCTCATGGGCGGGACACGAGAAAATCTCACCCATCAAAGTTACTATGATGACATTCTCATTTTACACTGGTTCATGCACCAAGCAAATCAAACGATCCGGATAGTGTATACCAAAATTTAAGAGGGCAAATGCCATATTTCAACCCCAGAACCTGCTCAGAAGACCCTTCTTTTCTTTCTTCATACGGTTCTCAAGGCTTGGGAACTCAATTGCATTGTAGGCCATATCAAGCACAATAGGATTGCATGGCACTGCCTGGAAGGGAGGTGGGAATTGAGCAATGCGTCATGGGCCTTTGGTGTTTGGCTCACCAATTGCTGATTCATAGCTCTCTAGCATATCAAGAAGATATTTGTTCTCCTGTAAAATACAAATATATCATAAGTATCTGTAGTTACAAAATACTGCTAACTTGGTTTAATGTGCAAAGTGGCTGGTGAGAACTACTAGTCAACTAACCACTTGCAACATTGAAGATAGGCTGAAAAACAGTTACTGGCAGCCAAATATATCAGGTCATAAATTCATAATATTAATACTACCTCCGCCTAAAAAGTTTTAATATTTATTATTAAAGTATCTAAAGTTTGACCAACTATATAGGTCAAATATCAACATTTATGACACTAAATAGGTATTATGATTTATGGAAAAAAATATCTCATGACAAATTTAATGATACTTATTAGTTGGTGTCACAATATTGATATTTTTTATATATAGTTGGTCAAACTCAAGATACTTTAACTTCATATTGTGCTAGAAATACATTCTTTTTTTGGACAGACAGTAATATGCAAGCATACTCAAGTTTGTAGTTTCATCTATCATCTATCCTTTGCTCAAATGCAATTGTCTGGACCAATACTTTTGTAACAGTTACTTGAGAAATGCAAATTTATATACTCGAGCTATAAATTCCCAAAAAGCGCCCATGGTTATAATTGTAAGTGCAAGTGGCAGCACCAACTGAAACCCCAGAGGCACCCTGAATAGTATCTACGAGTCAAATGGTGGCGTCAACCTCCAAAATTGGTTACCATATAGCACAACCAAATCTAAAAATCAGAATTAACTGGGTGCAAACCTAGATTGTAAGGGTGTCCTACCAATGCAAGTCTTATTCAGTGCTTACATGGGCATATTCCATAATGGAAACATACCTTTGTTTTACCATCAGCAAGTGACATAGTTGAGACTCCTTTAGAAAGTTTTAAAGGAACAATCTCCTCCTCCATAATGCCTGCTGCATGTTCTACGCAGCTATTTGATCTACAATTGTCAGATAGAGACTTCAGATCTTGTATTAAAACCTGTGAAAAATGAGCATGCATAAGTTAAGCAAATTTCTTACAATAATAATATGAAAAACGAAGATAATGAGAAAAGCCCCACAAAGCCTAATTATCTTGGGATTCAATTTGCTTCAATTCAGTGAAGAACATGAACTATGTTATTAAATAGTTTTTCCTTGAATGCAACTATATTCTAAGATTAACCAGCCAACGAAGTCAATTAACTTGCCATTCAATTTGCTTCAACAAAGAGAAAATCATAGGCTATAGCGGTAAACAAATAAAACTTCCTGTATCTAGTATCAAGGTTGTTAATAGTCCTCAGGATTGGAAGTGATATGCCAGTAAAAAGATTGCAAGGTTCTGGTTCAGAGTTGGTTGTGTCAGTGGCAAACCTTGTCATGACTGTTTGCGAGCTGTTGCAGTGCAGAATCAGCGAGAGTGCGGGCATGGCAGAATAATGCATATGCTTCAGCTCTTTTGCCTGCTGAACTATATGACTTCGCCAAAAAGAAACATCTGCACAACATTTCAAAGTGAAATATATAAGGATAATCCACCAGGCATTAGATTTAAACAGATTTGAACCTTGCTAACCACCTGAAAGATTTATAAACAGATTTAGCGACTTACTAACTGTGCTAGTGGCATACTTGCATGTATCAAACTCTTACTTAACCTATCCTTTAATTTGTTGTTTAGTAATATACATAATTGATGCAGATAGCAAGGAAGGCATAAAAACCAACATGTAAAAGGGTGAAGATTATAAAGTAGTTACACAGATTTATTGCGAAAAGAGAGAATGATGTTAGAAAGTTAGTCGTTAAAGAGCACGCCAAACTTGGATACAGTGTAACGAACCTCTCAGCTCGGAAAGCCAAGCCTTTCAGCTCATACCCATGAATAAAAGAGTTCTCTTCTTCATTTTTGTTTCTTCCAGAGCTAACTAAATCTGTCAAGTCTGTTGCATTCTGCAAAAAGCAGTCTCACATCAGCAAAAGTACAAGGTCAAGTAAAGACTTGATAAAATGTCTAAAAAGATGTGACAGAAAACAAACATACCTGAATAAGCAGATCATATAGGCGAACAAGTTCTTCTGGTTTTGTGATTCGCTCATTTTTCTCATCTCGATGCTTTGTGAATTTACTTTTAGCAATGCTAACAAGTAACTGGTTACGTTCTATAGTCCTCAATCCTAGAACAGCACTAACAGCCTTGTCAAGACCATTCAGATCATCTCTTATATTCTCAGCATTGCCAGCAGAAGCCTGGGATGGGAGGATGTTAGAATACAAACCGTAACCATTGACTAACACATCTCTATTCTCTAGTATGTTAGTCTGCACTAAATATAACATATAACAAGTAAAAAAAACACATGCGTACCAGGTCATTGCGGATGCAGCTCCGAGCATCATGGTATGCAGAAAATATTTTATCAAATATGGCAAGCTTTTTGTCAGCAGCAACTGATTCTGTGGCTGCACCACTCAAGTCTCTCTCGAGCTGCTGAGCTGATCATATATAATTCAATAAGTACACAAATATAAAACTAAAAGGTTGCAACAAGAAAATTGATCAAATAAGGATTCTATAATCAGTCATTTTATCATGACCTGATTTTATACAATCTCATTTCGAAACAGAAGGGCAGTATTATATGGTAATCCTGCACAATATTACTCCAGAAGTAACAATATACCTTTCAAAATGGAGACACGGTCATGGAAGCTGCCTGCTGTGACCTTGTCTCAGCCAATACAGCCTGAAAAATTTTCAAAATACATATAAGAATATAGGGAATCTAAACAGCCAAAAAGAAATTACAAGCAAACGAGTTGGTGTCAATTTTATGAAACTATATATATCAAAAGATAGTCCAACATTCCAGAAATTAAAGTCATAGCCATGGCGGGCCAATCATGAAATCAGATGGCAGGACAAATGTAGACAACTGACTGTATAGACATAGATGTTAGGTATATATTTGAGAGGAAATAGAGCGATCTGAAAAACCTCTGTAGCTCTCCTTGCATAGAATTGCAAATTTCTTTTTTAATAAATTCCCACAGTGAAAACAATTAGCACATCTAACATATTAAAATTATGCATATTAAAAGGCATATCATTTCAAAATGCACTATAATTGTCCTGCAGACAGCCGGATCTTCAGCTGTTTAATCAAAATATCAACTTGCCAATAGTGGCATTGTGATGCTTTCATCACAATAGCTAAAGTGATCTTTGGGCCTGTACACTTTACACCCTAGTGCTACAAGTTCAAGAATGTAGCAGTCACTAGCCCATCTCTTAACTGAATGCCAAAATTCACAGACGCAGTTGCATGCAATATCGAAAGTAAAAAAAAAAAAACAACGGTAACATGATGATTTGCTAAACAAGACATTGCAACAAGCATGGTATATATAAGCATGACTTGTACATAAATGAAGCACTTCCAGATCATGAATAGAACTTTGTGGACCGCAGGGCGTGATAAAACTCAAAAAATAAAAAAGCGTACTCTCTCCGTTCCAAAATGTAAGTTGTTTTTGGCTTTTCTACATTCATTCATAGATTTTGCTATGCAGCTAAATATACGCTACATCTAGATACATAGTAAACAGTAATGGCTTATAAATCTAGCATACTTGCTCCTGAAATGTCAGATGAGCAGTAAGAAAATAAATACCTCCATCTTCGCCTTGAGAAGATCATTAGCAGTATCCAGGAGTTCGGTTGACCAAGTTTGTGCGAACAGAAATCAATCATAGGCTCCACTTCGTCAATGCGCTGACGGCATAAAAGTTGATTTTCTATACTGCCATACTTCCCAAGTTCCTCATATATAGCCCTATAGAGAAACATATAAATTACTCAAAATCATAAAAAACACCCTAATTACTCATTCAAAAAGTACCAATAATAAAAATATCCACACAATAAATAATGCCAGGCTCTAATGATCATAAATTCTGACAACAAGCAGGATTCCACAGACCTCGTATTCTTGAAATTTATCATTGCGGCATCTATATTCTTGTCTTGCTCAAAAAATAAAGCACCTTTCATATATGAAGCATACGCCTGAGGAAAAAAATGTATTTTGGTGAAAGAAATTTAGATTTGTCTTCAAAATAGTTCAAATATTTTTTTAAAAAAATACAGTTGAGAGAATGTGAAACATAGTAACAAAAGCACCTCAGCTTCTAGAGATGTCCTGGAATTTCCTTTTACAGAACATAGTTGCGAAAAAAGTGTAGCCCATTTAACTGCTTTCCTAAAGCGACCCAACATGTAGATACGCTGTTGTGCGTTTGTACCAGCAGTTTTCTTCTCCATGGCATGACTCCATGCTCGCTCAGCCATGTAAAATACTACATGGAGAAACCTGCTCACACATGTTAAATTGCTTCATGAATTCCTCTCCAGGTTTAAACAAATTGTGATAGTCCTTGCTCAAAACATCACACAAGGTTTATAACATTGCGAAGAGAATTATGAAGACAAGCAACAAGCTATATAGCATATTATCATTAGAAGGGATCACACCTCACATCCGTGACTGTTGACTCGATTATATTCCTTCTGGTGTATTTACCCCGGCCATGCAAAAACTTGAGACACTTGTACAGCCTTCTGAGTCGTGCAGAACAGTATCTCCTGCAGGCAATGCAGAATCATTCAGGGCAAAGAGGCAGACACACCAATGACAAAGGATCCCCATACAAACTGATAACAAAGAGCATGATAGGAAACGAAACAAGCATAAACAGGCCGAAAGTTTGAAACGAAATTTCCAAATTTCCTGCAGGTACGGGTACAACAGTGTAGAATTGGATCGCAGTGTACAGCAATTTGATAAGGAAACACTTCAACCCAGATCAAATTTGAGCTCACATCAGATAAGAAGACAGAAAAAGGACTAATAATCGAACTAGACGCGCAGATCTGGGGTAGGGGTCGAGCAGGATCGAGTGGAATAACGCACCGGTACCGCGTATAGTCGCTCTGGCGGAGGCCATGCTGCATCTGCGCCTCCCTCATGAGCTCAAGCACTGCAGGAGACGAGACCCGTCAGGAGAAGGAACGAGGGGCCAGATCGCCGGAGGATTCGTGGAGAGGGAGGGTAAGTAAGCTCACCGTTGATGGAGAATCTGACGGCCGGCTTCTCCTCGATGGCGGAGGAGGAGTCGACCTGCATGTCCGACGGCTGCTGGTCCGCTGGCTTCGACATGACGGTGGCTGCGGAGGCGGCGGACCTGCGGCGGAGTGCTCAGATGCGGTCGAGACGAAGGGCAGCGGAGGCGTGCGTGCGTCCGTCCTGCCGAAAAGGTTTATGCCCTACTGGATTGAATTGATGTAATCCGGGTAATAAATCCAAACATATAATATCAAATTCCGTATCCCAACCAACGCCTTGTTTAGATGCCCAATTCAGACGCTGGATTAGGCTGCGCAGCGTATTATAGCATTTTATTTATATTTGGTAAAATTTGTCTAAATTTTGACTAATTAGATTTAAAATATTTGTCTCGTAAAGTATAATAAAACTGTATAAGTAGTTTTTAATTTCATTTATATTTAATACTCTAGACATGTATCAATATTTTAATATAACAGAGAATAAAAATTTTATATAATGAATTCGGTGACAAATTTGATAAACTAAACGAGGCCCGAATACCCCGAGTTGTTACCGCAACCCACGTGTACTGAGAGGGGTTTCGCGCAGAGGGGGGAGGAAGGCAGGGGCGGCAGACAAACCTGGTGGTGCTCGTCGCCGGCGAGTGGCGAAGGGGCCGGCGAGGCCCTCGGCGCCTGGCGTAGGGTCGGGACGGCGGTCGCCAATCGTCGCGCTGCGGCTCGGGGCTGAACGCCAGTTGTGGAAGATTGCTGCCTGGTACACGCTCAACCTGTTTGGATTTTGGACATCCCGTTTTCTTTTTTTTTTCTAAAAAAAAGACGCCCTCAGTTCGTGGGCTGTAAGGGAATGAGCGGCCCGGAAAAAAGAAAAAAAAAGGGTCTTTTACGCCGGTGCAATTAAAAATTTTCATAATCTCGTCTAAGCCACTAAAAAGTCTAATCTATCACATGTGTCCAAGTTCGAAAATTTTTTCTCTCCCACGCCATTCCGTCTCCAATCCGTTTGTTTTTCGCCATTTGGAGTCCAGACAAGTGGGTCCACGTAGTTTAAAAGGTCCTAATCATCTTTACCCTTTGCTTTGCCTATCTGTCTAACTCAAGCAACTCGCCCAAGTTTATACCGTCGTCATCCCCGCAAAGTTTCGCCGTCGTCGAAGTTGCCCAAGTCCCACTGCCGCCGTGGACGCGCACGAGGGAGCCCGGCCACCGGAGCCGGCCGCCGCGGTGGCGAAGTGCACGCGGAGGCACGGTGGCAGAGCGCTCGCGGCGCGCACGGAGGCGGAACTCGTGGCGGCGCAATGGCAAAGCGCTCACGTGGCCGCGGCCAACTCTGGTCTACAGTGTGTCGCCTCCCGTGGTCGACGTCGTGTGCTACATCGTTTGGTGGCCTCGAGCTCGGACTCGCCCTGTTCATCGACATCAGGGCATGTCCGCGGCTGCCAGCACCTCGACGTGGACATCCTGGCGGCGTTCGACGAGGCCATCCATGACGGCATGGAACAAGACAACCACCATGGACAGGCGCGGCGAGCTGCTGCTGCGTCGCGAGCTCGCGGAGCAGAGGCGAAGGGGGAACTCGCGAAGGCCGAGCTCACGCACGCACGGCGTCCTCTGTCGTGGAGAGGAGCAGGACGACGCGACCTCCGGCCCTGCCGCCTTCCCCTCCGACCGCGCTGCCGCTGGGACTGGACCGACGAAGGCGCGATGGCTGGGCGCCCAACACGGAGGCGCAGCAACTGGAGGGGGCAAGGCCCCGCAACGGCCGAGGAGGAGCGGCGACATGCGGTGAACTATGAAGGACGTCCGAGTCGAGGCTGAGGCGCTCCTAGATCTCGTGCACCACGGTGCCCTTGTCGTGCTCCGCGACGGCGGCGCCCAGGAGCTCCTCGCCACGGTCGCCTTGCCGCGCCGCGCCAAGGAGGTAGAGCAACGTGTTGAGGACATCAGCAAAATCCGCCGCCGCCAGCGCGTGACACGTGCACGCTCTGCCGCCACGCCACTGCACGCGCGCTGTGGCACCGCGCCCTCCGCGTGACCGCCCACGAGTGCAACACCAGCACAACCGGCGGCGAGCCCGCGACGGCCCGATGGGGCTCCCAGTGCTCTTTTTGAGGAAGATGGAGGAGAGGGATGGCGGAGGCTGGGGATGACTAGCTTGATGCGTGGGGTCCACTCGTCATTGACAGATAAAGAAGGAAATGGTGGGACCTGATTGTCATTGACTTAGGGGCATTTAAGACTTTTTTTAATGCAGATTGACACTGTCATGTAGAAAAGTGGACGGAATGGCTAGAGAGAAAAGAAAGTTCCGAACTTGGACACTGGTGATAGTTTGAACTTTTTGGTGGCTTCGACGAGATTTCAAACTTTTTTAATGGCATTGACGTAAAAGACCCAAAGAAAAACACACTCCATCCTGGTTTTCCTTCTCCAGTTCAACCCGACCGCTCTCTCTCTCTCTTTGCCGGGCCCTTCGCCGGCGACGAGAACCCACCAGGTCTGTCCGTCCCTGCCTTACTTTCCCTTCCTGCTGTGCGAAACCGAGCTCCCCAACCCTACCCTAACGTAAGCTTGCTATCTGCATTCAGATCCACCAGTCTCGGGCCTGTTCCCTCTCAATAGACGTGGATTGTGGTCGAAAATGAGCCAATGTCCCCCTCAATCTGTCCCAATACTGGACTGGAGAAGATTACTTTGTTTCTGAACGAGGACTAAAATATACAGTACATACGTGTACTATATCCACTAACTTCGATCATTATTTGGTGTCCTATATATAATGGAATCGGCCCCTGCCTCAATTGAATCCGCAATGGCTCTGCCTCATCGAACCTCAGTGTCTCGAAGGGCCTTCCTCATACTTTGCCGGTGCCAGGCTTGAGAACAGAAGAAAATAAGCTGGTAGGCATTCAATTCACCTCCATCGTCTTCCTCCAGAGCAGGGCTGGAGTGGGAGGCAGTGGAGCACTCAGCCTAGGCAAGAAGCGCAGAAACCTATGAGATGGAGCTGAGGAAGACGGTACGCACATCCAGACAGGAGGAATGAAATGCATATGCATCTAATGGTAGATCAGATAAGATCGAGATATCACCGGGCAAAAGAAACATTTGTTCTAGTAAAAAGTTTTTTCGAACTCGGAACTCTTGTACAAGAAAACATAGGGAATACAATACATTAACTCAGTTCCAGTTGAGTGTACACATTATTTTAAGGGTTATTTGGATTGCTGCCATCGTAATTTTCGAAGTTCGGAGAAATACCATTACAATTCATCTATTTTGAACCTTGCCATTACAATTCTTGCTATGTTTGAAATATGCCATTGTATACGTATCTAGAGGCTTTGGGCCCAGCAGCAGATATACATGAGTCATCGTATTTTGGTAGAGACAAAGCTACCCCTTCCATGTTACTCTATCTTTGTGTCACTGACGTGTGGACCCAGCAGTCATCTTCTTCCTTCTTACCTCCCAATCTCATCCCTGACAGCTTGTTCCCAATCCCAGCCATGGCGGTCCCCAACCATCGCCGTCGTGCCCCTCAGGCATGGCAGGCCGCAGCTCCTCCGCCTCGATCTCCTAGGCGGCCATGTCAGGCGGAGCTCCTCCGCCTGGAGCTCCCACACGGCCATGGCGGGCAGAGCTCCCGCACGGTCATGGAGGCCGAAGCTCCTCTGTCTCGAGCATTAGCTCCAGGAGGAGGAGCAGCAGCCCAGGGGCAACGCTCCAAATTCCGGAGCTCCGGCTCCGCGGACGACGATGGGTCTGCCTTCGGCCGCCGTGACCATGAGATGAAACTCCGCCTCGTCAATTCGTCAT
>CM041631.1:6559541-6572862 GCA_023333625.1 Bothriochloa decipiens
TCCTTCGATTTGGCTAGAAGTTGGAATTGACCCTGCGATTCGAATACGAAGAATCGATTAACGAACAGAAACCAATAAATCCCGATCCTCCCACTGCAACCCAACCCCCAATCCTCCTACTGCAGCCTAACCAGACAAATCCAAGTATCCAAATCTGAATCGGGGGCAACAGAGAAGAAAATCGCAGGTACGCACCTACAAAAGGAATATGGTGCGGCGGCGACTGACAATCGGAGTGTCTTAGCAGTTGATCGTGATGGGGGCGGCGGCAGCAGAGGAGGAGGTCGGAGACGATGGGGTGTAGAATGTATAGATATAAAAAAGAAAGGAAACCCTAGGACGACTCCAGGGTCCGACCCGGTATAAGCGAGGGCGGCGCCGATCACCCAAAACAATTTCCCGTCGTGCCTGTTCTCGGGCCAGTTTCGGTTTGGAAGCCCACGGACGCTTCTGCATCTGTTCTGCCACCGCCCCACATATATATATAATATACTAGCAGCTACGAGTTCTTCAGGAATTTGGCCTCGAAAACTTATTCTCAGGAATTAGGCTCTTTTTATTTTGAAGGTGGGATTAGTTTTGACACTTAACGGGTTAACTATGAGAAAAAAGACCATTTTACCCTGAGAAAAAAATAAAGTTTTGTTTTATTGTATATTCTGAGTATATATATATTCTGTATATAATCACGTACATTTTGTGCGACACCAAGTCTACTCATCGTCATAGAAGATGAGATGGGTTGTTGTGGACCTGTGGCTGCCTGCATCATCACACACTATACACATGCATATTATATCCATGCCTTCAATAATCCTTCTTCAATTGACTTCATTCATATACAGAGCGATAGACATATAGAGCATCGATCATCTGCATATGCTGATGCAGTCGTAGCCAGAGAAGAAGCAGTCCAGAAGAAGATATTTTTTCCAACAAAAACCGATCGAAGCTAACAAATACTAATAATCAGCATATAATATACTATAATACTATACATGGAGATGCGGGACGAGGCGATAGTCGTCGCGACGCCAAGACCAGAGGCTGCAGCGGCGCCAGCGGCGGCGGTCTTGGCCGTGCGCCGCATGAACAGCAGCTGCGAGGGCAAGATGAGCTACGCCGACAACTCTGACTTCCAGCGGGTGATCGCCTCCGTCACCAAGAAGGCCAGGCAGGAGCTGGCGGCGATGCTATACCATATTCCCGTGGCCTCCTGGACTCCATGGCCATCGCCGACCTGGGCTGCGCGACGGGGCCCAACGTGCTTCTCCTTCTCATGGTGTCCGACGCCGTCGAAGCCGTGCTGGCGGAGCACCACCAGCCGTTGCCCCAGCTGCACGTCTTCCTCAACGACCTGCCCACCAACGACTTCAACGCCGTGTTCCGGCTGCTCGGGATCAGGCGTATACGGAGGGAGGCGGTCCGGCCGCACCTCCTGCCCGGCGGCGGCGCCGGCCTGGCCATCGACCATCATCGTTTTCTTTTTTTTTCTCTCGCGAGAGAGGTCGGAACCGTTAGTTGGGTCGCGATGAGGGAAAGGCCCGGTCCCGGGGGCCGTCTTGGTCCGGCCGCTCGGACGCGGACCCCGCGCCGAGCGTAGCAGGCGCGCGCGGGAAAGCAGGGAGGCCGCAAGGGAATGCAGGGTGGCGTGTGCATGCGGTGGAAACAGTGGAGCTGGGTCCCATCTTTTTTATATTTACCACCTAACTAAAAAAATTATAACTAATAAACAAAAAATCCAATTTAAATTTCAGTTGCACCATCGAATTTATTGTAATAAATTCTTTAAAATAAGATCCCACATAGATATACTTAGATAAAATTTATTTATAGTTTGATTGATGATTGCTTCCCATAAATATTTATCTTATTTTTGAAAAAAATTGATAGAACATCAATAAATACGTGATAAAATATAGATAAGCACACGACAATACATTACTAAATATATGATAGAACATTGCTAGAAACGTGATAAAACATAGATAAGCACATGATAGAACATCGATAAAAACGCACGATAAAACATCGCTAGAACGTAACAGAACATCGTTATAAACATGATAGAACATTATTATAAACATTATGGGACATCATTAGTTATACGATAGAACATCGCTAAATAAATACTAGTCATTAAATAAATAATAGGCACTCAAAGAAAAAATAATTAAAAAGAAACAAAAAGAAAATAAGTAAAAAAACGAAAATAAAGAATAAAAAATAGAAAATAAAAAACACAAAAAATAAAAAATAGATACAACAAAAATTTAAAATTAAAAATATAACAAATACATGAAACATAGAGAAAAATAAAGCACGAAAAATGAAAAAAAGAAAAGGAAATAAAAAACAAATGCGTTCATGCGGCGGTTGGAAAGGCACGCCAGTGCATTTTTTTAAAATTTAATCCTTTTTTAATTAATATTTTAAAAATAATATATTTCAAACTTATTTTCACCTGTACCCTTTTTATCGCACCAAATCATTTGGCGTGACAAATGCACGTGGTCGCGCCAAATGATTTGGCGCGACCACTTTCCACTATGGCTCGGCCGTTGACCGCCGGCCTGCGTGTAAAGTGGTGGGGCCCAACCGGTCGCGCCAAATGATTTGGCGCCACTAGGGGAAGTTAGGGTTTGTCGGCCCGGCCCATTTTTCTTTCCTTCCTCCACTCTCTCTCTTTTCCTCTCTCCCCACCGCCTCCGCTCGTCCCCGCGCCCGCGTCTCCCGCCGCCTCCGCTCCTCGCCTCCCCGCCGCCGCCTCGCCGCCTTCGGTCGTCGCTCCCAGGCCCCGGTGGGACCTCACGGCCGCGTCCCCCGCCACCAACCTGGCCTTGGCGCGGAGGTGAAGGGCCGCCTGGCTCGGAGTAGGGCGCGGCGGCGCGCCTCCTCTGCTCGGCCGCCAGCGGCGCTGGCGAGGGGTGCCAATCTCTTCGCCTCCGCCACGCGGCCCCCTGCCCGCCACCCCACGTGCAGCGCGCGTCCCAGGGGAGCCGGGTGCCTGGGCGCACCCCAGGCTGCCCCTCCCCGCCGGTGGCCTACGGCGGCGGCCCAGGCCGTGTCCTCCACTGATCTAGTCCCTCCACTAATCCGCAAGGTAGTTCTCGTCCCTCCCCTCTCCTCTAATCTCTCCTAGTATTTTGGCCACTCTGTTTGGCATGGCTATGGTTACAAAATTGCCACGATTTTTAGTGATTGAATCGTTTGTTGATACGATTTGATTCGTATAGTTGTTAGAGGATGTAGTGTGCCCGTGGATTTGTTGGAAACTATGTGTTGCATGTGAGTAGGTGGTTGATGCATGGAGGATTTAGATAGGTTGGTTTGTAGGCTTCATATGCAATGGCTATGGAATTGTGGTATGTTAATATGTATCATTAGTGATATTGTTTTCAGAGAAGAGTAGTTGTTGATATTGTTTTTGTCATGGTTTGTATTTTGTAGATGGAACGGTTAGTTTGTTTCTACTATGGTGGCATAGTGAAAGATGATGGTCAGTTTGAATGCATGAAAAAACAAGTAGAGTTCTTCAGTGGACCTCCTGCATTTGCTGATTTGCTTACCAAGTGTGGTGAGAAGTTTGGGTGGCCACTAAGTGTTAGAGCAAGATTTGACTGTGGGAAGAAACAATCACATTATGTCATGATGCCACTCTCTTGTGAGAAAGATTGGAAGGACTACATAGATGTTGTGCAGAGTAGCAATGTTAGGTGCTTGGAAGTTGTGGTGGAGAAGGGATGTAGTCGTTCTTATGTGCCTGTGGATGATAGTGTTGATGTGGAGGCCATTGAGAACCTAACCTAAGAACAAGAGTTGCAAGGAACTCAAGCTAGAGAAATAGATATAGCTGATGACCTTGGTGCCATTGGTGATGAGTTCGATGAAGAAGGGTATTATGATGAAGATGGCATGTGTGATAGTATATCGGAAGGATCGGAGGATGGTGGTGTTGATGCTGGAGAAGAGGTGGAAGGTGATGTCACCTCAAACGACGATGGTTCCAATGATTTGTCGGACGATTTGTCAGATGATTTGCTGTTGGGTACGGAGAAACGGTGGGACCCTAGTATTGATGAAGGAATCGATAGCCGTGAGGGAGGGTTTCAGGAGTCCTTACGAGCCCCAGCTGACGGCTCATTGAGATTGGAGTTGAATGACGCCGAATGAAGGATGTTGTGGGCTGTCCATGTTGATGTACCTAGGGTTCCAAACTTCATGCACCTTAGTATGGTGGACGTTCCCATTTGCGACACAGGATTGTCGATTTTGGAAGATGAGGTGCTAGAAAGTGAGGATATGGAGATTAGGAAGGGGATGGTGTTTGAGACGCTTGACCATGTCAAGTTCTTTCTGCAGGACTATGCCGTGAGGGTTCACAGGCCTTACAAAGTGACTGACAGCGATAAGGAGAATCGGTACACGGTCCGTTGTAAGTCTAGGTGTGGTTGGGGAGTATGGGTTTGAAAGATGAAGGACAAAAAATGGAGGATTCGAAACGTTAAGCAACCTCACACATGTCGTACCAAAAAGGCAAAGAAGGCCCATCCCTAGAACACGGCCTATTACTTTGGTGGTCGTATTCTTGTTGTTGTTAGGGCCGACAGTGACACATCTGTTTCCTCGCTGATCGAGATGATGCGGGGCTTCACTGGTTATAGAGTGAAGTACTCTAAGGCCTAGAGGGCAAAGCAACATGCTATACAGTTGTTGTGGGGTGACTGGAAGGAGGCCTACAATCGAGTGCCAAGGATTCTAAATGCCATGAAACACTTCAATCCTGGCCTTAGATGGAATGTACATGTCGGCCGCATAGTAAATGATATGGACAATGTTACCAAGCCGATTCTGCAGAGGGTGTTTTGGTGTTTTCCACAGTCATGTCAGGCTTTCAAGCATTGCCGGCCCTTAGTGCTTGTTGATGGCACCTTTCTTACAGGGAAGTACCGAGAGGTGTTGATGATTGCTGTCGGAGTTGACCCGGACAATCAAATTATTCCTTTAGCGTTTGCTTTGGTCGAGAGTGAGAATGATGATAGTTGGTGTTGGTTCTTGAGGCATGTTCAACATAATGTCATACGTAACTGTCGCAACATTTGCATGATCTTAGACCGACATCACGGTCTGCTTAAAGCTGCGCAAGAGGAACTAGATGGACGGTCTCCCCTTGAGCATCGGTGGTGCATGAGGCATTTCGCTGCCAACATATGGCGTCGGCAGAAGAAAAAGGAAATTGTGCAGAAGTTGAAGTCTCTTTGTGGGTGTCGTACCAAAGAGAAGTTTGAAAAAACACTTGAGGAGTTGGATAAGGTCCTCAATAAAAAGGTGAAGAAGTGGCTAGAAGATCATTTGCCGCAGAGGGAGAAGTGGGCTCTAGCATTCGATACCGGTGGTCTTAGGTACGGCATCATGACCACCAATTCATCGAAATCGTTCAACAAAGTGTTCAAAAGCATTCGTGCAGTTCCGGTGTCAGGCATTGTGGAGTACTCTTTTAGGAAGTGCAATGAGTACTTTATGAATCAGTGGAACATAGCAAATCGGTCCAAAGAGAAATGGGGTCGAGCCGGTAGGATGCACTTGGAGATGGCTGAGATGATATCTTCAAACCAATTGGGTGATGTGTATGGACCATCAAGGCTAGTATACAATGTTTATTCTGTTGGAGTCACCACTCCGGGTGGAGAGATGCATGGTGGCAAGAATTACAAGGTGGACCTTGAGAAGGTCGAATGCTCTTGTGGCATTCCACAACTTTATCATGCACCCTGCTCTCATGTTATCACAACCTGTACATATAGGGCTATAGACCATGAAGACAACAAGTTCATGTCTCTCTTTTATCGCATGTCCCACACTCTCAAAGTTTGGGAGTCTAGCTTCGAGCCATACCTAGATCCTACACAGTGGCCTGAGTACCTTGGGTTGGATTATGTCCAAGACCCTGATCTTTTAAAAACAAAGAAGGGTAGGAGGAAGAAAAAGTGTCTCTGAGGAGAAATGGATGAAGCCAATGGTTATGGTAAAGATAGGTATGGTTCGGGAGACTTCGATGAGGCACCGGGTCAGGTGCGGTGCTCAAAATGCCACAAACCCGATCATACAGCCACCACTCATGATAGACATATGAAGGCCCTCAAACTAGCTAGAGAACACGTAGGTCCTAGTGGAACCCAATGGAGATAGGTACTCCATAGTTCTTGTTTTTATGTTGGTAATTATTTTTTTATACTTCATCTTTATGTTACATCCTTAATTCTTTGAATATATATCTAACCTTCTCTTATTATTTCATATTTTCAGAATGGTGGCCCCCCGCAGTACGAGCTTCTGGACCCGCAGGTGGATAAAGACCACCGAGCCCACCTGATGGCTGACCAGGGGAAGGTAAGTTAAAAGTGGCTCCATACATTGTCTTTACATTGTGTTATTGATACATTGCGACCTGGTTTTTTGACATCCGGCACCTCTCGAGCACCTCGGGCGTAACCACAGGAAGCATCTCGTCCAACCGTAGTGGGCGCTCCATCAAGGGGAGCACCCGTCGACGGTGGAAGGCCGAGACCACCGCACCCGCCGTTAGGCCCGCCTCTCAAAGGGTCTTCATAGCGGCGACGAGGGGTCGAAGTCGAGGTTGGAGATCCCCCGTCACACCGTGCGGTCAGTTGAATGGCCGCTCGGTGATGAGCCACCCGGTGTACGGCGGGAAGTAGCCTCCGTCATTGCGGAGGTAGAACCATTGCTCGTCCCACTGAGAGTGGTTGGACATCAACCCGGTGGGGATGTACTCACACGGCACCTCCGACTTGCCTGTCTTCAACACGAAGTTGAGGTAGCCCACTCTGACAATCTGCCTCACGCTTGACCCCACCGAGGAGGTGAACCACTCCCCCTTGTAGAGATGGAGCCATAGCTCCCAATGGGGCGCCATCCCCAAGTAGCCCTCACAGACGGCCGCGAAGATGGCGGCGTTGGAGATGGCGTTGGGGGAGAAGTGTTGGAGCTCAACGCCGTAAAAGTTCGTCAGCCCCCGCATGAACTCACTCGGGGGCGCTCCGAGCCTGTGCCGATGGTACTTGAGGAAGCTCACCACGTAGCCCTCTGGCGGGTTTGGCTTGGAGTGGCTCTTCGACGGCGCGATCCATTCCGGCCGAGTCGAATCGGTGACGGGGCAGAGGAGTCCTTCCCTCACCAACTCGTTCAGCCTCTGTCGCGTCACGGTCGACGGGCGCCAAGGTTCTCGAGGTTGGAAGATGGGGGCCATGGCAGCAGTAGCGGCATGGATCTGTTCGATGGGTGTGACGGCGGCGGCGATGGCACGGATCTCCTCGGCGGACGGGCGACCGGGAAGGTTCCCAATCGTGATTTCTTGCTCTAAGTTCCTACCCTCTCACGCAGAAAAGTAGGGACTTGGGAGCACTAGCGGTGGTGAAGGCAATGTGGCAAAGGTAGGGGCGAACAACGCTTGCCCCCTCTGGTCTTATACCCAAGAAGAGCAACGGGCGGAATCCGGCGGAAGAAAAAGGTAACTCCCCGCAGTTAATGCATTTACCTAACCGTTCACCCTCTATTCTCGGCCGGATACATGTGTCACGCCTCAGGCAATTAGCCATTTCCCGGGCCCGCCACGATCTCCACCACCGCACCGTTTAACCTTCCTCCTCAAAAGACGTGTCCGATGGTAAGAAAAACAAACGTTACTTATCGGCGGATTCCTCCAGGAGAAGGTAAAGAGGCTCCGGTCCCACAACAAGCCTCGAGGGAGCGAAGGCTGGCCCTCGACCAGGGTTCGACAGCCACCCTCGAGCACCCAAGTCAGGGGTGACCAAGGGGGAGCCAACACGAGGCCCCGCTCGAGAACGAACCCTCGAGACCCCTTTGGACACATCCAAGGTGAAATGCTAGGACTTTTATGGAATCCCCCCGCAGGGAGGCATCGAGCCACCGAGACCTATCGAATTGAATCGGTATCTATAGGTCCATTGCATTTTGCTTTAATGAGACCGCCTCCGGGCCTCCTGCCGACCTCTATCGAACGAGGAACGGGCTCTCACTTGGATTCTCCCATTACCAGCTCACTGAGAACTTTGAGGCTCGCCCTATCGAGGATAGTCCGACGCTTCTCGCCTCATGTCCGATCGAAAGGACTCGTGAGATGAATGCCGAGGCCGGCAACGCCCCAGCCGCACGAGGCTCGGAGGCTCTACCGTGCCCGGCACCCCTCGACGAAAGAGGGTTGAAAATTCCCGGGGGCTCGATGTTCCTACGTACCCCTCAGCAAAGCGCCATGACTCTAGTTCAGGTCCGCACCCGACTGGACAAGCACCCCCCGACCGAAGGCAAATAAAGCCCTCGAAAGAGTCCTCCGACTCCTCCGAGGCCTCGGGGGCTACCCCCGCGGGGAACGCTCGCGCGCCTCCCACTGAAAAATTTGAGCCACGCTTCACTCCCGGTTCCTGACCCCCTACCCGAGTGCCAGCACTCGCGCAGAGGCTCAGGGGCTACTGTCGGTTACCTGGGAAAGGGGTACCCTAAGCCCTCGTTTAACTGGGCGGATCCCCGAAGTCAGCAACACAAGCCCTCCAACGACATCCCTCATTACCGCTCGAAAATCCACAAACTAAAGCATGCTGAACTAGCCCACGAACGGGCGTCGACAGCCCAAAACCACAACCTGCTCGACGGATCACCGTACGGACCGAGACTATACTCTCGAGGGTGCGACTCGGGCGACCCCTCGAGGATGGAACTCCACCCGGGCAAATGGGCTGGCCTCGAGGACGGAACTTTGCCCGTGCGAATGGGCAGCCCTCGAGCATGATAAAACCCTCGGCTACCTACTCCCAGTATGGATCCAGGCGCATTTAATGCATTTTACCTGCTCCCGCCTAATCGTATGGCCACAGTTATCGAAATAGCTACGGGTATGGCAGTCAAATCCTGCTTTTACCGCCCATACCCTAGAATCTCGCGGATTGTACCTTACTGCCGCGCCATACCGAGCACTGTGCCCCGTTCGCCACCCCCTCGAGACGCATATTCCCTGCATATCCCGAGGTTTGACCTTATCCGATGAGTCTCGACCCAAGACCTCGACCGTCGCCCCTCGACACCATCACGCCGACCCTCGAGCGGGACTTCAACAACTTCGGTCAACACTTCAACAACTACCGGCGCGACGGCCGCAGGGCTTCCCATACCGATGCACGCCTCTACAGCGGCGCCAACATGATCGGCATCAACGTCATACGTCACCGACCATGTTAGCACTAAAAACATGTACTCCTGTGCCCCTCCTTCGCCTATAAAAGGGGAGCCAGGACTTTAGCCGGGGGATCCTGGAGCTTGATACGCTAAGGTTTAGATCACAGAATAACACCGTGAGACAGTGTAGAGAGCTAAGCGCCCGAAACGCTCGAGCTCAAGCCCACACTTCTCACACCCGCTTGTATTCACCCCTGTACTAGCGCTTCGGTGCAAGATAACACGAACCATCCTCCCCCGCTGGACGTAGGGCCTTCTTTGCCCGAACCAAGATAAATCGTTGTGTCCTTCTTGCATCACCCACCGAATTAAGGGAGCACGCAATTATGAATTTACTCGTTGGTGTTGACCCCCGGGGTCAAAACACCAACACGACACTTCTCGCCTCACATCCGATCGAAAGGATTCATGAGATGCACGCCGAGGCCGGCAACGTCCCAGCCGTACGAGGCTCGAGGGCTCGACCGTTCCTGGCACCCGTCGACGAAAGAGGGTCAAAATTGGCCTGGGGCTCAACGCACCCCTCGGAAAAACACTACAACTCTCGTTCAGGTTATCTTAACCTTTCGGGGTCGCTAGTCGCATCCAACAGGGTCATCACCCCTCGACAAAAGACAAATAAAGACCTCGAAGGAGTCTCCCGACTCCTCCGAGGCCTCGGGGGCTACCCCCACGGGGGACGCTCGCGCGCCCCCACGGAAAAATTATGAATCACTCCTCACTCCTGACTAATGACCCCCGGCTCGAGTGCCAGCACTCGCGCAGGGGCTCGGGGGCTACTGTCAAGTACCTAGGAAAGGGGTACCCCAAACCCTCGATTAAATCAAATTAACTCCTTGGGCCATCAACACAAACCCTCCAAATCATCTCTCACCCCGTTCAAAAGCGGGAAGGCTAAGACATACTGGGCCGGCCCACGAATGGGCGACGACAGCCCAAAGCCTCCACCTGCTCGATGAGCTCCCGTGAATCAAGTCTGTACGCTCGAGGGTACGGCTCGGACGGTCCCTCGATGACGGAACTTCGCCCAGCGAACGAGCCGGACCTCGAGGATGGAACTTTGCTGAGCGAACGAGCCGGCCCTCGAGGATGGAACTTCAATGAGCGAACGGGCAGCCGTCGAGCACGACACACCCCTCGAATACCTACTCCCTGTACGGATCTAGGTGCATTCAATGCGTTCTACCTGCTTCCGCCTAACTGTATGGCCATGGTAGCAGTAACAGTTGCCAGTACATCAGTCAAATCCTACTTTTACCGCCCATACCCCGGAATCCTACGGACCGTACAACACTGTTACAACACGCCGAGCACTGTGCCTCGTCTGGCACCCCCTCGAGACGCAATCTTCACCAACTCCTCTGTATTTCCTAGAGCCATTCTTATCCGTTCGGGCCTCGAGCTCCTCGACCGCCCCCTCGAGTAAGACTGAAACAACTCCAGTCAACACTCCAACAACTCCCGCCGCAACGGATCAGCAAGCTCAGGCATGGGCACCGGTCTTTCACCGAACCTCGACGGCATCATCCCATGCACGAGAAGGATAGTGGCGTCACCTCTGAGTACATCGCTACAGGACCTGCCATGCCTGACGTACATCTCTACAGCGACACCAACATGATCGGCATTGACTTCATACATCATCAGCTACGTTCGCCCTAATGCATGTACTCCTGTACCCCTACTTCATCTATAAAAGGAGGCGCCAGGCCCTTAGCGTAAAAAAGGAGTATCCGACATTCAAGATACGAACACACGAGATCACAATACGAAGTGGCATAGAGAGCTAGCAAGCGCCCAAAATGCTCTAGCTCATACGCCACTCACCCGCTTGTATTCACCCCTGTAGTAGCACTTCGGTGCAAGATAACATGAACCATCCCCCCCGCTGGACTAGGGCCTTCTCTTACCCAAACTAGGATAAATCTCCGTGTTCTTCTTGCATCACCCACCGGATTAGGGAGCACGCACACACAAATTTACTTGTTGGTGTTGACCCCCGGGTCGAAACACCGACAGGCGTTCACTCCGGTTAAGGTCATTCAATTTGGTTAATCCTTAACTGGCTTCAATTGCTTTAACCTGAAGCTCTGGTGTTAACCTGATTCACTTGCTTAACTGGCTTCAACAGTCTTAACCCGAAGCTCTGGTGTTAAATAGATTCACTGGCTTAACCGGCTAGTACTTTGTAAAAGGCCCCTCACCAACTGCCCATTCCTAGTCCTTCGCACTAAAACCTTCCTGGCTGGCTGGCTACAGCAAGGCAGTAAGGCAAGACACAAATTAACAGGCGAGGGAATAGAGTAGATTCTGTAGACTCACGGTGGGGATCTACGACGTCGTCTGATGGAGAGCCATGGCGGCGGCCCCCAAGATGGCGAGTCAAGATGGCGATTCCGCCGGCCCCCAAGATGGTGATTCCGCCGGCGCTATCCCCGGTCGGCCCAAACCCTATCGAATCACCATCGCAGCGTCGCCAATGGCCTCTGTCGCCTGCATACACGGAGAAGGAGTCGGGACAGGGTGTTCACGGACAGAAAGAAGGGAGCCGCGTGGGTCGACCCCGTCCTACCCGGCTTCAATAGTCTTAACCCGAAGCTCTGGTATTAACCAGATTCACTGGCTTAACCGGCTAGTACTTTGTAAAAGGCCCCTCACCAACTGCCCATTCCTAGTCCTTTGCACTAAAACCTTCCTGGCTGGCTGGCTACAACATGGCAGTAAGGCAAGACACAAATTAACAGGTGAGGGAACAGAGTAGAGGCGACATTTGCGATTCTGTAGACTCACGGTGGGGATCTGCGACGGCATCTGATGGATACATCCCGCAGTGGATGCCGCCGCTGCTCATGCCTGGGTTCGCGACGTACATCTGCATGGCCCCATCACCGTCGAAGATCCTACCGTGGCCGCCCGTGCCTCCACCGCCGCCTCTGCCTTTCTGGAGTGTCCCGCAAGCCCCCTGCGTCATCCCGGGGATGCAACGAACCACGTTCCAAGGTGGCGTGGTGGTGGGGGTAGTATTCTTGATGGAAGGTGTGTAAAGAAACTTTTCTGGTAATCGAAGGTGGAGGGGCAAGAGTGACTGGTGCAAGAACCACCATCAAGTACGATAAGATCATCTCCAAGCTCCCTGTGGATGACAAGAAGAAAATCGAGGATGCTGTCGATGGAGCCATCAGCTAGCTAGAGAGCAACCAACTTGTTAAAACCGACGAGTTCGAGGACAAGATGAAGGAGTTGGATGGCATTTCGGTTGAAAGAATAGGAACCGAATTAGCTTAGAGCCCACCAGAGAGCAACAACAATCGACTTGCCTAGCTTAGATGCTAGCAATGAATGTTTCACACAAAAATCAAAGTTAGTTTTCAAAACTAGTAGTGAGGCATTACTGAATTTGAATTTGCTTGCGTGGAGACGAATTACAGATTCAATTGATGATCATAGACAAGGCTTAGAGTCTCAGTCCGGATGCATCAAAACTATGAAGCAAGAGTTGCAGCGCACGAAGCAAGAGCTGCAGTGCACGAAGCAAGAGCTGCAGAAGCTGAAAGGGTCAGGGTCAGCTACAGTTTAACCTAGGAGTTTGGGAATGTGTTCACTGGATCTGCTACTTTTGGCGATCTTGATTGGGTGGTTTCTAAGGGGGCGTAATGGGGAGGAGGCATTTAGGCAACTTGTGCTGAGCCCCTAGGTCCATCTTGCTACTGATGTTGGCATAGTTGGTAGAACTAATGTAGGTCTAGTAAACTTTGCCTAGATGTGGTGCTGCTATAATGTTACCTAAAATAACTGGTATGAACTCTGGTGTTCGGGTAGCCGAGGTGGCTACAGGTCAAGAAACAATGGAGGAAGGCAGCAGACTATGATTCGTGCCCTTGAGCAGGAGAAAGCAAGAGTGCGGCAATGGATTATGTGAACGTACTCTGCCGAGGTGGCTACAGGTTCTTGGTGATGTAATAGAATCTATTGCTGGTGCAATTTATATCAACAGCAGGTGTGACAAGCAGGTTGTTTGGAGAAGCATGAAAAGGCTTGGTGATGTAATAGAATC
>CM041631.1:6582542-6708158 GCA_023333625.1 Bothriochloa decipiens
TTATAGGTTCAGTTTGTTCAGAGTTTTTATTGCTGTCCTTACCGACCAAGTCGAGGTCCTGGGTTCAGTTTGTTCATTCATACGTTATTTTTTCCTTCTGGTAAAATCTGAAACCATGGCCAGGGAACAGTCCTATTACCGGTGATCTCGAGGTGGTTGTTTGAGAATTCGACACAATTACGTCCTCAGGTGTATGTCGTTCTTGCCAGGAACGCACACCAATCCAATTTACCAAAACTTTGAAGCATTGCAGCAAATTTTACAGCTATAAAATTTTGTACTTAATTGAGTAGCAAGATAAATAATATTGAAAACATTTTCCTTATCGTTCCCTGCCTACTTGGGATATTGAAACGAAACAACTTAACATTTAATAATCCGAGCTATCGCAGTCATTGCTCAAAATTTAATAACACCAAAGTTATGCTGATCAGTCACTACTTTGTAACGGTTAAATCATCCATCTGACAATCTCACGGGCGGGACACTGAAGAAAATTCTCACCCATCAAAGGTTCTACAAGGACATTCTCATTTTACACCGGTTCATGCACCAAGTAAATCAAACGATCCGGATAGTGTATACCAAAATTTAAGAGGGCAAATGCCATCTTTCAATCCCAGAACCTGCTCAGAAGACCCTTCTTTTCTTTCTTCATACGGTTCTCAAGGCTTGGGAACTCAATTGCGTTGTAGGCCATATCAAGCACAATAGGATTGCATGGCACTGCCTGGAAGGGAGGTGGGAATTGAGCAATGCGACATGGAGCTCTGGTGTTTTGCTCACCAATTGCTGATTCATAGCTCTAGCATATCAAGAAGATACTTGTTTACCTGAAAAATACAAATATATCATAAGTATCTGTAGTTACAAAATACTACTAACTTGGTTTAATGTGCAAAGTGGCCAGTGAGAACTACTAGTCAACTTAAACCATTTGCAACACTGAAGATAGGCTGAAAAACAGTTAATGGCAGCCAAACATATCAGGTCATCATAATTAATACTAGCTCCGTCCTAAAAAAGAATGCAATTCTAGGTGCATTATTTATTACTCCCTCCGTTCCAAATTATAGTTCATTTTGACTTTTTTGGTACATGCATTTTGCTATGTACCTAGATAAATAATATTTCTAGATACATAGCAAAATGCATGCACAAAAAAAGTCAAAGTAAACTACAATTTGGAACGGAGGGAGTATTAAAGTATCTAAAGTTTAACCAATTATATAGTTTAAATATTAACATTTATGACACCAAATAGGTATATCATGATTTATGAAAAAATATCTCATGACAAATTTAATGGTACTTATTTGGTGTCACAATATTAATATTTTTTACATATAGTTGGTCAAACTCAAGATGCTTTAACTTCATACTGTGCTAGAAATACATTCTTTTTTGGGACGGACAGAGTAATATGCAAGCATACTCAAGTTTGTAGTTTCATCTATGATCTATCCTTTGCTCAAATGCAATTATCTGGACTGATACTTTTGTAACAGTACTTGAGAAATACAAATTTCTATACTTGAGCTATAAATTCCCAAAAGGCAGCATGGTCATAATATGTAAAGTTCAAGTGGCAGCGCCAATTGAAACCCCAGAGACACCCTGAATAGTATCTACAAATCAAATGGTAGCGTCAACCTCCAAAATTGGCCACCATAGCACAACCAAATCTAAAAATCAGAATTAACTGGGTGCAAACCTAGATTGTAAGGGTGTCCTACGATGCAAGGCTTATTCCATGCTTACATGGGCATATTCCATAATGGAAACATACCTTTGTTTTACCATCAGCAAGTGACATAGTTGAGACTCCTTTATAGAAAGTTTTAAAGGAACAATCTCCTCCTCCATAATGCCTGTTGCACGTTCTATGCAGCTATTTGATCTACAATTGTCAGATAGAGACTTCAGATCTTGTATTAAAACCTGTGAAAAATGAGCATGCCTAAGTTAAGCAAGTTTCTTACAATAATAATATGAAAAACGAAGATAATGAGAAAGCCCCACAAAGCCTAATTATCTTGGGATTCAATTTGCTTCATTTCAGTGAAGAACATGAACTATGTTATTAAATAGTTTTTCCTTGAATGCAACTATGTTCTAAGATTAACCAACCAACGAAGTCAATTAACTTGCCATTCAATTTGCTTCAACAAAGAGAAAACCACAGGCTATATCGGTAAACAAATAAAATCCTTGTATCTAGTATCAAGGTCATTAATAGTCCTCAGGATTGGAAGTGATATGCCAGTAAAAAGATTGCAAGGTTTTGGTTCAGAGTTGGTTGTGTCAGTGGCAAACCTTGTCATGACTGTTTGCGAGCTGTTGCAGTGCAGAATCAGCGAGAGTACGAGCATGGCAGAATAATGCATATGCTTCAGCTCTTTTGCCTGCTGAACTATATGACTTTGCCAAAAAGAAACATCTGCACAACATTTCAAAATGAAATATGTAAGGATAATCCACCAGGCAATAGATTTAAACAGAGTTGAACCTTGCTAACCACCTGAAAGATTTATAAACAGATTTAGTGACTTACTAACTATGCAAGTGACATACTTGCATGTATCAAACTCTTACTTAACCCATCTTTTAATTTGTTGTTTAGTAATATACATAATTGATGCAGATAGCAAGGAAGGCAAACCAACATGTAAAAGGGTGAAGACCATAAAGTAGTTAAACAGATTTATTGTGAAAAGAGAGAATGATGTTAGAAAGTTAGTCGTTAAAGAGCACGCCAAACTTGGATACAGTGTAACGGACCTCTCAGCTCGGAAAGTCGAGCCTTTCAGCTTATACTCATGAATAAAAGAGTTCTCTTCTTCATTTTTGTTTCTTCCGGAGCTAACTAAATCTGTCAAGTCCGTTGCATTCTGCAAAAAGCAGTCTCACATCAGCAAAAGTACAAGGTCAAGTAAAGACTTGATAAAATGCCTAAAAAGAGGATGTGACAGAAAACAAACATACCTGAATAAGCAGATCATATAGGCGAACAAGTTCTTCTGGCTTTGTGATTCGCTCATTTTTCTCATCTCGATGCTTTGTGACTTTACTTTTAGCAATGCTAACAAGTAACTGGTTACGTTCTATAGTCCTCAATCCTAGAACAGCACTAACAGCCTTGTCAAGACCATTCAGATCATCTCTTATATCCTCAGCATTGCCAGCAGAAGCCTACATTCGGGGGGGAAAGGATGTTAGAATACAAACCGTAACCACTGAATAACACATCTCTATTCTCTAGTATGTTAGTCTGTACTAAATATAACATATAACAAGTAAAAACAACAAATGCGTACCAGGTCATTGCGGATGCAGCTCCGAGCATCATGGTATGCAGAAAATATTTTATCAAATATGGCAGGCTTTTTGTCAGCAGCAACTGATTCTGTGGCTGCACCACTCAAGTCTCGCTCGAGCTGCTGAGCCGATCATATATAATTCAATAAGTACATAAATATAAAACTAAAAGGTTGCAGCAAGAAAATTGATCAAATAAGGATTGTATAATCAGTCATTTTATCATGACCTCAATTTTATAGAATCTCATTTCGAAACAGAAGGGCAGTATTATATGGTAATCCTGCACAATATTACTCCAGAAGTAACTATATATATACCTTTCAAAATGAAGACACGGGTCTTTGCATTTGCTAGGAAATGTGCGACCAAGCCAATTGAACTCGGTCATGGAAGCTGCCTGCTGTGACCTCGTCTCAGCTAATACAGCCTGAAAAGTTTTCAAAATACATATAAGAATATAGGAAGAATAGGGCATCTAAACAGCCAAAAAGAAATTACAAGCAAACGAGTTGGTGTCAATTTTATGAAACTATATATATCAAAAAATAGTCCAACGTTCCAGAAAATAAAGTCATAGCAATGGTGGGCCAATCATGAAATCAGATGGCAGGACAAATGTAGATAACTGCACCGTATAGACATAGATGTTAGGCATATATTTGGGAGGAAATAGAGAGATCTGAAAAACCTCTGTAGCTCTCCTTGCATAGAATTGCAAATTTCTTTGTTAACTTTCCACAGTGAGAACAATTAGCACATCTAACATATTAAAATTGTGCATATTAAAAGGCATATCGTTTCAAAATGCACTATAATTGTCCTGCAGACAGCCGGATCTTCAGCTGTTTAATCAAAATATCAACTTGCCAATAGTGGCATTGTGATGCCTTCATCAGAACAGCTAAAGTGATCTTAGGGAAGTACACTACCCTAGTGCTACAAGTTCAAGAATGTAGCAGTCAGCCAGTCACTAGCCCATCTGTTAACTGAATGCCAAAATTCACAGACGCAGTTGCATGCAATATCGAAAGTAAAAAAAAAATAATCAACGGTAACATGATGATTTGGTAAACAAGACATTGCAACAAGCATGATATATATAAGCATGACTTGTACAGAAACGAAGCACTTCCAGATCATGAATAGAACTTTGTGGACCGCAGGGCATGATAAAACTCAAAAATTAAAAAACATACTCTCTCCGTTCCAAATTGTAAGTCGTTTTTGGCTTTTCTACGTTCATTCATAGCTTTTGCTATGCAGCTAAATATACGCTACATCTAGATACATATTAAACAGTTATGGCTTATAAATCTAGCATGCTTGCTACTGAAATGTCAGATGAGCAATAAGACGATAAATACCTCCAACTTCGCCATGAGAAGATCATTAGCAGTATCCAGGAGTTAGGTTGCTTGTAAATATGATCCACCAAGTTTGTGTGAACAGAAATCAATCATAGGCTCCACTTCGTCAATGCGCTGACGGCATAAAAGTTGATTTTCTATACTGCCATACTTCCCAAGCTCCTCATATCCCTATAGAGAAACAAATAATAAATTACTCAAAATCATAACAAAACACCCTAATTACTCATTCAAAAAGTACCAGTAATAAAAATATCCACACAATAAATAATGCCAGGCTCTAATGATCATAAATTCTGACAATAAGCAGGATTCCACAAACCTCGTATTCAACAACAGTATCTCCTGCAAGCAATGCAAAATCATTCAGGCAAAGAGGTAGTCACAACAATGACAAAAGGATCCCCATTCTACCTGGTAAGAAAGAGCATGATAGGAAACGAAACAAGCATAAACAGGCCCAAAGTTTGAAAAGAAATTTCGAAATTTCCTGGTACAGGTACAACAAGCGTAGAATTGGGTCGCAGGGTACAGCAATTCGATAAGGAAACACTTCAACCCAGATCAAATTTGAGATCACAGCAGACAAGAAGACAGAAAAAGGACTAATGATCGAACTAGACGCGCAGATCTGGGGGAGGGGTCGAGCAGGATCGAGTGGCATAACGCACCGGTACCGCGTTAGTGAAGAGGGAGGGTAAGTAAGCTCACCGTTGATGGAGAACCTGATGGCCGGCTTCTCCTCGACGGAGGAGGAGGAGTCGACCTGCATGTCCGATGGCTGCTGGTCCGCGGGCTTCGACATGGCGGTGGCTGCGGAGGCGGCGGACCTGCGGCGGAGGGCTCAGATGCGGTCGAGACGAAGGGCAGCGGAGGCGTGCGTCCGTCCTCCCGAAAAAGTTTAAACCCTACTGGATTGAATTGATGTAATCCGGGTAAATCCAAACATATAATATCAAATTCCGTATCCGAACCAAATACCCCGAGTTGTACCGCAACCCACGTGTATTGAGAAGGGTTTCGCGCAGAGGGGGACGAAAGGCAGGGGCGCGGGGGACAAACCTGGTGGTGGCGTGGTGCTTGTCGCCGGCGAGCGGCGAAGGGCCCGGCGAAGCCCTCGGCACCTGGCGTAGGGTCGGGACGGCGGTGCCAGTCGTCGCGCTGCGGCGCGGGGCTGAACTCCAGTTGTGGAAGATGCCTGGCGTGGAAGCTGCCCAACCTGTTTGGATTTTGGGCCTCCCAAATCCAGGAAGGTCCGCCAAGGAGCAATCCAACACAACCCGTTTTTTTCTTTTTTGTTCGTGGGCTGCAAAAGAAATGAGCGGGCCGGGAGAAAAGAAAAGCACACTCCTGATTTTCCTTCTCCCGTTCAGCGCTCTCTTCACTCTCTCGCCGCGCTTCGACTGGCGACCGCCGCACCCACCCTGCGCCAGGTGCCGAGGGCTTCGCCGGGCCCTTCGCCGGCGACGAGCACCCACCAGGTTCGTCCGCCCCTGCCGTACTTCCCCTTCCTGCTGCGCGAAACCGAGCTCCCCAACCCTACCCTAACGTAAGCTATTTGCTATCTGCATTCAGATCCACCAGTCGGGCCTGTTCCCTCTCAATACGTATGGAATGGAGAAGATTATTTTGTTTCTGAACGAGGACTAAATATACATTTATTGAATCCACTATCTTCGATCGTTATTCGGTGTCCTATAGTGGATCAGCCCCTGCCTCAAGTGAATCCGCAATGGTTCTGCCTCATCGAACCACCAAACTGCTGGAGGCTGATGAAGCCCAAAGCTTTGTGCATAAGCTTCAGCTCAGTGTCTCGAAGGGCCTTCCTCATGGTTTGCCAGTGCCAGGCTTGAGAACAGAAGAACATGAGCTGGTAGGAATTCAATTGCTTCCAATATGAATATGATTGTGATTCCAGCTGATGCTCTTGTGCTCATGACGCCCTTGTGACATTTCGCAGGTTAAGGCTGTTTTCCAGGTGCTGCAAGGCTTCGAGACGTCCTGGCTCTATTGGGACAGTACTGTGCCTCGGTACCGTGAGAAAGCGGGTATACATGTGGCTCATTTGTCACTGACAGGCCTCAGGTCCTTGTTGAGTCCGTTCCTGTTCACGGCAACAAGCTTAAAGCAAGTGGAGCTTTTCATGGGGAAGGTTAGGACTCGCCTTCACGAGATTCCTACGTTGGATGCGTTCGCTAGCTCGGTTGATTCTTGGCTTCAGGTGAGGTTGCAATTCAGGATGTGCATATATTTCTTGGGCTTGAATTTTGTGTAATCTAAATAGATGGTGTTTATCCAGTCCAAAATTCCAATTACTGTTGTCATATTAATTAACATCAGAGGCTCCGCGAAGCAGCTCTAAAGGGGGAAGAGAAGCTATTTGTTTCAGACAACAGGACTATAACTCTACTGGGATTAACTGATTCATTGTCAAGGTCAAACTTCACTATGATACTTTGCTACTTTTATTCCTCTAATGTTATTTGAGTGTGTTCACAGGTTTGTACATTTTTTAGGCAAGAACATTTGAGTTTGAACTGTTCTAGCAAACTAATAACTTGTTAATTTTTTATTATGATGAAGTATGTAATTGATTTTAGAGAGATCAACTCTTGTGGGCAAATATCCTGGTGCCAGTTTTTTATTGAGTATACCACATGAGCTTTTCATGCACAATTTTAGGACCTGTCAGATTTGTTTTGTAAAACATCAGTCACTTTTTTTTATTATATGTATTGCAGTTTACGTTCTGGAGCAGAACATTTATCTCAAGTTTTGCATGGAGCTGTGCCAGATGGCTTTTGGGATTCTGGTGCGCACATGGCATCTAGTCAACTTTCAGTTCATATTCTCGACCATCTCTTCAAGAAGTTAAATGAAGTATGTCTTCTGGAAGATGGCGAGGTTGCAGCAAGAACCAATTGCTCAAATATCTGATTGTTTTATTTCAGTTATTGTAGTGCCTGCTAATTAATATGATCTGTATAAATTCCAGGGCGAGCCATTTCATATGCTGCTAGTGATATTTACTGGAAGCTTGTTGCCTTATCTTCAATGTCTAGATTCCTGGATTTATGATGGTATCCTTGATGACCCTTATGAAGAGGTATTGAAGAAACAAGTCCTTTCATTCCTTTTTTAGATATATTTCACGAGCATCCATTTTATGGTTCCAAAACACTACAAAAGTAGCCCGACTTGTCTATTGGCCTGAGTATATTGAATTCAACAGTAAATTATCAGAATTTCATGATTATGTTATGTGCCTTGAAGAGTTCAACAAAAGTGTACATGAGATTGTTTCATCCTGTTCCCTATATTCGATGTATATCCTGAAAGTCGGTCATTTCCTTATTTCAGGGTTCAGGGTTTAGGGTTTGCCTCAATAAAATGCTATGTGCATACCCATTTCTTTGCAGCATAAAGTAGTTACCCATTGATGTCTAAAACACATCATTTTCTTTCCATATTTATGTAGTTAATTAAGTATAATTATAAACCCTTTGATTTAGATCGTTGGTAGTTCTGCATTGCCTTATAGCAGCTTGACATTATCCTGTTGAGATTTGATAATGAATGACATTTAATTTTTCTGATCTATAGCTTGAATTTCAAAGGTTCCAATTTTTTTATTCAGCCACTTTTCTCTTCTCTAGATGTTCTTTTATGCAAATAATGCGGTTACAATAGATCAGCCAGCATTCTGGGAAATGAGCTATATGCTCAGAGTAAGAGGTTCCCGAGTTGATAGTTCAACAACTTCAACTGATAGCGAATCTATCAAGAAAAAGGAATCAAGCAATCAGGAATCTGCTACTGCAGGAGCTTGCTTGAATGTGAACAATCAAGGTTGTGTGGATATATTATGCCCAGTATTCTTGAAGGATATTGCAAGGGCCATTGTGTCTGCTGGAAAATCCTTTCAACTTGTCCAACACGTTCAAGACGTACATCAGATTCAAAGTCACAAAGGTACACATGGGTCCAATTTGTATCAGAGTACTAACTGCAGTGGTCAACAGAAATTCTGGTCAGATATGTCAAGTTTAAGAATCCCTGATGATCGTCCACGAAATAAAGATGCTCTTGAAGTCTCCACAAGTCAGTTTGGAAATGATTCTCGTGAAATGGGACTCCTAACCTTGTCTGAAATTTTCTTGATATGCCTATCTGGTCTGTTAGAAAATGGTGACCATGTTTATGAGTACTTAAGAACACTGCATGCTGATAGTGTTCCAAATATGGAAAATGGGAGCAAGAGCAACTTGAAAGAAACAGAGGATACATGTGCAGGGAACATCACTGAGAAGACTTGGGTAAAGCTCCTAAAGGATGCTACATCAGGAAGGAAATGTGATGGTATGGAGAAGACCATAAATGCTGTTATGGAGAAGCCAGTATTTGCCCCTGGCTGCCCAAAAGATGCATCATCCAATGCCATAGAAGGGCTTTTCACTTTATCTTGTTATGAAAATCCAGCTGTCACTGCTTGCAGAGAAGTGCTACTGAGGAACCCAACTTCTTGGAGTGAACTGAATATCTCTGAAAGTTTTCATCTCCCTCCACTGAATGATGGGAACATGTGAAGAGCTATATTTGCTGATGGACATTCTGCAGGAACTAGCACTGATTATAAGTTTGGTTTCCAGTTCGATGATTTGGAATATGTCCGCCAAGAAGATGACAGAAGGACCTTGGAGGACCTTTATGCATTCCCGACTCTTCTTCCTTGTGCAAAAGTAAGACTTGCTTCTGAAGTATAGTTTGTTATTCATGTTTCCTAGTTATCTCTAATCCCATTCACTTCAGGAAAATGTGCTGCTGTCAGAAATTTTACCTGTGCAGAAAGATAGTACACTAGCATCAAGAGTTTTGAAGTTTATTCAGAATATGTGTGTGAAAGATCCTCTTCAGCCAGTGGGTATCATCCAAGAATGCCTTTCCAAATGCATAAAGAGACAGGTCTGCTCAAAACTTGTATTATTATGTTAAAATTGTTAATCTATTTGTATAAACAAGTCTGTGCTTTTGTCCCCTTTTAGGTCGATCACATAGGCAATCAGATCCTGTCCAAGCTAATGGGCAAATGGAGATTAATGGATGAATTGTTTTACGTGCTATTTATTTAGGTCTGTGATCACTAAGTGTGCTTAAAACCCCAAAGAACTGCTTACTCGTGTTTCCCTCAGACTGTTTAAATCAAGTAAAGAAAGAAACGTGATTTTACTAATTACTTGAACCTTCAGGGGACATGCTGCAGCAGTTTCTGATAACAATTTTTGATAAGCTTGATAGAGGGAATTGCTGGGATGATGACTTTGAGTTGAATAATTTGTTGCAGGTGATTCATGTTGCAAGTTTACTATCTTAGTGTCTTGTTAATATCTATGCTTCATTAGTATTCAGTTCTCTTATAGTCTTATGGTACCTTTCATGCAGGAATCCGTAAGAAACTCAGCTGACAAAATGCTCCTGACAGCACCAGATTCTTTGGTTGTTTCGTTAGCAAAACATGACACACACAATTGTGAGGAAGGTCCATCAACTTCCAAAAAAGGTCGTGCACTTGGTTTTGGCATTGATGCCCTTGACATGCTAAATTTTACATATAAGGTATGCACCAAACAAGAGCAAGCTTTGTCTGCATTTTTTCCTGTATTTTTATTTATTTTGGTAATGGCAGGTGTCTTGGCCTCTTGATTTAATTGTTAATACAGAAGCACTGAAGAAGTATAATCAGGTAATGCCTTGCTTTCTACTGTAAGTATTAGACATGATTCAATATAACTAATGCATTTGTCATTTTGGTGAACCAGGTAATGGGATTCTTACTGAAGGTCAAACGTGCAAAATTCGTTTTGGATGAAACCCGAAAGTGGATGTGGAAAGTAATGATCCATACGACTTTTAATGTTTTTTAGCCATCATATAACATCATTCTTTGTTATGAATTTTCTTTTTACAAAGCTGGAAATGTTATAAATTGATATATTGTTGGGAGTTGACAATTAAATGTGGTTTTAGCTTGTCATCATGACAATTTAATTTCCATAAATGAATCCTCTTTTTTTGGCAGACCAGAGGCAGGACTGCCCCAAATTTCAAACAACACCTAATAGTGGCACAGAAACTCCTCCATTTTGTCGATGCATTTCATCAGTATGTCATGGACAGAGTGAGTTGAAATATGTTTGCTCAGTTCCTTCCCTTAAATCACTGTCTGTCTTGTACTGATGGCATTTTTTGAGTAGGTTTATCATAGTGCGTGGACTGAGCTTTGTGATGGCATGGCGTCTGCTACTACACTAGATGAAGTCATGGAAGTTCATGAGGCATATCTCTCTTCTATTCAACGACAATGCTTTGTGGCCTCTGATAAGTTGGTAAGTATCTTTGCCATTTTTATATGAATCAATAAGTCATCTGATGTTTGAATTTGGATAAGAATGGCCATTCGCTGTGTTTTTCAGTGGGCTCTCATTGCCAGTCGAGTTAAGACTATTCTTGGATTAGCACTGGACTTTCACAATGTTGAACAAACTCTCGGTACTGGTGGGACAGCTTCAGCTGTGAGGGCACGATGCGAGATGGAAATCGACAGGATTGAGAAGCAATTTGATGAGTGTGTCGTATTTCTCCTGAGGGTAGGTTTCTAAATCTATTTGCTACCAGTAAAAAGATCGGTCTTCTGAAGTTTTTTTTTCTTTAGATTGACTAACTATGAATTTTATAACCCCTGCAGATCCTATCTTTCAAGCTGAATGTGGGCCATTTCCCCCATCTTGCCGATCTAGTTACAAGAATCAACTACAATCACTATTTCATGTCTGATAATGGGAGCTTCTCTGCTATTCCTGGGTCCCAGCCACGGTAGTATAGACTAGTAGTTGAGCAGCAGCGGACATAATTGTTGGTGCTACTAAACGATTATGAAGAAGTATATATATACCCAGTGTAGTGTGTGTTTTTTTTTCCTTTTTGAGAAGCTCCAGATATGTCGTTTATTTATCGTCCTTTGAAATACGTAACATGTTGAGATATTGTACACATGATTTGGATGCGAGTGCTAATGCTTTTCTCCAAATTGGAACAAAAATTATGCGTCCAGCTTCTTACAGAATGTATCAGCACATTGTTTTCAAAAGGATGACATGGTCCTTCAAAAAGATGGCATAAAACGCGGTTGATTCTATTACATTTTACTTTACTGCTTATCCATGGAATCAACCATATCTCCAGAAGTTAAGATTAAGAATAGGTACTCAGGGTTTTTTTTTTACATGCGATCGCTCCAGAGTTCACAATGAAACAGTGCAAGACGTTCGTCATTCTTCCAAGAAAGGAACCAGAAATAGACCCAGTCACAGATGCAACACCTGAAGTACTGACATTGATAAAAAAACGCTCTACCATTGCTTGCATCATCCATTGTCACAATGTAATTAACTACATTAGCTAAGCAATTTTAACCGACTGGATTGTTACCACTGGGCGCGCGCACACATTCAGGGCTCATGACTGATGAGTACACTGTACACCAACTTGCCGTTATGCCTGGTGCGTGTTCCTTCAGCGATGACATGGTCTGTTACATCTTGTTGGCCCAACAGCTGCATCGGAGCTTAAAGGGAAAAAAAAAATGAGCATGAATGCTTGAATCGATGCCCAAAACAACACAAAGCATCATTGTTCAGGATTTTCTCTCAAGACAACATATGTTTCAATTGTAGTCTTAAGTGCCACACCTAAAAGACAATTTTCATTTCTACTTTCATTCCAAATTATAAAACGTTTTGAATTTTCAAGCTATGTATCTAAAGGCAGTACATACCCAAATGTATAACAAAACCTACGTATTTAGAAAAATAAAGTTGTCTTATAACTGTGAACGAAGGGGGTGTTCAGTATTTAGTTACCACCACAGCTAAGGGTCTGTTCGTTTCATCTTTTATGTGGTTTCCGGCAGCCAAAATCAGAAGCTGAAACAAACAGTAGTTATTGAGTTAATTTTTGGAAAAAATGGCTTTTGAAAATGAATTAAAATATGAAAAACATGTTTTCAGCAGCTTTTCTGGTTTTTGATGTGTGAGATATTAAGAATTTATTATAAAGCCAATAGCCAGAAAACAAAGGTAGAAAGTGATTTTTTTAGTTAAAAGACTAAAAGCTGACGCCTCAAAGGCAAAAACAAACAGTCTTACCCCACCTGTCACAGGGTAAATTTTATTGTCTAACTTTAACTAAGGGCCAAAAATGTCAAGGGGTATTAAACAGAAGCTAGCCAAAACTAAAATTAACTTCTGCTTATATAAGTTACATCAGCAATTGGGAATTTGGGATATTTGCCATCTGATATAAACTGATGGCATTCTCATGTTTCATGTTCAGAAACGAACATACAAGCTGAAGTGCACGGGGTAACCGAAGACTTTAAAACTTGGATATAAGCTTGCCATCAATTTTGTTGGCAAAAGCCAAAATACTAGAAACGCAAGGAGACAAAAATGGTGCAATCCTCTGCAGTGGAGGGTGTCCTACTTGCTTTTGTGTTCTTTTGCCATCTCCACAAAGATCAATCTTCCACATAGAATCTGTTGAGATACAGTTAATTAGAGAAAGTTTAAGATCAAGAATATCATGTAAAGCTGATACCAGTTCACATCAGACTCAGGGAATGAAGCCTCTATATGTTTTCTTATTTTAATTTAATTCAGACATTGAAACCTTAGAACAACAAGATTTGGAAGAGAGTGTTGCTGTGACTCAGGGAATTCAGTACATGGATATGAACACACCAACTGGAGTATTTTGTGTAAGAAAATATGCCAAGATACAATCGCATTTAACAAATAAAGCTACAAATCAACATAAAACTATGTTCGTCTTGCTGGAAACAATTGTTGCCTTGTTGGAAACTAGCGAATTTTGAGCTCGTGCTGAGTTGTGATTATGCAAAAAGTTCGAAATTCCTAAACTATTGCTTCTGAAGGAAAGTGCAATTGAACTATTTACAACAGGACTAATACGACTAATCACTGCTTAGTAAGTGGGACAAATTAAATGCATTAATTCAAAACAATTTTCATGAAAGAAAGCATCCCGGCAGATTTTAAGATAAACTAGTAAATGCTCTTTTACACAAAAGGCCATGTTAAAGGTGTAATACATGGAGTATCCTCATCCTTCAATTCTTTTGCAAATAGGTATTGATAATTGATAACTTATACATCCAGCTTTCAAGAATCATGAGTGTGTTATATATATTTGTGAATGGAGATTTGCAGGAAGAGCAAATATAGAAAAGGTGAAAAATAGAACTTTTGAGTGCTTCGGTGGAGAAAGAAATGGCACCAAAGCTTACACTGCATTATCAAGAATTTTCTAGAGTATCGTGTCAGATAACTGGCTACTAAACAGTCTGCAGCTAGCAGTAAGTAGACATGGTGGCTTCTCCTTCGACTCTAACTTCAGCCTAACTATAGTTCCATTCCAGTCTCTTCATTTATTTATTTGAAAGTGGGCATCGAAAGGAAATTGAGTAAGTATCAATAACGTATTAGTATCAGCAAATAAATGAAGTTCCTGTTAGAAACAAGTGAGCAGAGCAGAAATCATATACCCGGCCATCCATTGCCTTGACAGCTTTCTCTGCCTCTGCTTGCGATGAATATTTGACAAAACCAAATCCCTTGATCCTTCCAGTTTGCTGGTCTCGTATAAGTCGCGCTGCACTTAATAAGATACAAAAAGCAACATTAAACTGTAATACTCCTGTTTTGGTTCAACTCACCTAACCAATTACTGTTAAGAGCCTAATAAACTATCAAGTTTCATTAAGAAACATAAAGATTCCCAACTGCAAGTGGTAAAGAGCATGAGGCAGGGGTAATGTACCTTCCTCTACAGTGCCAAATGGTGAAAAGACATCTTTGAATTCTTCCTCCGTTGTATAGAATGATAATCCTGCAAAAAGCCAAAAACACAACAACAATGAGTTAATACTGCATGCCACAACCGCACAGGAGTAATAACAGAGAACATTAGACAAAATACTTTAAGACATGGCGATGTATATACCCTATGAGCAGAACATGTGTCTTCATCAGAGGGCATAACTAGCAGAATGTTCACAAAAAATGTTATCAAGAAAAGGAAAGGGAGGGTGGGTATGTTGGAAACATTCATATCAGCTTGACATTATACTGTTTTCACATTGTAATCAAGCTCCATGGTAACAAATGAGAATCATCTCCAAAACTCGATTGACAGCAAAATTTCAGAGGAAGAGGAACTAGGTAGGTAGCAATGGCACTAAGTGTTACCATTAAAAGGAATCATATTCTGATAGCATCAGATACTAGTTGGAAACCCTGAAAGCCACATGCTCACTAGAAAATGTCAAAAGCCTAGACCACTAATCAGTGCTATCTTCTGCCAAAACCATAAAAAGTCACAGCTCCACGATATCTGGCTAGCAGGCTAAATGAAACAAACACAAGAGTATCATATCATAACGAAGTCACATACAAGTTCTGGCAGAAATCCAATCATCATATGGTGAACCATGTGACTGCGGAGGCAAGCACAAATCAGCAAAGATGTACTTACTGCTGACAAATATCTCCGTGCTGAACCACCTCATGCCCAGAACCTGAGAGGTCAAACCAGAGAGCCTTCCACCTCGTATCATCATCGGTATGATCTCCACTCTCCCCTTGAAACCCTAGATCCCCCAAGTTACCAGTGCAGAAGCAAAACAGCAAGTGGCAAAGGCACCCATAATAACAATTATATTCCACAATGAGTACATCAAGTCCAGGTGGTCCCTGGGGTGGGCGAAGCGCATTGAGGTCTGGATCTCGCAGGAGATGCTGGGATTCTTGTTGTAGCAGGCGAGGCAAACGGCCTCTTGTGGCAGCTTCATGATGGACATGGTTTTAGAGGAGATGACGATGTTGGCTAATCCTGATTCAGCACCTTGACGATGCAAATTTTGTAGGTATCCATGCTCTTCCTGGTCTTATTCTTCCCCTTGGTATGATACACCCCACTTGTTCTTCATTTGCTCTTGGGTGTATAGCTTTTTGGTATGATTATAGAACTATTTTACAAGATTTTCATAGCCCCCACTGTTTCAAGCAAATGTTGTTAAAAGACCTTCACGTCAAAAGCATCCCATTTTGCCTTGGCATCTCCATCTACCTAGCACGGAAACTCTCTTAGAAATTTTATTTTAATTGACCCCCATCGACTAATCAACCAATTAATTAATGATTACATCCATTCATAAGTCATAACAAGCGCAAAACTAATATTGCTAAGAGAGAGAGACGGTTTGGGTGGAATGTCTATAAAGCCATTAAGCCAATGCTTGAAATCAAATACGGCGTATCTACACAGGCTCCATATATCTCCATCCGCACTTCTGCAGGAGCCAGGAGAGAAACTGAAGAAGGAAAAACGATCTGACCTGCGGCGGCGGCGCGACCGTTGTCCTCGTGGCGCCGGCGGAGGAGATGCGGCTCGGGGTGGGGCAGGGTAGCGTGTAGGGGGTTGCAATCTCAGGGTGAGATGACACAGGGGTGGGATGGGGAGCCGGCTGCGGCGGCGGCCGAGGTAATCGGAGAGTCGGCAGGGGAGTTTGGGAGAGCGGGGAGCCGCGTCTCACGTGGAAGTGTTGAACTGTGGATTTTGGGCGACGCGCCATCGTCAGAAGACCTTTTTTTTTTTTTGCCAGAAGCGACGCAAACGGCCTGCGTGCCGAGGCTTTTTTAACGAGTACTCTAAAAAAGCAATTCATATTTTTTAATGAGTCAAACAAATATAATTTGATTAAATCAATACAAAAAATATTAAGTTTATAATACCAAATAAAAAAATTTGCAAGTAAATAAGAATCTTATACTAGATTAATTACATAACATGTTTTTATGATAAACATAAATGGAGATATAAGTGTTAAAACTTTTCTATAAATCTGATTAAACTACGAAAAAATTACTTATACAAAACCTAGAACTAAGGACGGAGAAAGTACTCCCTATTTTTTTAAAAAAAAATACACCTCGCGCTCCATAATAAGAAGTTAAATGTTTTAAAGTTCAATTAAATTTGTAGGGTAGTAGTATAGTGTTTGATTTCTAAATATACATTTGTTATGAATTTAATGATATTTATTATTTGTCTTTTGTAGCGGATCGGCAAAGTGCTTATATGCGATCAGACGCCATGAAAGAACTTGTATGCAGTACTAGGGATTTGCGTGCGAGCAATGGCGACGGTACCATTCATAAAGAAAAGGCAATATGAAGATTAGATGTGTGCAGACACGAACTAAGTATTACTATTACATGTGGGTATATAGATGTTCAGTTCATCATAATCGCACATAAAAGAGTTCAACGATAATCTGCAAAGGAAGCGCGATGTCTGAGATGGCCTAAGATAACATAGTATACATCCAACGAAAGTTAGGAATGCATGTCTTCATGAAGGAGTGAAGGCTTGAGGCGCCAGCTTCGAAGATATCACCATGTTCACATCATCAGTGCAGGTGCCAGCTTCGATCCGATTCCAAGCTGCCTGTTGGCTCACGGTCTGGGAAGCACATGTGTAAACATTAGGCCATATCATCTTAGTGTATACATGATGTTGTAAGGGTGTGGTTGTAGTATACCTCGCCAGCAGGTAGAAAGACTCCTCAGAGACGCCATAGGAGGAGCTGGTATCTGACATATGGCTGCTGTACCTTCCATGATTAGGCTCCTGGTTGGCTGCATGATATGTCAAAACATGATTAGCTGTTCTCCACAATCCAACATAAGCACACTCAAATAATATCATTATATAAACAGAGAATTCTGTCTTACAGGTGAGAGAGCATAAGTGGGATTAACACTTAATCTTGGATAACCAGTACTGTAATAAGTTGAGCCATGATCAGGGGATGATTAATTTTCTTCTTGGCACACAGCTTAGAGACAACTGCACATCTGAAGCTTCAGGTGTCAGGAGAATGAAATTCTATTAGTAAAGTGTGCAGGCACAAAAATGTTGCAAAAATGGATTATAGTACTGGATGCTGAAAGGGACATGTGTATTTCAAAACGTTTCTACCATTGCTTTACCTATGAATTTATGAAAAATTGATAGAGGCCGACACTATTAGTATCAGGACTACTACTATTGGCCGAAGGGTGTATAATAGAAAAATAATCTGGTAACTACATGTTAATCGATGAGCCTCACAACTCTTTGTTCCTATATTCTAGCAAAACAAACACATAACAGAAGAAAGCTCCATTGCAACATTAAATGGTGTATGGCATAGCAGAAATATGAAGACACAGGAGGATGAGACAGAGCAACAGGAGATGAATTCATCAGTTTATACTTTTCATATACCAAGCTAGGATGTTCCCAAAGAATTGTACAAGGCCAAGCATCTAGCAAGTAACAATATGTAAATTCAGTGTACAAATCAGTGCTACCTTCAAAAAGTCATGAATAAATAACTACACATCACTTTTTAATCATGTCATTGTCAAAAAATGTTGATACAGTGAATGAACTAATAGGAATATCTAGTACTGATTCAATATTGCAATATCCTTAAAGGAACAGCAGGAACACGAATAGCTTTTAGGCATATATACATGTATATCATGTTTTGTCTAGAGACATAATCTCATTTAAGTAAATGTAAGCATTTTGTAATAGGGCACCCTTGTTTTTACTGAAAGATTATCAATGCAAATAACAGGAAGTGAAGAACAGATGACAGAAAGTGTTTATCAAAGAACCATACCATGCATATTTGTACCCCATGTAACAAACAAAATCCTCAAGAATATCAAGCTGGGTGGTATGGAGCAGACCAAGATATCCAACGCCAACCCTGCAAAATTTTGATCGTTTCAATAAAGCAGCATTAGTTAGAGCAATAGGTTTGAGGTGGCAACAATAGTACTTACCACAGGGGTTTGAGAGAGGAGCATCTATCTGTGAGCTAGTGACCAACAATGGAGACAGCGAGGAACGACAAATTTGGCTGTCCAGTCACAACATTTCGAATATGTCTGAAAGGCAAATATAGAAAAAAGGCAATTGTGTCTTTAGATCCAATACTGGCTATCATATGCAGAATAAATCAATCCAGAATCCACCAGATCAGAACTGCTTGTCTCGTAAAGGAAACATCATATTCATTTTGTGAATTGAACCTTGCATATTCTTGACACAGGTGAAAATAAAACTCAACTCAAGCATTTGGTGCAGCAACCAGCCTTTGATATTGCGAATGTTTCAAATGGTCTATATCATTTTGAATGGCTGGTTGAAAGTAATTTTATGCAGGAACATACACACAGTAAAATTCTTGAAAAAACATGTGGAAACTTTTCTTTATTTTCATGTTCAAAATACAAAATGTTCATGGCAAATATCGAATCATAAATCTCTTTAAACCTTCTAAGATGGTGAACTTCTGGAGGTTCAAATTGCTTGTAAGGCCTTGTTTAGTTCGCCAAATTGGCGCTAGAATTCCTGTAGCGGAATTCCTGTAGCATTTCGTTTGTATTTGGTAAAAATTGTCCAAGCTTTGACTAATTAGGTTTAAAATGTTCGTCTCACAAAGTATAACAAAACTGTGCAATTAGTTTTTAATTTTATCTACATTTAGTACTCCATGCATATGCCGGCATTTTGATGTGACAGGGAATAGAAATTCTGCATAGTGAATTTGGTGGCCAAATTTGGTGAACTAAACAAAGCCTAAGATGATGATAACTTGTCTGTTTTGACTCGTGAGCTGTGTCCAATGATGTTTCTTCAGTGACACAATTGCAGGGGAAGGAGCATTAGACTACGCGAGTATCTTTACAGATTGGTATGCACCAAGAGAGCTGCAAAGAAAGGAAAAATTGGAAAAACAGGAGTTGCATTTATGTACCTTTCTTTGCTTGCACCTTGTTGCTCGATATTGAAAGAAACTCCTACTGGTCGCTGCTGCCTGCTTCTTCCAGTGCTGCCTTGCATGCCTGCTGCAATATGGAGCGATTCAAAAAAGAAAAGTAATGCGAGAGTCCAGTAGAAGCGTATACCAGCACGACGAGGACGCAGCCTGTGCCCCAGATCCCGGCCCTCTGCCGACTTGGCAGCCGCACTCCCGGACCCCTTCCCTGTTTCCCCTCCGACTGCGCCCGTGTTCCGCCTCCTCAACAGCCCACCGCTAGGTCTGGATCTGGTCCCCAAGCACCTGCAAAGCACGCGCAACACGACGGCGGCCACATTCCACGGTGAAGATGCCAGAGACCCAAGGATTAGACGCCACCGCCGGTAGAAGAGAGGACGACGAAAGGAATTGGCGGCAAGTTGAATCCGCATGCCTGAGGCAACCGGCAGGAACGGAGCGGAAGCCGAGAAGGGGGCCTCAACAACTCTTTTATCCTCGTCGTTGTCCGGCTCAGCTGGCACGCGAACGAGCGGCCAGCATAAGACGCTGCTGCACGGACCCATGCGCATGCACAGAAAGCCATCCCCACCGGCAGCGGCACTGGGGCTGCAGGCGCTGGCACCCATCCCATATTGCCAACGCTACCTGAGAAACCCCGCGGAGCAACGGCCACCGGAGACTATACCACCGCCAACGAGCGCTCGACCACGAAAAAGGTACTGTTGAAATTCCAACCCCCGGACCCACCCCGCAGCGCAGCTTCTGCCGCGGCACGCGCGCACGCAGCGCGAGCATGGACGCCACCACGTCAAGAAGACGCGGGCTGACACGAGGGACCCTATTTAGCTGCATCGAGTAGAGCCCATCAGCCATCGAAACTGAGCCAAACACGGCTTGCACAGGCACGGCGCCTGCGACACCTCCCGCAGAGCATCTGAAAACCCGTTTCCCAGTGGACGCTGCAGCTGGGGCCGGCCGAGGCCAACCAACCAGCAATCGGCAGCGCCCCGGTATCTGCATGCTCTGACCGCACCTAACCGAACTCCTATTTATAAGGCATATGTCAAGGAGCTGACCACAGCGCGATGCACGCAGAACGGCCACAATCTTTTTTACTAATGTGACCACCCTGAGACCGCTTCATGGCCACAACAAATTTACTCTTTAAATTAAATGGATGTGCTGCTTGCCTGGTTTCGGTTTCAACAAATCTTGGGTTCGAGACTCATAGAGATGTATAGAGAGCACACAACGCAAGAAAGAGCTCCCCCCTACCGAACCCACCCGGCCCCCTCCTTCTCCGTTGCCGGCAATTCAACGGAGCTGAGGGGGAGGGGTCCCGCCTCGAGCAGTCGTAGATCGTCAGTTTTAGTATTAGAACAAATTTGTCTATGTCCTTGTTTAGATCTCAAATTTGGCCACTAAATTCACTGTACATAATTCCTATTCCCCGTCATATTAAAATGTCGGCACATACATAGAGTACTAAATATAGATGAAATAAAAACTAATTGCACAGTTTGGTTGTAGTTTGCGAGACGAACATTTTGAACCTAATTAGTCAAAGTTTAGACAATTTTTACCAAATACAAACGAAATGTTACAGTGCGCTGATTTGACGCGGCACTGTGCAGAATGCCAAATCCGGCGCCAACTAAACACGGCCTATATGGCTAGTGCGCTGAGTCGCGTTTCGAGTTCCCTGCTAGTCTTTGCCGTCGTTCTCGTCGTCGTCGGCTTTGCCGTCACCGTCGTCGTCGATGGTCATTGCTCTCAGGTGAAAAATAAAATAATCTCTCTTCCCTCCCTCATATCCACTGCAGCGGCTCCTGGAGAAGCACCTCGCGCCTACGGAGTTTGGAGGCGGCGAGGCGCCGCTCCCTCTCTTAGCCGGCGGGCTGGCACCGCTGCGTCTGCGGGTGGTGAGCTCAGAGCGCCACCCGAGTTGGCGCTGCTGTTTGTCACGACGGCGACTCGTAGAAGGCCTCCTCAACTCGGTACTCGACAACGGTGGTCACGCGGCGGCCATAGTCGTGTTTGACCGTGTCGGCGACGACGGCCTAAGACTACCCGCACTCATAGAACTCTATATTCGCACTCTAACCATCATACAGCGTACTCTATCTCAATTCTTCCGCACTCATCTATTCTTTACAGAGTACTCTATCTACTATGGGGCCCACTTATCACTTTATCTAAGTATATCAATGTGTGATCTAGTTTTGAAGGATTTATTGAAACGAATTCAAGGGTGCAATCGGAATTTAATTTGGTATTTTGGTTTGTGAGTTATACTATTTTTTGTTTGTTGAATATGTGGGGCCCATCGCTTCCTCTCTCCCGCATGTTGTCTCCTCTCTCCCCTCTCTCCTTCTCTCTCTTTCTCTGTGTCCCGTGTCTGCTGCTGCTGCTGTCCACCGTCCTTTAGCGCATACACGAGAACGCGCGATATATACCGCACCAAAGCTGCTAGCGTACCCTTTTACAGTTACTGCTGCAGCACTTTTGCTGCGCTAAAAGCGGTAGCGCACGCATTTACAGCTTTCGGTGCAGGTGGTCTAAGACTATCCACACTCATAGAACTCTATATTCGCACTCTATCCATCATACATCGTACTCTATCCTAATTCTTCCGCACTCATTCATTTTTTACAGCGTACTCTATCCACTATGGGTCCACTTGTCACTTTATCTACGTATATCAATATGTGATCTAGTTTTGAAGGATTTATTGAGACGAGTTCAATGGTGTAATCGAAATTTAATTTGGTTTTTTTATTTAGGAGTTATAACATTTTTTCTTAGTTGAAAAAATGAGCCCCACCACTGATCCAACCTCGCAGGCCCGCGCTGTTCTCCCGCACGCTGCTGCCTTCACTGCGCCGGTGGGTCCCGTGTTCTTTACCGCACGTCCGGCATCACGGTAGGAGTAGCGCACTACAGCGTATACAGCGTGCTTTTCCAGCACCAGGTGCAGGCATTTTTGCGCTATGCCGATGCTGCAGCATGCATTTAGCACGGCCAGTGCGGGTGGTCTAAGACTATCCGCACTCATGGAACTCTATATTCGCACTCTATCCATCCTAGTCATCAAGATTCTCTGCTCTAAATCCAATTCTTCCGCACTCATACTGTCGTTACCCAGAAAATGGGTACCCCAAACCCTTGGTTTACCGGACTAAACCCCGCAAAATCCGTAACACGAACCCTCCAGTGACCTCCCACGTTAACGTTCGAAGGCCTGCAGGCTAAGGCATATTGGGCTGACCCACGAACGGGCTACGACGGCCCAAAGCCAAAGCCTGCTCGAGGGGCTACCGCATGGACTGGGACTGTACACTCGAGGGTACAACTCGGGCGACCCCTCGAGGACGGAACTTCGCCCGGTGAACGAGCCTGCCCTCGAGGACGGAACTTCGTTCGCGCGAATGGGTAGTCCTCGAGGACAGTGCACCCCTCGGCTGCCGACTCTCTCGTACGGATCTGGGCGCATTTAATGCGTTTTACCTACCCCCGCCTAACCGTATGGCCACAGTTACAGTAACAGTTGTGGGTGTGGCGGTCAAATCTTGCTTTTACCGCCCATGCCTCGAAATCCCGCGGGTCGTACTTCGCTGTTGCGCCATGCCGAGCACTGTGTCCCGTCCAGCACCCCCTCGAGACGCATAAATCAGCATGTTTCCCGTATTTCCTGGGATTCGACCTTATCCGGTGAGGCTCGACCCTCTCGACTCGACCCCCTCGACTCGAGCCAGATCCTCGACCGCCGCCCCTCGACTTCGTCGGACGAACCCTCGAGAGGGACTCCAACGACTCCGGGCTGTACTTCAACAACTCCCGACGCGATGGCTGCAGAACTTCCCATGCCGACGTACATCTCTATAGCAGCACCGACGTGATCGGCCTCAACGTCATACGTCACCAGCCATGTGAACTCTAAATATATGTACTCCTGTGCCCCTCCTTCACCTATAAAAGGAGGCGCCAGGACGTTAGCCTAAGAAAAAAGGAGAACGAACAAGAGGATCTAGAGCATAGAAATGCTAAGGCTTTAGATCACAAAACAATACCGTGAGACAGTGTAAAGTAGAGAGCTAGGCACCCGAAACGCCCAAGCTCCAGCTCACGCTCCTCACACCTGCTTGTATTTTCCCCTGTACTAGCACTTCGGTGCAAGATAACACGAACTATCCTCCCCCCGCTGGACGTAGGGCCTTCTTTGCCCGAACCAGGATAAATCGCTGTGTCCTTCTTGCATTACCCACCGGATTAAGGGAGCACGCAATTACGAACATTACTGTTGGTGTTAACCCCCGGGGGTCAGAACACCGACAGTTGGCGCGCCAGGTAGGGGAACCGTGTGTCACTAATGATTTCCCGCCATTTTTCGGATGGGCGACTTTGTTTCACCACTTTCGCGCGCTACGGTGATCTGGTTTGGGAGCCTGGGGTTCATGTCCCTTGGCCAGGGCTATGACATGACCCTGCTCTCGATCAGGAACCCAAACGGAGGTCGCGGTACGCCCCCACGCTCATGGGGGGCCGCTCGCCCGTCTCACCGCCATGCTGCCACATCCAGAAGGAGGCACGATCGACACCGTCATTGCCATCAACCTAAGTCGAGGATGGTTCCCGCCACTTTCTCCTCGTCCCTGACCGGAGATGAGGAACCCCTTGTTGGGGGATTGTCTGACCCGAGTTCAGAGGTAGAGAGCAAACCGGCAGGACCCCACCACAACCCCGACTCCACCTTCGCAGTACGCTCATCAAGGGAGCGCGACGAAGTCCCCGCTCGATCGAGCCCGCTTCCGCACGAGCTGTTCGAGCGTCGTCGGCGGCCTTCGTTTGACTTCAATAATCCCGCGACGACGATCTCGACAGCGACCCACTCCAACATGAGCACGTTAGAGGACCGCCCAGGCGCCCTTCTCTGTGCAATGACGGACGTGGGGACTGTCACACCAGCCTCCGAGGGCTTGGCCTTCGCAAGAGCGCCCGGCCCCCGGAGGTACGCCGTCGGCACACTCCGACGGCAGCTGCAGGAAGAGGCGCGGGGACAATTCCCTGTTTTCTGCTGCGACGACCCCGACTCTGACTCTGATCATTGGGATCCTACCCACGAGTGCCTCCACATCGATGGTGATGTCGACTCCGATCAGGACACCATCGATCCAATGGTCGGGGCAGCTACCGCTGCGGCGGGAGGTGCTCTCCCCAGAGCAGAGGACCAACAACCAGACGCACCTCGAGAGACGTGCCCCCGTCCTGGCAAGCAGGATGCACAGCTGGCACAAATTTGGGAGTTGCAGGTGAAGCTCGCTGATGAGCAGGAATGATTGCGCCTGCTCGAGCTAACCCTCGAGCAAGAGCGGCGACCGCCCGGCGGTAGAGCCCGAGCCAGGGCCCGAGAGGTCAACCGACAGATCAACGAGGCTGGGGCACCCGAGCAACCCGCCAACCGTTATCCCCGAGCAAGCCAGAACATTATCGCGGCGGCTATGCTCCTTCGCAATATGCCCGCGCCATCCAACTCGCAAGCTCGGCGGATACAACGCGAGGTCGAGGATCTCCTCTAAGTTGCTGCTGTTCAGCAAGCCAAGAGCTCAGCCTTGAGGCGTTGAGGGGCGGCCTCCGAACCTCAGGTCGAGCCCTCTCGGCCCGAAAGGGAGAGCTTGGTCGATCAGGGGGCGGCCCCCCGACCGAAGAAGAAGCCGGCCCAAGAACGTATCAACGACGACCGCGCTCCCCACGACGCGCCCCTTGACATCATCGAGAACTGCAGACGCAAGCATGGGGATGCTGAGGATCGAGGGTATAGCGCCCATCGTAGAGGGCGTTACAACAGCGACGAAGACCGACGGGCCCCGGAGCCACCGGGTCCCCGAGTCTTCAGCAGGACGATCCGCTGCGCCCAGCTGCCCGACAAGTTTTGACCCCCCACGAGCATCGTCAAATACAACGGCGAAACCAATCCCGAGCTCTGGCTAGCTGACTTTCGGCTGGCTTGTCAGGCGGGCGGGGCACATGACGATCACATCATCATACGTCACCTTCCCCTGTTCCTGTCTGACACCGCGCGTAGGTGGCTCGAGGAGCTTCCCCCTGACCAGATTCGCAGCTAGGTCGACCTTGTTCGGATCTTTGAGGGGAACTTCAAAGGTACCTACGTGCGTCCCGGGAACTCCTGGGAACTGCGCAATTACAAGCAGAAACCAGGGGAGTCTCTCCATGACTTTGCTCGACGATTCTCCAAGCTCCGCACCGAACTACCCCACATCTCTGATCTCGACGTCGTTCTAGCATTCGTTGCGGGTACAACCTGCAAGGACCTAGTTCGTGAGTTGGGGTGTAACCGCCCCAACACCGTCAACGAGATCATGGATGTGGTCGCCAACTACGCGGCCGGCGAAGAGGCGGTCGGCACCTTCTTCAAAGACGGGAAGAACAAGGGAAAGGCGTCGGCAGCCGACGATGCCGGAGGCTCGAGCAAAGGGCCCAAGGGAAACAACAACAAGAAGAAAAATCAGCAAGGCAAGCGTGAGGCTGCAGAAGATGATCTCGTCGCAGCAACCGAACGCAAAAGACCTCGAGGTCCCCCCGAGGGTGCCATCTTCGACAAAATGCTCGAGGAGCCCTGCCCATATCACAAGGACGGGGCAAAGCACAAGCTTATGGACTGCCACATGCTTCGAAAGCACTTTGAGCAAGTGGGCGTGGAGAAAGTGACAACAAGAAAGACCAAGGCGGCGGTGAGGGAGACAACGGGGAAGATAGAAAATTCCCCAAGTCCATGACTGCTACATGATCTACGGGGGCCCCTCGACCCAGCTCACGCCTCGACAGCGCAAGAGGGAGCGTCGAGAAGTCTTCTCCGTCCGAGTCGCAACACCTCACTACCTCGACTGGTCTGACGCGCCCATCACGTTCGACCGCGATGACCATCCGGATCGTGTCCCCAACCCCGGGGCCTATCCGCTCGTCGTCGACCCAATCATCATGAACACCCGCCTCTCGAAGGTCCTCATGGACGGCGGCAGCAGCCTGAACGTCATCTACCTCGAGACCCTCGACCTCCTGGGAGTCAAGAGGTGCCAACTCTGACCCAGCGCCGGGGATTCCATGGCGTTGTGCCAGGGAAAAAGGCCCTTCCCGTCGGTCGTATCGACCTTCCTGTCTGCTTTGGCACCCCTGCCAACTTCAGGAAAGAAACCCTCACCTTCGAGGTGGTCGGGTTTCATGGAACGTATCACGCTATCATCGGCTTATCGGGCTACGCGTGGTTCATGGCGATCCTGAACTACACCTACCTCAAGCTCAAGATGCCAGGACCCAAGGGCGTCATCACCGTCGCCTCCTCCTACGAGCACGCGTACGATTGCGATGTCGAATGCGTTGAGTATGGAGAGGCTATCAAGCAAAATGCCATGATAGCCATGACCCTTGAGCACCTCGCTGATGGGGTGCCAGACCCCACGCGACACACCGGCAACTTTGAGCCAGCACAAGACACCAAGAAAGTCCCCCTCGACCCGAGCTGCCTCGGCGAGAAGGTGCTAACGATCAGTGCCAACCTTGAGGGCAAATACACGAACGCTGATATGTTTGCATGGAGTCCTTCGGATATGCCGGGCATACCGAGGGAAGTAGCTGAGCATGCCTTGGAGATCCAGGCCGGGTCCAGACCGGTGAAGCAACGCCTGCGCCGCTTCGACGAGGAGAAGCGCAGGATCATCGACGAAGAGGTGCACAAGCTTTTGGCGGCTAGATTCATCAAGGAGGTCCATCACCCCGAATGGTTAGCTAATCCCGTGTTAGTTAAGAAAAAGAATGGAAAAATGCAGATGTGTATTGACTATACTAGTTTAAACAAAGCATGTCCCAAAGTTCCATTTCCTTTACCACGCATTGATCAAATTGTTCTCTACCGCGGGATGTGAAACCCTCTCGTTCCTCGATGCTTATTCCGGCTACCACCAAATCAAGATGAAAGAGTCCGACCAGCTCGCGACTTCCTTCATCACACCTTTTGGCATGTACTGCTATGTCACCATGCCCTTCGGCCTTCGAAACGCCGGGGCGACGTATCAGTGGTGCATGCTCCACGTCTTCGGTGAACACATAGGCGACACGGTCGAGGCCTATGTCGATGACATCATGGTCAAGTCTAGAAAAGTGGACAACCTCATCCATGACCTCGAAATCGCGTTCGGGTGCCTTCGAGCCAAAAACATAAAACTCAACCCCGAGAAATGTGTCTTCGGAGTGCCTCGGGGCATGCTCCTCGGATACATCGTCTCCCAGCGTGGGATCGAGGCCAACCCCAAGAAGGTGGCGGCCATCATGCGAATGGGGCCGATTCAGGATCTCAAGGGCGTGCAGAAGGTCACGGGCTGCCTCGCGGCCCTCAGCCGTTTCATCTCACGTTTAGGGGAGAAGGCCATGCCTCTGTACCGCCTCTTGAAAAAATCCGAGCGATTCACATGGACCGCGGAGGCCGAGGAGGCTCTCGACGAACTCAAAGGCATGCTGACATCCACCCCGATTCTCGTCCCTCCTCGACCAGCGACGTCGACTGAACCGCCCGAGCCCCTCCACCTCTATGTCACCGCAACCACTCAGGTGGTCAGCGCGGCTATAGTGGTTGAGAGGCAAGAGGAAGGGCACGCCTTGCCCGTCCAGCGGCCGGTTTACTTCGTTAGCGAAGTGCTTTCGGAAACAAAAATCCGCTACCCACAGGTGCAGAAGCTGCTCTACGCCATCGTCCTTACACGTTGCAAGCTCCAACACTACTTCCTCAGCCACCTGGTTACCATGGTATCTTCGTTCCCCTTGAGGGAGATCATCCATAATTGGGAGGCCGCTGGAAGGATTGCTAAGTGGTCGGTCGAGCTCATGGGCGAGACCATCACCTACGCACCGTGGAAGGCCATCAAGTCCCAAGTGCTGGTGGATTTCGTCGCTAAGTGGACCAACACTCAGTTGCCGCCAGTTCAAATCCAAGCCGAGCTGTGGACAATGTACTTCGACGGGTCGCTCATGAAGACAGGAGCAGGCACGGGCTTGCTCTTCATCTCACCCCTCGGAGTCCACATGCGCTACGTCATTCGCATCCACTTTGCCGCTTCTAATAACATCGTGGAGTACGAAGCTCTCATCACTAGATTACGAGTTGCCCTTAAACTCGGGGTCTGACGCCTTGACGTTCAAGGCGACTCGCAACTAATCATCGACCAAGTGATGAAGGCCTCGAACTGCCACGACGCCAAGATGGAAGCCTACTGCAACAAAGTGCGCAAGTTGGAAGACAAGTTCCATGGCCTCGAGCTTAGTCATATTGCTCGATGATACAACGAAGCCACGTATGAGCTTGCAAAAATTGCATCGACTCGAGGTACGGTCCCTCCGGACGTATTCTCGAGGGACCTCTTCGAGCCCTCCATCGATTTGGGCTCGGGGGCTTGCACTACGCCCTCGAAGCTCCACCCCATGACCTCGACTGGGGCCCCCCGACCGGGGCCCAGGTTATGGAGATCCAGGGGACTCCTCCTTCGTCGAGCCCGCTGCCGAATTGGCGAGCCCCTTTCCTCGACTGCCTCATTCGGGGAGAGCTTCCGGAGGACCGGACCGAAGCTCGCCGGATTGCACGACGGGCCAAGTCCTACGTCATCTACGGTGATGGCAAGGAACTCTACAGGCGAAGCCCTTCAGGTGTTCTTCAGCGCTGCATTACTATCGAAGAAGGCAGGAGGCTCCTCGAGGACATACACTCAGGGGCTTGCGGCCATCACGCAGCGCCAAGGACCCTCATAGGCAATGCCTTCCGACAGGGTTTCTACTGGCCGACCGCCGTTTCCGATGCCACAAACATTGTCCGCTCATGCAAAGGGTGTCAATTTTACGCCAAGCAGACGCACCTCCCTGCGCATGCTTTGCAAATGATCCCCCTCACATGGCCGTTCGCCGTATGGGGGCTCGACCTCGTTGGTCCCCTCAAAAGGACAACTGGAGGCTTCACCCACGTGCTCATTACCATCGACAAATTCACCAAGCGGATCGAAGCCCAGCCTATCGGCAACATCCGCTCCGAACGGGCGGTCGAGTTCTTCACCGACATCATCCTCGCTTTGGGGTCCCAAACATCATCATCATGGACAACGACACACAGTTCACCGGCAAGAAGTTCTTGGATTTTTGCGATCGCCATCACATCCGTGTGAATTGGTCCGCGGTTGCACATCCTCGAACTAACGGCCAGGTCGAGCACGCCAATGGCATGATTTTGCAGGGCCTCAAGCCAAGGATCCTCAACCGCCTCAGCAAGCACGGAAAAAAATGGGCCACGAAGCTGCCTTCGGTCCTATGGAGCTTAAGGACAACACCTAGTCGAGCCACAGGGTTCACCCCATTCTTCTTGGTCTATGGGTCCGAGGCCGTCCTCCCCACTGACCTCGAGTATGGTTCCCCTCGACTAAAGGCGTACAACGAGCAAAGCAACGAAGAAGCCCTCGCAAACACCGTTGACCAGCTCAAGGAGGCTCGAGACATGGCACTAATTCACTCCATGAGGTATCAGCAGAAACTTCGACGCTACCACGACAAGCACGTGCGCCCGAGTGACTTCCAAGTTGGAGACCTCGTCCTACATCGACGACAGAGCAACAAGGGACGTCATAAGCTGACCCCGCCATGGGAAGGCCCATACACCATAGCTGAGGTGCTAAAGCTCAGGACGTACAAGCTAGCCAACAACAAGGGCGAAACCTTCACCAACGCATGGAACATCAAACAGCTACGTCGTTTCTACCCTTAGGGCACCAATGCCCTCATACATTCTCGCATGTTTTGTACATTCTCGCATGGCAAATATAAGGAGTACTTTCGATTATAAGTTCAAACTTGTTATTGTACATGCAAGAGGTAGCCTCGACCCTGTCTTGCCAGAGTCGAGCCTCCCTCGGGGGCTAACGGGGGGGAACCCCCTAAGTTCCTAAAAATACGAACGATTTTTTTAAAATTCGAGCGTCTCCTTCGCTTCGTGACTAAGTAGAAAATGACTCGAACTCCCTAGAGGGTCGAGGGCTCTCGAGCCGGGAGCTCTCCTACGCCTCTGGGCTACGGTACCTCCACTCGCTCCCCCCTCGAGGGATACGAGCCTGCGTCAAACATTTAGTCGAAAAGCAAAAGTCAGGCGATCAAAACTCGAGCGCCTCTTCTTTCTCACGCCTCGATACGCTTCGCGACTAAGTAGAAAACACCTCGAACTCCCTAGAGGGTCAAGGGCTGTCGAGCCAGGAGCTCTCCTATGCCCCCGGGCTACGGTACCTCCACTTGCTCCCCGCCTCGAGGGATACGAGCATGCGTCGAAAACTTAGTCAAAAAAGCAAAGTCTAGGTGAAAAAAAGCAGAGAAGGCTTGAAAGTAAAATGACAAATTGCATTACGATAGATGCATTAATACTCAGAAAGGCTTTCGAAGCCACATTGAATATAAGTTATAAAAAACTAACTTATTACATGGGCATCTTCGCCCAGCCTTGCCTTACAGGCCCGTTCCGTCGCCGCCCTCCTCGACGAGGTACCCTTCATCTGCGGGGGGGAGGACTTCGTCCTCGAACAACTTCGCCAGCGCTCCCCCCGGCCTCTCGGCGTCATTGATGAGCCCTCGGCATCGCTCCTCATTCTCGGCGTCGGTCTTCGAGATATCGGGAACGAAGCCTTGGGCGACCATGTCCATGTCAAAGACGAAGCCAGAGGAGACCACTGCCAGCGCCCGCTTCACGCCGGTATGAAGCGCCTCCCGCACGCTATCACGAAGGGTGGCGTCGAGGTAGTAGACCCGGTCGACGAGCGCGGCACCCGGGATGCCTTCTTCAGCGCCCTCGACAGGCCCAACCTCCGAGGAGGCGCAGAGCCTGTCGAGGGCCACCTGGAGCCGGCCGAAAAGCGCCCCCTCCGCCGCAAGGCTCTCCTGCAGCGCCTTGGCGGCGGTTTGGGTAGCGAGCAGCTCGGTCTTGAGGCCTGAAACACAAAACAAGAGTTAGACAAACCATACGGAAAGAAAAAAGATCAAAAGCTCTTCAAGGAACTCACTAGCACAGCGAGTCTCGAGGGTGCAGCTATCCCTCAGCACTGCATCGCGCTCCCCCCGAGCCTCGTCTCGCTCCCGCTGGGCCTCCTTGAAGGCCTGGGTCACCTCTGTCTTTTCGTAGCGGAGGGTCTCGAGGGCGCCACCAGCCAAGATAATGGCCTACTCCTTCTCTTGGAGGGTAACCTTCATTGCCTTGAGCTGGGTTTCTAGGCTGGCGGCTCGACTTTTCTCCTCTTGGACCAAGGCGGAGAGGGTGTTGCGCGCCGTGGAGACTTCAGCGAGATTTGCCTCAAGCGAGAGGATATGCTCCATGGAGCCTCGAGCCTCCCCCACGAGTAGCTTGACGCACTCCTGGGCTCGAATGCTCTCGCCCTTGGCCCTCTCCGCTCCGGCCCTGGCCGCGTCAACTTCCTCCTTGGTGCGCCTGAGCTCCTCCTTGAGTTGGGCGGCTTTCCCTCTAGCAGCCTCGGCATCCTCCTTCGCCCGGGCGGCCTCCTCTTTGGCTTTGGCGGCCTCCCCCTGGTCCGCTTCACCTCCTCCTCGACCTCGGCCACCCTGCCCTGCGCAGATCGACCGACTTCGAGTTGGTGAAGCACTTCCTCCCGGCTATTGAGCGTTTCGTGGAGGAAGTATGACTTGGAGTGGGAACGCCTCCGCACCTCCTGGAGACAAGAAATCGAGGGTTAAGGCATTCCATGTGGAAGAACTCGAAAAACTGCACATGGTCTACACAGGGACTCACTGCGAGATTCTGGTCGAGGCCTCCGGCAAGCTCGACGCCCAGCTTCAGCAAGTGCTGCAGCCACGCCCGGGACCGCTCCGCGTCCTCCCAGCACCTGACTTCCGCCGGGTCATCCATCTCGATCCCCAGAACGCTGGAGTCGCCAAGCTCCTGGAGTACGATGTGCTCCTTGCCCCAATGTGGGAGGACCGTCTTGACCTTGGTTCGCGCCAAGGACTTGATCTCGTCCACCACATCACGTGGGACGCCGTAATGCTCGGCCAACTCCGTCGGGGTGCTGAACTCCGACGCGGCGCCGGCATCCCTCAGCCCGGGGTCGGAAGTCGACCTCCTTGGCAGGCCAGAAGCCGCCATCTCCTCCGGCTGCTCCATTGATGGTTGCGGTGGCTGGCTCGACGCTGCTTCTGGTGCCTTCGGGGGCAGCGAAGGTGTCGAGGCTGTCACTTCCCCCAACACCACGTCCTGTGGTGCCAGCAGGTCCACCATCGACGCATTTTCCGGTGGGCTCGGTACCGGGGCCTCCTCCAATTGTACCCCCGGCAGCCGCAGGACCGTCGACGCCTTCGACGCCATTTCTTGTTCGGCCAGCAGGTCGTCTAGAGTGATCACGGACACCCATTACTTGGGTAGTCCCAAAGTCCCCTCTGTCTCCGACGTCTCGGGCGGCTACAGCGCCAGCGGGTCCAGCAGCGCCGTGTCCCCCGGCGGCGTTCACTGCACCTGTTGATGCTGGGGCTGGCCCCTGGTTTTCTTCTCCTCTTCCCACCGCTCCTGCGGCTCTTTCTCCCCCTCCTGCTACGACCGTGGCAGCTCTGCTTCTTGCAGGGCCCCCTACTCCTGCTTCCTCTGGGCCTCGAGGTCGCGTAGCCCCGCCGGCTGGGGTCTCCGCTCTCCCGTCGAGGGGGGAAGGGCTGTGGTCTACTCACCCTTGAGGTCGACGACGGCTACCTCCTTTCCCAGCTCATGGCCCTCAGGGGCTCCCACCTTGGGTGCGGGGATCGAGGCCTCCGATCGGCCAGGAGCGGAAGCTCCTGACGTCGGGGCTCCACCCCCTGACGCCAGGCTGAGCTCGAGGACCGCGGACGACAACGTCAAGGAGGCACTCCCTCCCCTCTTGCGTCCTCCCTAGCTCGGAGTCGCCTCCCGTCGCGGTCCCTGAGACGCTCGACCCTGCAGCAAGAGCAGAACCCGTCAGCCTGCCGTGTGCCATAGCTCCGAGGGCTGAGGACAACCACTTGGCTTCCCACGGAGCCAAGGGCCTCGACATCGCACCTGTGACTGGGGCCTTCATCTTCGTAGCTGCGTCCACCTTGAGCCACTTAGCCGACGCAAGAGACGCCTCCTTAATTTGGCGCTTGGGCCTGGACAGGAAGCAGGATGGCAAAAAGCTTATTAAACTACATGATGAGGATGCAACGAAAAAGAATTAAATCAATAACACTTACCCGAAGGGGATAGAGGCCTTTTGGGTCCCCTTGAACTGCCAGCAGATCTCGAGGCCCCTCCCGAAGCCGAGCTCTCCCCGGGGCTGAGGCTGCTCAGGGCCGTCGGTGGGGTCGCCGCGCCTCCCTGCTCCGACGGGGCCTCCTGGGCACGGCTCTGCTCCGCCCGCGCCGATGACCGGGACCGGGTTTCCCGGGTCGAAGTGGGTGGGGTCCTGCCTCGAGTACGATGGGAGGGGGATGAACCCCCTCGAGTCGAGGCATCAGCCCACCTTTTCCCACACCGGCGCTCCGAGGCTGACGTCACCGGCTGGAGGGTGCGCTGCTCCACCGCCTCCTCCTGCACGAAGGGGTGGCCAGCATGGGAGGAACCCGACAAGATGAGCTCGAGACGCCCAGCCACCCCCTCGACGTCATCATCAACATCATCTTCATCTCCCTCAGATGAGGGAGACTTCTCCTCCAGGAGCTCGTCGTGCCTCTGCTGAGCGTGGCGCCTCGCAAGCCTTTCGCGCTCCAGGAGCTTCTTGGCCTTCTTCTTCTCCTCTTCATCCTTACGCCACTTTTCTTGCTGGGCGTTGAAGCGTCTCACCTGACGATCGGGAGCGTCCTCCCTCAGCGGGGGCCTCGATCTCTGGTAGTCGATTCTCCCCTACACGAAAACGTTCAGTCACAGGAACAAGAGAAAGGGACGGAATGAAAGCGCGAAAGGCATGGGTCGGGGCATTCACCAAGTCAAGGCAACCCTCCTCCGGCCGCATGGGGAGGCGGTTGACGTCCTCTGCCCTGAACGAGCCCGTGACCGTCCCCTTTACCCACGCAATGACTTCCGCGGCGGACGGCTTCTCGTCGGACATCCGGCACCTCTCGAGAGCCTCAGGCGCAGCCGAGGGGAGCATCTCGTCCAACCGCAGTGGGCGCTCCATCAGAGGGAGCACCCGTCGACTGTGGAAGGCTGAGACCACCACACCTGCCGTCAGGCCCGCCTCTCGAAGGGCCTTCATTGCGGCGACGAGGGGACAAAGTCGACGCTGAAGATCTCCCGCGACACCGTGCGGCCAGTTGAATGGACGCTCGGTGATAAGCCGCCCGGTGTACGGCGGGAGGTAGCCGCCGTCGTTGCGAAGGTAGAACCATTGCTCGTCCCACCGGGAGTGGTTGGACATCAACCCGGTGGGGATATACTCGCGTGGCTCCTCCGACTTTCCGGTCTTCAACACGAAGTTGAGGCAGCCCGCTCTGACGACTCGCCTTATTCCTAGTGCCACCGGGGAGGCGAACCACTCCCCCTTGTAAAGATGGAGCCACAGCTCCCAATGTGGCGCCATCCCAAGGTAGCCCTCACAGACGGCCATCAACCCCCGCATGAACTTGCTCGGGGGTACGCCGAACCCATGCCGATGATATTTGAGGAAGCTCACCACATAGCCCTCCGGCGGGTTTGGCTCTTGGTGGTTCCTCAGCGGCGCAATCCACTCCGGCCGATTTGGATCGGTGACAGGGCGAAGAAGTCCTTCTCCCACCAGCTCGTTCAGCCTTTGCCGCGTCATGGTCGACGGGCGCCAGGGTTTGGTGAGCTGGAGGACGAGGGCCATGGCAGCAGCGGTGACACGGATCCGCTAGGTGGACACGGCGGCAGCAACAACACGAATCTCCTCGGCGGACGGACGACCGGGAAGGTTCCCAATTGCGATTTCTTGCTCTAAGTTTCTACCCTCACGCGCGCAGGAAACTAGGAATTCGGGAGAATGGCAAAGGTGGGGGCGAACAGCGCCTGTCCCCCTCCATTTTTATACCCGGGAAGAGCAACGGGCGGAGTCCGGCGACAGGGAAATGGTAACTTCCCGCAATTAATGCACTTACCTGACCGTTCCCCCCTCGATCCTCGACCGGATACACGCGTCACACCTCTGGCAAAGAGCCATTGCTCGGGCCCACCACGATCTCCACTACTGCATCGTTTTAGCTTCCTCCTCAAAAGGCACATCTAACGGTAAGAAAAATAAGCGTCACTTACCGGCGAACTCTTCCAGGAGAAGGTAAGTGGGCTTTGGCCCTACAACAAGCCTCGAGGGAGGGAAGGTTGGCCCTCGATCAGGGTTCAACAGCCGCCCTCGAGCACCCGAGTCAGGGGTGACCAAGGGGAGCCAACATGAGGCCTTGCCCGAGAACGAACTCTCGAGACCCCTTTGGTCACATCCAAGGCGAAATGCTACGGACTTTATGGAATCCCCCCGAAGGGAGGCGTCAAGCCACCGAGACCTATCGAATGGAATCGGTATCTGTAAGACCATGCATTTTGCTCTAATGAGACCGCCTCCGGGCCACCAGCCGACCTCTATCGAACGAGGAACGGGCTCTCACTTGGATTTTCCCGTTACCAGCTCACTGAGAACTTCGCGGCTCGCCCTATCGAGGGTAGTCCGACGCTTCTCGCCTCACATCCGATCGAAAGGACTCGTGAGAGGAATGCCGAGGCCGGCAACGCCCCAGCCGCATAAGGCTCTGGAGCTCGACCGTGCCGGCACCCCTCGACTAAAGAGGGTCGAAAATCCCTCGGGGGCTCGGCGTCTCGACGCACTCCTCGATAAAGCGCTGCGACTCCAGTTCAGGCCTGTACCTGACTGGACAAGCACCCCTCGACCAAAGACAAATGAAGCCCTCACAGGAGTCTTCCGACTCCTACGAGGCCTCGGGGGCTACCCCCGCGGGGGTCGCTCGCGCGCCCCCCATAGAAAGATCTGAATCACATCCTGTTTCCTATTCTTGACTCCCTACCCGAGTGCCATCACTCGTGCAGGGGCTCGGGGGCTACTGTCGTTACCCAGGAAATGGGTACCCCAAACCCTTGGTTTACCGGACTAAACCCCGCAAAATCCGTAACACGAACCCTCAAGTGACCTCCCACGTTAACGTTCGAAGGCCCGCAGGCTAAGGCATATTGGGCTGACCCACGAACGGGCTACGACGGCCCAAAGCCAAAGCCTGCTCGAGGGGCTACCGCGTGGACTAGGACTGTACACTCGAGGGTACAACTCGGGTGACCCCTCGAGGACGGAACTTCGCCCGGTGAATGAGCCTGCCCTCGAGGATGGAACTTCATTCGCGCGAATGGGTAGTCCTCGAGGACAGTGCACGCCTCGGCTGTTGACTCTCCCGTATGGATCCGGGCGCATTTAATGCGTTTTACCTACCCCCGCCTAACCGTATAGCCATAGTTACGGTAACAGTTGTGGGTGTGGCGGTCAAATCTTGCTTTTACCACCCATGCCCCGGAATCCCGCGGGTCGTACTTCGCTGTTGCACCATGCCGAGCACTGTGTCCCATCCAGCACCCCCTTGAGACGCATAAATCAGCATGTTTCCCGCATTTCCTGGGATTCGACCTTATCGGGTGAGGCTCGACCCTCTCGACTCGACCCCCTCGACTCGAGCCAGATCCTCGACCGCCGCCCCTCGACTTCGTCAGACGAACCCTCGAGAGCGACTCCAATGACTCCGGGCTGCACTTCAACAACTCCCGACCCGATGGCTGCAGAACCTCCCATGCCGACGTACATCTCTACAGTAGCACCGACGTGATCGGCCTCAACGTCATACGTCACCAGCCATGTGAACTCTAAATATATGTACTCCTGTGCCCCTCCTTCACCTATAAAAGGAGGCGCCAGGATGTTAGCCTAAGAAAAAAGGAGAACGCACAAGAGGATCTAGAGCATAGAAATGCTAAGGCTTTAGATCACAAAACAATACCATGAGACAGTGTAAAGTAGAGAGCTAGGCACCCGAAACGCCCAAGCTCCAGCTCACGCTCCTCACACCTGCTTGTATTTTCCCCTGTACTAGCACTTCGGTGCAAGATAACACGAACTATCCTCCCCCCGCTGGACGTAGGGCCTTCTTTGCCCGAACCAGGATAAATCGCTGTGTCCTTCTTGCATTACCCACCGGATTAAGGGAGCACGCAATTACGAACATTACTGTTGGTGTTAACCCCCGGGGGTCAGAACACCGACACATACATATTTTACAGCATACTCTATTACTATGGGTCCACTTGTCACTTTATCCAAGCTACCTATGTGAGATCTAGTTTTAAAGGATTTATTGAAACAAATTTAAAGGAGTTATAACATTTTTTGTTAGTTGAATGAGTGGGGCCGCGCTGCATGCTTTCTCACTCCACCTTTTCCCTCCTCTCTCTCTGCGCGCACAGGAGCACCTTGGGCCTGCGCCCAGCATAGCGTAGCCTCCGGTACAACGCTGTACTTTGCGCAAGCACCGGCCTCCCTCTCATTTGCAGCAGTCGATACAGCACCCGGTGCGGAGGATTTTTTGCTGTATCTTGTTTACCGCGTCCGTTTCCAGCACCCGGTGCACATGTGTCGAGTACCTGGGAAAGGGGTACCCCAAACCCTCGATTAGCTGAACTGATCCCCAAAATCAGCAACGCAAACCCTCCAACGACATCCCTCACAATCGCTCGAGAGCCCACAGGCTAAGGCATACTGGGCCGACCCACGAACGGGCGTCGACAGCCCAAAGCCACAGCCTGCTCGATGGGCTACCACGCGGACCGAAACTGTATGCTCGAGGGTACGATTTGGGTGACCCCTTGAGGATGGAACTTCGCTCGAGCGAACGGGCCGGCCTCGAAGACAAAACTTTGCCTAGCGAATGAGCTAACCCTCGAGGACAGAACTTCGCCCGAGCGAACGGGCAGCCCTCGAGCACAGTACACCCCTCGGCTACCTACTCCCCGTACGGATCCAGGCGCATTCAATGCATTTTTACCTGCTCCCGCCTAACCGTATGGCCACAGTTACCAAAATAGTTGCGAGTATGGCAGTCGAATCCTACTTTTACCGCCCATACCCCAGAATCCCGCAGGTCGTACCTCCCTGTTACGCCATACCGAGCACTGTGCCCCGTCCGGCACCCCCTTGAGATGCACATTCCCCGCATTTCCCGGGAGTCGGCCTTATCCGATGGGCCTCGACCCCCTCGACTCGATCCCCTCAACTCGACCCCCTTGACTTGACTCAAGGCCTCGACCGTCACCCCTCGACTCCGTCATGCTGACCCTCGAGCGGGACTGCAACAACTCTAGTCAACACTTCAACAACTCCTGATGCCATGCCGACGTACACCTCTACAGCGGCACCGACATGATCGGCATCGGCATCATATGTCACCAACCACGTTAACCCAAAAAAAATGTACTCCTGTGCCCCTTCTTCACCTATAAAAGGAGGCGCCAGGACATTAGCTAGGGGAGATCGAGAGATCCGAGGATCCATGGCGTCATACGCTAAGGCCCCAGCTCACACTTCTCTCACCCGCTTGTACTCACCCCTGTACTAGCACTTCGGTGCAAGATAACACGAACTATCCCCCCCGCTGTACGTAGGGCCTTCTTTGCCCAAACCAGGATAAATTGCCGTGTCCTTCTTGCGTCACCCACTGGATTAGGGAGCATGCAATCTTGAATTTACTCGTTGGTGTTAACCCTCGGGGGTCGAAACACTGACAGTTGGCGCGCCAGGTAGGGGTCCCGTGTGTTACCAATGATTTCCCACCATTTTTTCTGGATGGGCGACTTTACTTCACCACTTTCGCACGCTACGGTGATCTGGTTCGGGAGCCTGGAGTTCATGTCCCTTGGTCAGGGCTATGACATGACCCTGCTCTCGATTAGTGACCCAAGCGAAGGTCGTAGTATGCCCCCATGCTCAGGAGGGGCCACTCGTCGGTCTCGCCACCATGCTGCCGTGACCAGAAGGAGGCGTGATCGACATCGTTATCATCATCAACTTGCGTCAAGGTTGGCGTCTGCCAAATTCGCCTTGCTCCTGACCGGTGATGAGGAGCCCCTTGTTGGGGGATTATCTGACCCGAGTTCAGGAGTAGAAGGCGGACCGACAGGGCTCCATGGCAACCCTAACTTCACCTTCGCAATACGCTCATCGAGGGGGCCCGAAGCTCTCCTGATGCGTGCAACCCTGACTCCGTCGAGCCTACTTCTGCTCGAGTTGTTCGAGTGCCATCATCGGTTCCCATTCGGTCTCAACAATGCCGCAAGGACGTTCTCGACCTCGACCCACACCAACATGAGCACGATAGAGGACCGCCCAGGCTCCCTCCTTCGTGCAATGATGGGCGTGGGGACAGTCATGCCGGCCTCCGAGGACTTGGGCTTCACGAGAGCGCCCGGCCCTCGGGGGTACGCTGTCGGCACACTTTGACAGCAGCTGCAGGAGGAGGCCCAGGGACTATTCCCCGTCTCCTACTACGGTGACCCCGACTCCGACTCTGACCACTGGGACCCTACCCATGAGTGTCTCCACATCGACGGCGACGTCGCATCCAATTAGGACACCGTTGATCCGATGGCCGATGCGGCTGCCACTGCAGCAGGAGGGGCTCCCCCCACAGCAGAGGATCGACAACCTGTCGCACCCCGAGAGGCGTGCCCCATCCTGACGAGCAGGATGCACAGCTGGCACAAATTTAGGAGTTACAGGCCAAACTCGCCGACGACCAGGAACGACTGCACCAGCTCGAGCGAACCCTCGAGCAGGAGCGTCCACCACCCGACGGTAGGGCGCGAGCCAGGGACTGAGAGGTCAATCGGCAGATCAACGAGGGTGGGGCACCCGAACATCCCGTCAACCGTTACCCTCGAGCAAGCCAGAACATTGGCTATGCTTCTTCGCAATATGCCCACGCCATCCAACTTGTAAGCTCGATGGATGCAACACGAGATTGAGGGTCTCCTCCAAGTTGTGCTGTTCAACAAGCCGAGAGCTCAGCCTCGATACGCCGAGGGGCAGCTTTCGAACCGCAGGTCGAGCCCTCCTGGCCCGAAAGGGAGGGTTCGGTCGATCAAGAGGCGGCCCCCCGAGCAAAAAAGACACCATCCCAAGATCGTATCATCGACAACCATGCCCTGCGTGACGCGCGCCTTGATATCATCAAGAACCACAAGCGCAAACACGGGGACACCATGGATCGAGGGTACAGCGCCCATCATGGGGGACGATACGACAGCGATGAAGACCGACGGGCCCTGAAGCCACCGGGTCCTCGAGTCTACAGCAGGACGATCCGCAACGCCCAGCTGCCCGACAAGTTTTGACCCCCCACAAGTGTCATCAAGTACAACGGCGAAACTAAGCCCGAGCTCTAGCTAGCCAATTTTCGGCTGGCCTGTCAGGCGGGCGGGGCACATGATGATCGCGCGATCATACATCACCTTCCCCTGTTCCTATCCAACACCGTGGTGGCTCGAGGAGCTTCCCCTGACCAGATTCGCGACTGGGTCGACCTGGTCTAGATCTTCGAGGGAAACTTCAAGGGTACCTACGTGCATCCTGGAAACTCCTGGGAACTGCGCAACTGCAAGCAGAAACCAGGGGAGTCTCTTCGTGACTTTGCTCGACGTTTCTCCAAGCTCCGCACCGAACTCCCCCACATCTCTGATCTCGACATTATTCTAGCGTTTGTTGCAGGTATGACCTGCAAGGACCTAGTTCATGAGTTGGGGCGTAACCGCCCTGACACTATCGATGAGCTCATGGATGTGGTCGCCAACTACGCGGCTGGCGAGGAGGCGGTCGGAGCCTTCTTTGGCGATGAGAAGGACAAGGGAAAGGCACCGGTAGTCGATGCAGCGGACTCAAGCAAAGGACCGAAGAAGAACAACAAGAGAAAGAAGAAGAATCAACAAGGCAAGCGTGAGACTGCAGGCGACGATCTCATCATAGCAGCCGAGCACAAAAAACCTCGGGGTCCCCCCGAGGGGGCCATCTTCGACAAGATGCTCGAGGAGCCCTGTCCTTATCACAAGGACGGGGCAAAACACAAGCTCAAGGACCGTTGCATGCTTTGAAGGCATTTCGAGCAACTGGGCGTCAAGAAGGGTGACGATAAGAAAGACTAGGGCGGCAATGAGGGAGACAACGGGGAAGACAGAAAATTCCCCGAAGTCTACAACTACTACATGATCGATGGAGGCCCCTCGACCTAGCTCACGCCTTGACAGGGCAAGAGGGAGCGTCGAGAGGTCTTCTCCATCCGAGTCATGACACCCCACTACCTCGACTGGTCCGATGCGCCCATCACGTTCGACCGCGATGACCATCCGGATCACGTCCCCAACCCTGGGGCCTACCCGCTCGTCGTCAACCCTATCATCATCAACACCTGTCTCTCAAAGGTCCTCATGGACGGTGGTAGCAGCCTGAACATTATTTACCTTGAGACCCTCAACCTCCTGGGGATCAAGAGGTGCCAACTCCAACCCAGCGCCGGGGGCTTCCATGGCGTCGTACCAGGGAAGAAGGCTCTTCCCGTCAGCCGCATCGACCTTCTTGTCTGCTTTGGCACCCCCGTCAACTTCAGGAAAGAGACCCTCACCTTCGAGGTGGTCGAGTTTCACGGAACTTATCACGCCATCATCGGCTGACCGGGCTACGCGCAATTCATGGCGATCCTGAACTACACCTACCTCAAGCTCAAGATGCCTGGACCCAGAGGCGTCATCACCGTCGGCTCCTCCTACAAGCACGCATACGACTGTGACGTCGAATGTGTCGAGTACGGAGCGGCCATCAAGCAGAGCGCAATGATAGCCTTGACCCTCGAGAAACTCACCAACGAGGTGCCCAACCCCAAGCGCCACGCCGGCAGCTTCGAGCCAGCACAAGACACCAAGAAAGTCCCCCTTGACCCGAGCTGCTTCGACGAGAAGGTGCTGACAATCAGTGCCAACCTCGAGAGAAAATAGGAAGCATTGCTCGTCGACTTTCTCCGCGCAAACACCGATATGTTTGCGTGGAGTCCTTCGGACATGTCGTGCATACCAAGGAAAGTCGCCGAGCACGCCTTGGAGATCCGAGCTGGGTCCAGACCGATGAAGCAACGCCTGCGCCGCTTCGACGAGGAAAAGCACAGGATCATAGGCAAGGAAGTACGCAAGCTTTTGGCGGCTGGATTCATCAAGGAGGTTCATCACCCCGAATGGTTAGCTAATCCCGTGTTAGTTAAGCAAAAGAATGGAAAAATGCGGATGTGTGTTGACTATACTAGTTTAAACAAAGCATGTCCCAAAGTTCCATTTCCTTTACCACGCATTGATCAAATTGTTGACTCTACCGTGGGATGTGAAACCCTCTCATTCCTTGATGCTTATTCTGGCTACCACCAAATCAAGATGAAGGGTCCGACCAGCTCGCAACTTCCTTCATCACACCTTTCGGTGTATATTGCTACGTCACCATGCCCTTCGGCCTTCGAAACGCCGGGGCGACGTACTAGCGATGCATGCTCCATGTCTTCGGCGAATACATAGGCAACACGGTTGAGGCCTATGTCGATGACATCGTGGTCAAATCTAAAAAAGTCGACAACCTCATTCATGACCTCAAAATCGCATTCGGGTGCCTTCGAGCCAAGAATATAAAACTCAACCCCGAGAAATGTGTCTTTGGAGTGCCTCAGGGCATGCTCCTCGGATACATTGTCTCCCAGCGCGGGATCGAGGCCAACCCCGAAAAGGTCACAGCCATCACACAAATGGGGCCGAGTTGTGATCTCAAGGGCGTACAGAAGGTCACGGGCTGCCTCGCGGCTCTCAGCCGTTTCATCTCACGTCTGGGGGAAAAGGCCCTGCCCCTGTACCGCCTCTTGAAAAATTCGAACGCTTCACATAGACCGCGAAGGCCGAGGAGGCCCTCGACAAACTCAAGAGCATGCTGGCCTCCGCTTCGATCCTCGTCCCTCCTTGACCGGCGATGTCGACTGAGCCCCCCGAGCCCCTCCTCCTCTATGTCGCCGTGACCACTCAGGTGGTCAGCGCGGCCATAGTGGTCGAAAGGCAAGAGGAAGGGCACGCCTTGCCCGTCCAGCGGCCGGTTTACTTCATCAGTGAAGTGCTTTCGGAAACCAAGATCCGCTATCCACAGGTGCAAAAGCTACTCTACGCCATCGTCCTTACGCGTCGCAAGCTCCAGCATTACTTGCTCGGCCACCCGGTTACCGTGGTATCTTTCTTCCCCTTGGGAGAGATCATCCAAAACCAGGAGGCTGCTGGAAGGATTGCTAAGTGGTCGGTCGAGCTCATGGGCGAGACCATCACCTATGCGCCGCGCAAGGCCATCAAATCTCAGGTGCTGGCAGATTTCATCGCTGAGTGGACCGACACCCAGTTGCCGCCAGTTCAAATCCAAGCCGAGCTGTGGACAATGTACTTCAATGGGTCGCTTATGAAGACAGGGGTAGGCGCAGGCTTGCTCTTCGTCCCACCCCTCGGAGTCCACATGCGCTACGTCATTCACATCTACTTTGCCACTTCTAATAACATCGCGGAGTACGAGGCTCTTATCAACGGGTTGCGTATCGCCCTCGAACTCGGGGTTCGACGCCTTGACGTTCGAGGTGACTCGCAACTCATCATCGACCAAGTGATGAAGGCCTTGAGCTACCACGATGCCAAGATGGAAGCCTACTGTAATGAAGTGCGCAAACTGGACGACAAGTTCCATGGCCTTGGGCTCAATCATATTGCTCGACGCTGCAATGAAGCTGCGGGTGAGCTCGCAAAGATCGCATCGACTCGAGGTACTGTCTCTCTGGACGTATTCTCGAGAGACCACTTCGAGCCCTCTGTCGACTTGGGCTCGGGGGCTGGCACCACACCCTCGGCACTCGACCCCGTGGCCTCGACCGGGGCCGAGGTCATGGAGATCGAGAGGACACCTCCTCCGTCGAGCCCACCTCTGGATTGGCGAGTCCCTTTCCTCGACTGCCTCATTTGAGGGGAACTCCCGGAGAATCGGACCGAGGCACGCTGGATCACGCGACGGGCCAAGTCCTACGTCATCTACAGTGATGGCAAGGAGCTCTACAGGCGAAGCCCATCAGGTATCCTTCAGTGTTGCATCACTATCGAAGAAGGCAGGAGGCTCCTCGAGGACATACACTCGGGGGCTTGCGGCCACCACGCAGCACTGAGGACCCTCGTTGGCAACGCCTTTTGACAGGGTTTCTACTGGCCAACTGCCATTTTCGACGCCATCAACATTGTCCGCTCATGCAAGAGGTGTCAATTTTACGCCAAGCAGACGCACCTCCCAGCTCACGCCCTACAGATGATCCCCATCACCTGTGTGTTTGAGGTCGGGGAGTCGATATCATGGGGCCTCTCAAGAGGACAACCAAGGGGTATATGCATCTACTCATTGCTGTCAACAAGTTTACCAAGTGGATCGAGGCCTGGCCTATCGGCAACATCCGCTCTGAGCGGGCGGTCGAGTTCTTCATCGACATCATCCATCGCTTCGGGGTCCCGAACATCATCATCACTGACAATGGCACATAGTTCATTGGCAAGAAGTTCTTGGATTTCTACGATCGCCGTCATATCCATGTAAATTGGTCCGCGGTTGCTCATCCTCGAACTAACGGCCAGGTTGAGCGCGCCAATGGCATGATTTTGCAGGGCCTCAAGCCGAGGATCTTTAACCGCCTTAACAAGCACGGGAAGAAATGGGCCACGAAGCTGCCTTTGGTCCTATGGAGCTTAAGGACAACACATAGTCGAGCCACGGGGTTCACCCTATTCTTCTTGGTCTATGGGTCCGAGGCTGTCCTCCCCACTGATCTTGAGTATGGTTCGCCTCGACTAAAGTCCTACAATGAGCAAACCAATGAAGAAGCCCTCACAAACATCGTCGACCAGCTCGAGGAGGCTCGAGACATGACGCTGATTCACTCCGTGAGGTATCAGCAGAAACTTCGACGCTACCATGACAAGCACGTGCGCTCGAGGGACTTCCAAGTTGGAGACCTCGTCCTACGTTGATGACAAAGCAACAAGGGGCGTCACAAGCTAACTCCGCCATAGGAAGGCCCATACACCGTAGCGGAGGTGCTGAAGCCCAAAACATACAAGTTAGCGAACAACAAGGGCAAAACCCTCACCAACACATGGAACATCAAACAACTACATCGCTTTTACCCCTAAGGGCCCCGAGGCCTCGTACTTTTTGTTATGTACATCTATCGCATCATGAATAAATGAAAGTACTTTCGGTTTCAGTGCAATTTTGTTCATGAATAATGAGGTAGCCTCGACTCTGCTTCTCCAGAGTCGAGCCTCCCTCGGGGGCTAACAGGGGGTAACACCCTAAGTTTCTAAAAAATACGAACAATTTTTTCAAAATTTGAGCGCCTCCTTTTACTTCTCAACTAAGTAGAAAACGTCTCAAACTCCCTAAGGGTCGAGGGCTATTGAGCCTGGGGCTCTCCTATGCCTCAGGGGCACCGTACCCCCACTCGCTCTCCCCACGAGGGATACGAGCATGCGTCGAACACTTAGTCGAAAAGCAAAAGTCAGGTGATCAAAACTCGAGCGTCTTTTATTTCCTACGCCTCGATACGCTTTTGTTGACAGAGTCGAGCCTCCCTCGGGGGCTAACAGGGGGTAACCCCCTAAGTTTCTAAAAAATACGAATAATTTTTTCAAAATTTGAGCGCCTCCTTTTACTTCTCAACTAAGTAGAAAACATCTCAAACTCCCTAAGGGTTGAGGGCTATTGAGCCTAGGGCTCTCCTATGCCTCAGGGCCACCGTACCCCCACTCACTCTCCCCACGAGGGATACGAGCATGCGTCGAACACTTAGTCAAAAAGCAAAAGTCAGGTGATCAAAACTCGAGCGTCTTTTATTTCCTACGCCTTGATACGCTTTTGTTGACACCATTTCTCGACATGTGTCAATATGGATCGAAATAATGCCGCTTGGTCAAAGAGCCTGGCATTGCCGATAGAGGGTTGCCGATGGAGGTCAGGATGTCAGGGTTGCTGCCGATGGAGCTAGGAGACTGTTGCCGATGGGATCAACAGTGGAAAGGAGCATGCTGATGAAGTTAGGGAACTTTTGTCGATGGGGTCGGCAGTGGCAAGGAGCGTGCCGATGGAGAAAGACTAGCTGATGGAAGATTTCGTCGTAGCTGGAGCAAATAAGGAAACTGGCGTTTATGCTAAGTATTTTTGTAGTTTATCCTGAGTATGATTCTTGTATGAGTCGTTTTAGTTTCTTTCTTTAGAAATAGAGTCTGTATAGGGAAATAGGTCAGTTTTATTCCTATATTTAGGTTTATCGTGTCTGGTTAGGACTCCTCGTATCTCAGGATATAAATATGTGCCGAGGGGCATTGTAAAGAAGAACCAATATCAAATACAACAAATCTGTTACTTTTTATCTACTTTTCTAGCAATTTACTTTTTGACGACTTCGTTACCAGTATCTTTTTGTTTTCAACGAGTTCTTTCAAGATTCGACGGCTGCATCAACTTGATCTCCGACGACCTTGCAAGTTTCGCGTCTACCGAGCACGATTTAGGCTTTGACTTCTGGGTGTATCGCTGTCATCTCGTCTGATCTATTCAAGAGTTATCGAATATATTCTGGGCTTTGACTTCTAGGCGTATCACTGTTGTCTCGTCCAGTTTTGTTCACCAAGTTACCAAGCTACCGATCTGCTGCAGATTGAATCGGCAAACTTGCCGATCTATTGATCCTTGTCGATTAACAGGTCAAATCGACTGGCACACCTTAGGATGTAGTTTTAGGTATAAGCCCGGTGTGTTCGCAGGAGACCTCAGTAGGATTTTGCATCAACACATCTTTTGGCACACCCGGTGGGACAGATCAACAAATTTATCATGAAGAATCCTGCTGATATCAACCCTGAGAACATCATTGAAGTCTCAGAAGCAGATCTCAAGGAAGATCATAGGCTTGCAATACAGAGAGCCATGGAGGACTACAGGCAGCTCTACTTAAAATCCTTCAGCATGAGCAGGAGCGGGGAGGTGATTCAGAAGCAAGATCTGCCATTGCCTCGGCAGGTTACTTTTGACCCTAATCCTGGCAAGTTGCAAGAGATGGTCAATTCCATTCTAGATCATGCTGTGGTCAATTATCCTAATGTGCTGTCCAATACCTTCTACAACGCCATCATGCGATCGCTAAGGGAAGGACCAGCACCAGCTTATGTCAGGCCGGTGTATCATCAGCCGGGATCGGCATCTCTTAGTATTCCATCGGCTACTCTGGCCGTTGCGGGTACAGGGATCTCTACCCTTCCAGTTGCAACAGATCTGCCCATGATCGAAGCCATGTCATCCAGATCAGATCCAACGCTTCAGGGAGGATGAACTACTCAACTGGGTACAGATCTATCGCCATCGGCAAATCAGTTGTCGGTGAGTTCTAATCCTAGTTGGCTGGGACAGTCTCCAGCTCAGCAACAGGTGGCTTAACAAAGCTATCAAACAGCAGGAGCACGGCAAGATTATCCTCAAGCAAGTTTCCAGAACCGCACATCGCTAGGTCAGCCGATGAACGTTGCTCAGCAGTCGATAGTCCAACTGATACCTCAGCAGTATGTATCGGCGCCGCAACCGGTAGTCCAGCCACTACCCCAGCGGCAGCAAGTATCGGCTTCAGTGCCAATGGGTCAGTTAATACCTCAGCATCAAGCATCGGTGCGACAGTCGGTGGCTTCACAGCTACCTCATGCACTGCTCGTGGTTCCTCAACCTTTTGTGCAGCAAGAAGTTTAGCAATATGTATCGGTTCAGCCACAGTCTCTACAGCAAACATTGGCTCCACAAATGATAGTACAGATGCTGCCTCAACTACAGGCATCGGCTTCACAGCCGGTGATCCAATCGATGCTATGACAAGAAGAATTGGCACCACAGCAATTAGCCCAGCCACTACCACAACAGCGCCAATTATCGGCTTCTCCACCGATAATTTAGTCACCTCAACAACAAGTATCGACGCCGCACCTGACAGTTCAGCAATCGATGCATCAGCAATCACTTGTCCCTCAGCCTGCGGTAAAGCGGTAGGATCAGCAGTACGTATCGGCATCGCCGCAGATAGTTTAGTCATCTCGACAGCATCAAACTTTGGTTCCTCAACTACTACCTGCTTGTGAGGATTTTTCTAATGCAAATGAAGAAGAGGTTGAGATTGGCTCGGTTAGGCAGGAAAAGATGAGGAGCCGATGCCATGCTCGCATGACAAAAAGGAGTTCGAGAAACATGAGTCTAATGTTAATGAAGCCGAGAAAAATTATTATTTTCTGAAGAAGCTGATGAGACAGAGGCCGTTGATTATCAAGTTGGAGGAGCAAGGCGGAGGGTAATCTCTTTTATTATCTATTGCTCGCCGCCCAAAATTATTACCCGAGGATGTCAGCTGTTCGAGATTTATTTCCCATGGGAGCCAGGTGATCAGGAGCCTGAAAAGATTAATCTGGATCGCTGGTTAATTGAGTTTCATCATCCATGGGACCCAGGAGGGTGAGCGCTATGTACAGTACATCAATTGGCTGCGGGCTAGAGCCGATGAACCAGTTAGCGCAGCTACGACCAAGGTTAAATAGGAAGAAGCAGCTAGCGTGCACTCATGACCATCCGAGATGATAAATTGGAGTGAGCCAATGCCTACAATGAAGCCGATCAAGCTAGAAGGGTAGTAGTCCATCGGCCAAGGTGCACTGCTATAGCAGTAATATTGATGCAAGAAGCTACTGCACGAGATACAGAAAACAACCGATAAAATTCTACTGCTGATTCTCCTATAAAAGCCGATAGTCATAGACCAATGCAACTGGCTGAAGAGAGCGCATCAGCAGGAATGTTTTCATACATCAAACACTATGGGGCTCTACTCGGATACGGCGACGGTGTAGCATTTTCGATAATTGGCAAGATGACATATTGCCGATGAGGAAGATGATGTGTGCCCGATGTGTGCTCAAAGGGGTTCTTGCCATATTAGCTGGAAGATTGAAGATGTCGAGCTTGCAATAAGCCGCAAATAATTGTCTGTGCATATATGAGTGCGTGCCGACGGGAGGCATACATACATTGGCTACAATTTATCTGGTTTTGAAGAGATCCAGAAGGCTAGTAGAGGTCAGATACTTGCTTTGAAGGAGATCCTATTGGTGATATCTCAAATCATGTCGTCAGTGCAAATTCAGATGATACTCGATATGCACGCAAGATCACCGTCCGTCAGACTTCATATAAACAAGAAGGCGTGGTCATGATACGACGCAGTACTAGATAGCCAATCGGTATCAGTAGTAGTAGGAGGAAAGAAGGTTCCGACAGGAAGAATGGCGTCGGCACGAAGATCACTGGAGGTGCCCGTTCTTCATTTATTGCTGGGAGGAAGGCATTAAATTGCCTACTGTTGATAATTGCCCCGAGTGTAATGGATATAATCAGGCCAATTGGGCAAAAATAAGATCACACCTTGGTAATAGGGGTTTGAGCATCGGTGGGCCAGTCAGAGGGAGAGTTTTGGTACATGATTGGCTGGGGGGCAAGGCCAGTGTTCATGAAAGGCTTAACAAGCATTTCGATTGCCATCCAAGGAATCAGGAGGAGCTAGAAAAGATGGCCAATGCAAGAGTTCCCGATGAAAAGATACTGTGCAGGGATCCAAACATGAACCGTCGTCAGCCAGTTTGGAAGACACAACTTCCTTGGTGGTGCCTAGAGGGTTCAACTAAAACCCAAAAGAGAAGGATGCAGCGCATGCGTCAAGAATATCTACTGTACCAGAAGGAAAGCATCCCTGAGGTAAAAACTCGAGTATGCCAACCATAATAAGAGGACAGAGGTCCATCGGCAGATACCAATATGGTTTTCGTGTTGCCGATGGCATCGACCGATGAAGAAGAGGTTGCCCTTTCTGAAGAAATGGCACAGTCAATAAAGCTATGCCAACGGATGGTTATCCGATGCCTGTTGCCGATTTATTGATTGATGCTACGGCCGCACATCAGGTTATCAGCTTCATGGATGGTAATGCTAGTTATAATCAGATATTCATGGCTGAAGAAGAAATTGTCAAAATTGCTTTTAGATGTCCTGGTCATGTGGAACTCTGAGTGGATAATTATGACTTTTGGTTTGAAGAATTCTGATGCTACCTATCATCAAGCTATGAATTTTATCTTCCATAAGTACATCGGTACATCGGTCAAAATCTACATAGATGATGTAATGATACAAGCCGATTTTCACGTAATCAGTTGATATTACACATCAGAGAAAATACTTTTGTTTCAGCAATACAGAAGACTACTCTTGACCTAAGTACTCCTTGATCGTACGGATAGCTCGACGGAGGTTCTTATCAGTATCATACGTGATATATGCGAGGACGTGAGCATGAACTCGAACTGCTCTGATCTCTCTGGTGAGGCCTTGCAAATCCTGCATCATCCAGGTTCTTCTGACTTCCAGAATGGTGAGTCTTTGCTCTACAACAGGTAGAGAATGGGAAAGCTCTTGGGGGATGTCGATGGCATACATCTGTTGGCTGTGACTGAAGATTGCGAAGACTTCAGCTCGGAATTGGTTCAGGTAGCTCTTGACTTATTCATTTTGTGTCTCGTTTAGCTCATAGGGACTATCCAGTAGCTTCAAGATCTCTTCAAGGGGGTTCACGGGCTGACAAGAGCAAGAAAGTAAACAAGGAGTTGCAAAAGTAATAAATGCGTGATCAGATATGATACCTGGTTCATCGAAGAAGAAGATGCCATTGGAAGAGCTTGATGAAGAAGAAAGGTATATGTGAGTTTTGAGAGGAACATAGAGGTGAATGAGCTTGGGAGAAAGGCTGGAGTATTTGTAGCTAAAGTTTTTGCCTGTCCATTGAGATTCTGACCATTGAGCTTCAGAAATCGAGGAACGGTCAAGTGGAAAAGGGAAAAATTTGATTTATTGAGGCACAGAGTTTGAGGATCATTCAAATGAAGCATTGAGGCAAATGTGTGAAGACCCAAGATAAATTAATAAGTCCAAAGGACAGAGTTATACAACACATTGCCGATGAATAAGAGTTGACATATTGAGAAAAGAGTGAATTGCTGATATCGCACGTAGGCGAATATGATTGGTCTCTTCTATTTCTCTGGCAGCATCATCGGCAAAGCCCTCTATAGGTTTGATCTTTTTCTTAAGGGCTATTGTCTTGCAGGCATGAGCATCCCGTTCCTTCTAAAGGGCCATGATAGCATTGGGTAATTGATTCTTTTCTTGCTCGACTGATGCTATAGCTGTTTCAACTTCATGGAGTTCGGCCAGCAGAGCTGCTCGTCTTGCTGATAGTTGGGAAATCTTCTTATCAAGATCAGTGCTGGAGGTCTTCAGGTTGCCGATGTCCTTGTGTTTCTCATCAGCAGTACGTTTATGATCCATCAATTCTTCGTAAAGTTTTTCCTGCATCGCCCGATCGACAATACGCTGGCTGGCCTTTTGGTATTGGGTCTGTCGAAACTCGAGATGAGCCGTGGCGAGAAGCACTTCCTCAACATTGATAGGGACTTGGCCGCGAATTGCTTTGAAAGCTGCTCTAACAGGGAAAAGCAGGGTCTCTAATTTGGATCTGACATCGGCAGGAACAGCTCCTAGAACAAGAACAGTACTTTCGATATCCTCTTCATCATCGGATGCTTTATCACTGATGGCAAATGAAAACAGGCTATCCAGAGAGTCTTATTCCTGAAGAAAATTGGTTAGCTTGGAAATATGAGTATGACAAGTAAGTCAATTAACTTACCTGCTTTAAAGTGATTTCTCGCCTTTGGCTAGAGGCGGCGGTCTGAGGTACTCCAAGTGAAGCATCGGCAAAGCCTACCGGTGAATCGGCACTTGTGATAGGCGAGTTGATTGGTCCGGGTGCCGATGGTGATTCTGGTGTGTCCACATCGGCAAGTGCTAGCTGAGGAGGAGGGGCCGATGGTGCATCAGAAGCAGGTGATGTTCTGGGTCACTTAGCCTGAGGATCTGCATTGGATGGAGCGTTACGCTTGGTTCCTATAGTCTGAACGTCGGCTTTCTAGGGGGCGTCGGCAACTGCAAGTTGGGGCGTTTGAATATCTGAAGCAGTTACTGATGTGCCTGTCTGGAGCTGTATATGGAAGATAGTGTTAGTAAAAGCTCCGATGATCAGGAAGTAGTTCAAAGCAGGATGTACCTCTGGAGATTCATCTATGATGATGAGGCTTGGTGACGAAGGCGCGGCTTGTGAAAATGAGAGTTGGGCTCTGATGAAGGGGATATTTATGGGCCGACGAGTGCGGAGGCGTTTCAGATATATTGACAGGAGCAATCATGACTTTAAGGAAAAATTTCAGCACGTAAGATATTCTACACCCCAAAATTGGGGGCATGTGTTGACACCGTTTCTCGACACGTGTCAATATGGATCGAAATAAAGCCTCTTGGTCAAAGAGCCTTTTGGGCATTGCTGATAGAGGGTTGCCGATGGAGGTCAGGATGTCAGGGTTGCTGCCGATGGAGCTAGGAGACTATTGCCGATGGGATCAACAGTGGAAAGGAGCATGCTGATGAAGTTAGGGAACTTTTGTCGATGGGGTCGGTAGTGGCAAGGAGCGTGCCGATGGAGAAAGACTAGCTGATGGAAGATTTCGTCGTAGCTGGAGCAAATAAGGAAACTGGCGTTTATTCTAAGTATTTTCGTAGTTTATCCTGAGTATGATTCTTGTATGACTCGTTTTAGTTTCTTTCTTTAGAAATAGAGTCTGTATAGGGAAATAGGTCAGTTTTATTCCTATATTTAGGTTTATCATGTCTGGTTAGGACTCCTCGTATCTCAGGATATAAATATGTGTCGAGGGGCATTGTAAAGAAGAACCAATATCAAATACAACAAATCTGTTACTTTTTATCTACTTTTCTAGCAATTTACTTTTCGACGACTTCATTACCAGTATCTTTTTGTTTTCAACGAGTTCTTGCAAGATTCAATGGGCTGCATCAACTTGATCTCTGGCGACCTTGCAAGTTTCGCTTCTACTGAGCACGATTCAGGCTTTGACTTCCGGGCGTGTCACTGTTGTCTGATCTGTTCAAGAGTTATTGAATATATTCTGGGCTTTGACTTCTAGGCGTATCACTGTTGTCTCGTCCAGTTTTGTTCACCAAGTTACCAAGCTACCGATCTGTTGCAGATTGAATCGGCAAACTTGCCGATCTAGATCCACCTCAGATTTGATCCTTGTCGATTAACAGGTCAAATCGGCTGGCACGCCTCAGGACGCAGTTTTGGGTATAAGCCCGGTGTGTTCGCAGGAGACCTGAGCAGGATTTTGCGTCAACAGCTTTACGACTAAGTAGAAAACACCTCGAACTCCCTAAGGGTCAAGGGCTATTGAGCTAGGAGCTCTCCTATGCCTCAGGGCTATGGTACCTCCACTCGCTCCCCCCGTCGAGGGACACGAGCATGCGTTGAACACTTAGTCAAGAAGGAAAAATCTAGGTGAAAGAAAACAAAGAAGGCTCGAACTTAAAATATCCAAATGCATTACGATAGATGCATAGATGTTTTAAAGGCCCTTGAAGCCACATTGAATATAAGTTACAAAAACTAACTTATTTACATGGGCACCTTCGCCCAGTTTTGCCCTACAGGCCTGCTCTGCTTTCTCCATCGCCGCCCTCCTCGACGATGTACCCTTCGTCTTCGCGGGGGAGGACTTCATCCTTGAACAGCTTTGCCAGCGCTTCCCCCGGAATTTTGGCATCCTGGATCAGCCCTCGGCATCGTTCCTCATTCTCGGCATCGGTCTTTGAGATGTCGGGGATGAAGCCTTGGGCGACGACGTCCATATCGAAGACGAAGCCAAAGGAAACCACCGCCAGTGCTCGCTTTACACTGGTGTGAAGCGTCTCCCGCACGCGATCCCAAAATGTGGTGTCGAGGTAGTAGAGCCGGTCGACGACCGCGGCCCCCGGGATGTCTTCTCCAGCCTCCTCAATGGGCTCAACCTCCCAGGAGGTGCAGAGCCTTTTGATGGCGACCCGGAACCTGCCGAGAAGCACCCCCTCCGCCACGAGGCTCTCCTGCAGCGCCTTGGCGGTGGTCTGGGTGGAAAGCAGCTCGGCCTCGAGGCCTGAAAGACAAAACAAGAGTTTAAACAAGTCACACAAAAAGGAAAAGGTCAAAGCCCACCAAGGAACTTACTAGCACAGCGGGTCTTGAGGGCGCTGTAGTCCTCCAGCATGGCATCGTGCTCCTGTCGAGCCTCGTCTCGCTCCCGCTGGGCCTCCTTGAAAGCCTGAGTCACCTCCGTCTTCTCGCACCAGAGGGTCTCGAGGGCGCCACCAGCTAAGGTAATGGCTTGCTCCTTCTCTTGAAGGGTAGCCTGCATCGCCTTGAGCTTGGCCTCCAGGCTATCTGCTCGACCCTTCTCCTCCTTGACCAAGGCAGAGAGGGTGTCACGCGCCATGGAGACTTGAGCCAGACTGGCCTCGAGCGAGCGGACACGAGTAGCTTGACACGCTCTTGGGCGTGAGTGCCCTCGCTCTTGGCCCTCTCTACTTCACCCTTGGACGCGTCAACCTCCTCCTTGGCCTGCCAGATCTCCTCCTTGACTTGGGCGACTTCGCCTCAAGCTGCCTCGGTGTCCTCCTTCACTCGGGCAGCCTCCTCCTTGGCCTTGGCAGCCTCCTCCTTGGCCTGCTTCACCTCCTCCTCGACCTCGGCCACCTTGCACTGCGCAGATTGGCCGGCCTTGAGTTGGCAAAGCACTTCCTCCCGGCAGTTACGCGTTTGGTGGAGGAAGTACGACTTGGAGTGGGAACGCCTCCGCACGTCCTGGAAACAGGAAATCGAGGGTTAAGATGATCCATATGGAAAAAGCCAAAAACCATATGTGATCTAAATAGGGACTTACCACGAGACTCTCATTGAGACCTCCGACGAGCTCAACGACCAGCTTCAGGAAGTGCTGCAGCCACGCCCGAGACCGCTCCACGTCCTCCCAGCACTTGACCTCCATCGGGTCATCCATCACGATGCCGGGAGCGCTGGAGTCACTGAGCTCCCAGAGCACGACATGCTCCTTCCCCAATGTGGGAGGACCATCTAGACCTTGGCTCGCACCAAGGACTCGATCTCGTCCACCACGTCACGTGGGGCGCCATGGTGCTCCGCCAACTCGCCCAGGGTGGGGAACTCCAACACGGTGCTGGCATCTCCTGGACCGGGGTCGGAGGTCGACCTCCTCGATGGGCCAGGAGCCCCCAACACGATGTCTACTCTAGCATGCGGGGGGATCCTCTCCTTCCTTCTGATGATGAAAAGTAGAAGGACTCTTGGCCGCCGTCTCCTCCGGTCGCTCCACCTACAGACCAGAAGTCGCTGGCTCCTCCGATGGCGTGGTCGACGGTTGTGGTGGCTGGCTCGACGCTGGCTCAGGTGCCTCCGGAGGTGGCTGTGGAGGGGTCGAGGCCATCGCTTCCTCCAACGCCACGTCCTCTGGCGCCGGTAGGTCCACCATCGCCACGTCTCCCGGTGGGCTCGGTGCCAAGGTCTCCTCCTCAAGCTGTGCCCCCGGCGGGTATGGGACCATCGACGTCTTCAATGCCGCTTCTTGCTCCACCATTAGCTCATCGAGGGTGATCATGGACACCCACTGTTTTGGGAGTACCGATGTCTCCTCCCCCTCTGATGGCTTGGGCGGCTGCTGCGCCGACAGGTCCGGCAGCGTCGCGTCCCCCGACGGCGTCTGCTGCACCTGCTGATGCTGGGGATGACCCCTGGTCAACTCCTCCTCTTCTTGCCACTCCTGTGGCTTCTGCTCCTCCTGCTGCGTCTGTGGCAGCTCCTCTTCCTGTAGGGCCTCCTGCTCCTACTTCCGTTGGGCCTCCAGCTTGCGTAGCCCCATCGGCCATGGCTTTCGCTCTCCCATCGAGGGGAGAGGGGCCATGGCCTCCTCACCCTCGAGGTCGATGAGGGCTACCTCCGTTCCCGGCTCGTGGCCCTCGGGGGCTCCTGCCTTGAGCATGGAAACAGAGACCTCAGGCTGGCCCAGGTCAGGAGCTCCCGACGTCAGGGCTCCGTTCCCTGGCATTGGGCCGAGCTCGGGGACCACGGACGTCAACATCAAGGAGGCGCTCCCTCCCTCCTGCATCTTCCCCAGTGTGGAGTCACCCTGCAGCAAGAACAGAGCCTATCAGCCTACCACGAGCCATAGCCCCGAGGGCTGAGGACAACCACTTCACCTTCCATGGTGCCAAGGGCCTCGACGTTGCACCAGTGACCGAGACCCCCATCTTCATGGCCACGTCCACCTTGAGCCGCTTAGCCGGCACAAGGGTCGCCTCCTCGATACGACGCTTTGGCCTAGACGGAAAGCAGGTTAGCGGAGAACTTAATGAACCGCAGAAGGAGGAAGCAGCGAGAAAAAATTTAATCGACAACACCTACCCGAAGGGGATAGAGGCCTTTTGGGTCCCCCCGAGCCGCCAGCAAGCCTCGAGGCCCCGCCCAAAGCCGAGCTCTTCCTGGGGCTAGGGCCGCTAGGGGCAGCCGATGGGGTCGCTGTGCCTCCCTGCTCCGACGAGGTCTCCTGGGCACGACTCTGCTTCGCCCGCGCCGATGACCGGGACCGGGTTTCTTGGGTCAAAGCGGGCGGGGTCCCACCTAGAGTACGACGGGAGGAGGATGAACCCCCCGAGTCGAGGGGTCGGCCGACCTTTTCCCCCGCTGGCGCTCCGAGGCCGACATCACCGGCTGAGGGGCACGCTGCTCTGGTGCATCCTCCTGCACCGAAAGATGGTCAGTACGGGAGGAACCAGACAAAAGGGGCTTGAGACGTCCCACCACCCCCTCGACATCGACATCATCATCATCATCTTCATCTCCCTCATCCTCTAAGGGAGACTCCTCCGGGAGCCCGTCACGCCTCTGCTGCACATGGCGCTTCTCGCGTTTTTCATGCTCCAGGAGCTTCTTGTCCTTCTTCTTCTTCTCCTCGTCCTTACGCCTCTTTTCCTATTGGGCATTGAAGCGTCTCACCTGACGATCGGGAGCTTCCTCCCTCAACGGGGGCCTCGATCTCCGATAGTCGATTCCCCCTGCACAAAAGTGCTCAGTCGTAAGGACAAGAGTAAGGAAAATAGGGGGGAAACGTAAATGCAAAGGGCATGGATCGAGGCACTCACCAGGTCCAGGTACCCCTCCTCCAGCCGCATGGGGAGGCGGTTGACGTCCTCTGCCCTAAACGAACCAGCAACCATCCCCTTCATCCGCGCGATGATCTCCGCGGCAGAGATCTCCTCACTGGACATCCGGCACCTCGCGAGCACCTCGGGTGCCACCGCGGGGAGCATATCGTCCAACCGCAGCGGGCGCTCCGTCAAGGGGAGCACCCGTCGACTGTGGAAGGCCGAGACCACCACACCCACCATCAGGCCCGCCTCTCGAAGGGTCTTCATCGCGGCAACGAGGGGTCGATGTCGATGTTGAAGATCCCCCGTCACATCGTGCGGCCAGTTGAACGGCCGCTCGGTGATGAGCCACCTGGTGTATAGTGGGAAGTAGCCTCCGTCATTGCGGAGGTAGAACCATTGCTCGTTCCACCGGGACTGGTTGGACATCAACCCGGTGGGGATGTACTCGCGTAGCACTTCTGACTTGCCTGTCTTCAATGCGAAGTTGAGGCAGCCCGCTCTGACAATCCGCCTCATGCCTGGTCCCACCAGGGAGGCAAACCACTCCCCCTTGTAGAGATGGAGCCATAGCTCCCAATGTGGCGCCATCCCTAAGTAGCCCTCGCAGACGGCCGCGAACATGGCAGCGTTGGAGATGGCATTCGGGGAGAAGTGGTGGAGCTCGACGCAATAGAAATTCATAAACCCCCTCATGAACTCACTCGGGGGCACTCCGAGCCCATGCCGGTGGTACTTGAGGAAGCTCACCACGTAGCCCTCCGGCGGGTTCGGCTCCAGGTGGCTCCTCGGTGGCGCGATCCACTCCAACCGAGTCGGATTGGTGACGGGGCGGAGAAGTCCTTCTCCCACTAGCTCATTCAACCTCTGCCGCGTTAAGGTCGACGGGCACCAGGGTTCGACAGGCTGGAGGATGGGGGCCATGGCGGCAGCGGCACAGATCTTTTCGGTGGATGTGGCAGCAGCGGCAATGACGCGAATCTCCTCGGCAGACGGGCGGCAGGGAAGGTTCCCAATCATAATTTCTTGCTCTAAGTTCCTACCCTCAAGCGCAGGAAAGCAGGAACTCGAGAGCACCGGCGGTGGTGAAGGCAGGATGGCAAAGGTAGGGGCGAACAGTACCTATCCCCCCTGGTTTTATACCCAGGAAGAGCGACGGGCGGAATTCAATGACGGAAAAAGTTAACTCCCCGCAATTAATGCGACTACCTAACCGTTTCCCATTGATTCTTGGTTGGATACTTGCGTCACACCTTAGACAATTAGCCATTGCCTGGGCCCGCCACGATCTCCACCACCGCACCGTTTCAGCCTCCTCCTCCTCCTCAAAAGACGCGTCCAACGGTAAGAAAAATAAACGTTACTTGCCGATGGAATCTTCCAGGAGAAGGTAAGTGGGCTCCGGCCCCACAACTAAGTCTCAAGGGAGCAAAGCCTGGCCCTTGACCAGGGTTCGACAGCCGCCCTTGAGCACCTGAGTCAGGGGTGACCAAGGGGATCCAACATGAGGCCCCGCTCAAGAACGAACTCTCGAGACCCCTTTGGACATATCCAAGGCGAAATGCTATGGAATTTTATGGAATCCCCCTGAAGGGAGGCATCGAGCCACCGAGACCTATCGAATCAAATCGGTATCCATAGGTCCATGCATTTCTCTTTAATGAGACCACTTCGGGCCACCAGCCGACCTCTATCGAACAAGGAATGGGCTCTCTCTTGGATTTCCCCGTTAACAGCTCACTAAGAACTTCGAGGCTCACCCTATCGAGGGTAGTCCGACGCTTCTTGCCTCACGTCCGATCGAAAGGACTCGTGAGATGAACACCGAGGCTGGCAACGCCTCAGCTTCACGAGGCTCGGGGGCTCGACCATGTCCAGCACCCCTCGATGAAAGAGGGTCAAAAAGCCCCCGAGGGGTTGATGTTCCGACGTACCCCTCGGTAAAGCGCTATGACTTCAGTTCAGGTCCGTACCCGACTGGACGAGCACCCCTCGACTAAAGACAAATAAAGCCCTCGAAGGAGTCTTCCAACTCCTCCGAGGCCTTGGGGGCTACCCCCGCGGGGGACGCTCGCGCGCCCCCCATAGAAAAATCAGAGGCACACCTCGCTCCCGACTCCTGACCCCTGCTCGAGTGCCACCACTCGCGCAGGGGCTCGGGGGCTACTGTCAAGTACCTAGAAAAGGGGTACCCCAAACCCTCGATTAGCTGGACTGATCCCCGCAATTAGCAACACAAACCCTCCATGACATCCCTCACAATCGCTCGAGAGCCCACAGGCTAAAGCATACTGGGCCAACTCACGAACGGGCGTCGACAGCTCAAAGCCACAGCCTGCTCGACGGGCTACCACACGGACCGAAACTGTACGCTCGAGGGTATGATTCGGGCGACCCCTCAAGGACGGAACTTCGCTCGAGCGAATGGGCCGGCCTCGAAGACGAAACTTTGCCCAGCGAATGAGCTAACCCTCGAGGATGGAACTTTGCCCGAGCGAACGAGCCCGCCCTCGAGGACGGAACTTCGCCCATGTGAATAGGCAGCCCTCGAGCACAGTACACCTCTCGCCTACCTACTTCCCGTACGGATCCAGGCACATTCAATGCATTTTTACCTGCTCCTGCCTAACCGTATGGCCAAAGTTACCAAAACAGTTGTGAGTATGGCAGTCGAATCCTGCTTTTACCGCCCATACCCCAGAATCCCGCAGGTCATACCTCCCTGTTACGCCATACCAAGCATTGTGCCCCATCCGGCACCCCCTCGAGATGCACATTCCCCGCTTTTCTTGGGAGTCGGCCTTATCCGATGGGCCTCGACCCCCTCGACTCGACTCAAGGCCTCAACCGTTGCCCCTCGACTCCGTCATGCTGACCCTTAAGTGGGACTACAACAACTCCAGTCAACACTTCAACAACTCCGGACGTGACGGTTGCAGGGCCTCCCATGCCGACGTACACCTCTACAGCGGCACCGACATGATCGGCATCGGCGTCATATGTCACCAACCACGTTAGCCCAAAAAATATGTACTCTTGTGCCCCTTCTTTGCCTATAAAAGGAGGCGCCAGGACATTAGCTAGGGGAGATCAAGAGATCCGAGGATCCAAGGCGTCATACGCTAAGGCCCCAGCTCACACTTCTCTCACCCGCTTGTACTCACCCCTGTACTAGCACTTTGATGCAAGATAACACGAACTATCCCCCCCCCGCTGGACGTAGGGCCTTCTTTGCCCGAACCAGGATAAATCGCCATGTCCTTCTTGCATCACCCACCGGATTAGGGAGCACGCAATCACGAATTTACTCGTTGGTGTTAACCCCTGGGGGTCAAAACACCGACAACATGGTCTAAGACTTTCCGCACTTATGGAACTCTATATTCGCACTCTAACCATCATACAGCGTACTCTATCCCAATTCTTCCACACTCATCCATTCTTTATAGCGTACTCTATCTACTATGGGGCCCACTTATCACTTTATCTAAGTATATCGAGATGTGATCTAGTTTTGAAGGATTTATTGAGACGAGCTCAATGGTGTAATCGGAATTTAATTTGGTATTTTGGTTTGTGAGTTATAACTTTTTTGTTTGTTGAACAAGTGGGGCCCACCACTATATGCTCTCTCCTCTCTCTTCTCTCTCACGCGCATGCGCTGAATATCCAGTGCACCGGGCGTTGCCGCACGCGATAGAACACCGGTGCAGCGCTTTCCATGTGCTATACGCGGTAGCGCACACGGTAGCGCACGCCAGTGCAGGTGGTCTTATCCTCCAGGGCTGCACCACAACGGCATACTCTCAGTTCCTACATGGCAGCGACTCTCGGTTTCTCTTGTCAAATTTTATATTGCTGCTGTGTTCATCTTGCAGCCTCTGGTTCTATAGACCTATAATTTATCTAGACAGCTACTTCTCTGGCACTGGTTCAACGACTCTGCCTCCATACTGGTCTTCGATTCGAGCTTCTTCTACCTCCGTTAATGACATCAACAACATTCTTCGGTTGTCAGCGTGATTCTTCTTCGACGGCTTCACCGACCCACTCTTCACAGTCGCTACGCGCGGTCAGTCCATCCGGGTGCACGCGTCTTCGACGCCCCTGTGAATACCCCTCACTTGCAAATTCATTCTCCTTTGCACCTCAGTCTACGCTGATGTCTTCTTTTTCGGTCACAGATCCTTGATGTAACTTGGTCTTCCTTTGAAGACCTCTATGTAATTTGGCCGCTTTAATATATATAATATATGCAGTTGTAAAAAAATGAATCTTGGGTTCTGCCCTTGCTGCTCTAAGGGCCTGATTGGTAGGGATTCACTATTGAAAAAAGTGAATCCGAATCCAGGATTCACTTGGATCGGATTCACCATGGATCTGAGATCCAATGTGAATCTATCGTGGAACTCCACCATTTTGGTGAATCTAGGATCTAGATCCACTATTTTGGTGGATCTAAATTTCGTGGATCTGAACCGTTTGGCAAAATTTTCATGGAGTGGAGCTGGATTTGGTGAATCCGGAGCCAGTGAATCTCTGCCAAACAGGCCCTAACTCAGTGTCTTGGTGTTTGTGGTGAAATTCGGGAGCCGTTGGTTTGCCCCGGACCAGAGAGAGGCTGGGATTGGGAGGGCTTGCAGTTTCAGCCTTGCACGTAGTATAGGCACAAGCAGGTGCACATAGTATAGGCACAACCGCACAAGCAGGGTCATGGGTAGGTTCTGTGCTTGTGTCGCATCTAGATGAAACTCGAATTACTGACAACAGCAGTGGACGTGTTGATACACGATATAGGTTTATCCACAAGAAATATGATAAAACTACAATATTATTCAAATTGCTCTATTGTTCAATGTTCCTAGACAGGACTAGTGTCAATACCCAGAAAATGGGTACCCCAAACCCTTGGTTTACCGAACTAAACCCCGCAAAATCGGCAACTCGACCCCTCCGGTAACCTCCCGCGCTAACGTATGAAGGCCCGCAGGCTGTGACGTATCGGGCTGACCCACGAACGAACAACAACGGCCCAAAGCCGGAGCCTGCCCGAGAGGTTACCGAACGGACTAGTACTGTACACCCGAGAGGTTACCGAACGGACTAGTACTGTACACCCGAGAGGTTACCGAACGGACTAGTACTGTACACCTGAGAGGCTACCGAACGGACCGGTACTGTACACTCGAGGGTACAATCCGGGCGACCCTCGAGGATGGAACTTCGCCTGGCGAATGAGCCTGCCCCCGAATACGGAACTTTGTTCGGGCGAATGGGTGGTCCTCGAGGACAGTGCACCCCTTGGCTACCGACTCTCCCGTACGGATCCGAGCGCATTTAATGCGATCTATCTACCCCCGCCTAACCGCATGGCCATAGTTACGGTAACAGTTGCAGGCGTGGCGGTCAAATCTGCTTTTACCGCCCATGCCCCGGAATTCTGTGGATCGTACCACGCTGTAGCACCATACCGAGCACTGTGCCACGCCCAGCACCACCTCGAGACGTATAAACCGGCATGTTTCCCCACATTTTTCGGGATTCAGCCTTATCCGGTGAGGTTCGACCTCCTCGGCACGACCACCCTTGACTCCAGCCAAGACCCTCGACCGTCGCCCCTCGACTTCATCAACGAACCCTCGAGCAGAACTTCAACAACTCCCGACGCGACGGTTGCAGGGCCTCCCATACCGACGTACATCACTACAGCGGCACCGACATGATCGGCCTCAATGTCATACATCATCCGCCATACGAACTCAAATCATATGTACCCCTGTGCCCCTCCTTCATCTATAAAAGGAGGCGCCAGGACATAGAACAGAGGACCGGACCCGAACGAGAGGATCCAGAGCATAGCTAAGGCTTTAGATCACAGAACGACACCGTGAGCTTGTGTAGGGTCGAGAGCTAGGCGCCCACCGCCAAAGCTCCACCTCACACTCCTCACATCTGCTTGTATTTCCCTTGTACTAGCACTTCGGTGCAAGATAACACAAACTATCCTCCCCCCGCTGGACGTAGGGCCTTCTTTGCCTGAACCAGGATAAATCATTGTGTCCTTCTTGCATCACCCACCGGATTAGGGAGCACGCGATTACAATATTACTCGTTGGCGTTAACCCCTCGAGGGTCAAAACACCAAAAGTTGGCGCGCCAGGTACGGGAGCCGCGTGTCACTAACGATTTCCCGCCATTTTTCCGGATGGGCGACTTTGTTTCACCACTTCCGCACGCTGCGGTGATCTGGTTTAGGAGCCTAGAGTTCATGACCCTTGACCAGGGCTATGACATGACCCTGATCTCAATCAGTGACCCGAACAGAGGTCGCGATACGCCCCCACGCTCTTGGGGGGCCGCTCGCCAGTCCCACGACCATGCTTCCACATCCAGAAGGAGGCACAGTCGGCGTCGTCATCGCCATCAACCTAAGTCGGGGAGGGTTCCCGCCGCTTTCTCCTCGCCCCTGACTGGAGATGATGAACCCCTTGTCGAGGGATTGTCTGACCCGAGTTTAGGGGCTGAGGGTGAACCGGCAGGACCCCACCACAACCCCGACTCCACCTTCGCCGCACGATCATCGAGGAGGCGTGACGAAGTCCCTGCTCGATCGAGCCCGCTCCCGCACGAGCTGTTCGAGCGTCATCAGCGGCCTTCGTTCGACTCCCATGATGCCACAACGACGATCTCGACAGTGACCCGCTCCAACATGAGCACGTTAGAGGGCCGCTTAGGCGCCTTTCTTCGTGCAATGATGGATGTAGGGACTGTCACACCAGCCTCCGAGGGTTTGGCCTTCACGAGAGCGCCAGGCCCCTGGAGGTACACCGTCGGCACACTCCGACGACAGCTGCAGGAGGAGGCGCGGGGGCAATTCCCCGTCTTCAACTGCGGCGACCCTGACTCTGACTCTGATCATTGGGATCCTACCCAGGAGTGCCTCCACATCGATGGTGACGTCGACTCCAATCAGGACACCGTCGATCCAGCGGCCGCGACGGCTACGGCTGTGGCATGTGACGCTCCCCCTAGAGTAGAGGAACAACAACCAGATGCACCTCGAGAAGCGTGCCCTCGTCCTGGCGAGCAGGACGCACAGCTGGCACAGATTTCGGGAGTTGCAGGCGAAGCTCGCCGACGAGCAGGAATGCTTGCGCTTGCTCGAGCTGACCCTCGAGCAAGAGCGGAGACCGCTCGACGGTAGAGCCCGAGCCAGGGCCCGAGAAGTCAACCGGCAGATCATCGAGGCAGGAGCACTCGAGCAACCCGCCAACCGTTATCCCTGAGCAAGCCAGAACATTGTTGCAGCGGCTATGCTCCTTCGCAATATGCCCGCGCCATCCAACTCGCAAGCTCGGCGGATACAACGTGAGGTCGAGGATCTCCTCCAACTTGCTGCTGTCCAGCAAGCCGAGAGCTCAGCCTCGAGGTGTCAAGGGGCTGCCTCCGAACCTCAGGTCGAGCCCTCCTGGCCTGAAAGGGAGGGCTTGGTCGATCAGGGGGCGGCCCCCCGACAGAAGAAGAAGCTGGCCCGAGAACGTATCAACGACGACCGTGCTCCCCGCGATGCGCGCCTCAACATTGTCGAGAACAGCAGACGCAAGCACGGGGACGCCGAGGATCGAGGGTACAGCGCCCATCGTGGAGGGCGTTACGACAGCGATGAAGATCGACAGGCCCCGGAGCCACCGGGTCCCCGAGTCTTCAGCAGCAGGATTCGCTGCGCCCAGCTGCCCGATAAGTTTCGACCCCCACGAGCCTCGTCAAATACAACAGCAAAACCAATCCCGAGCTCTGGCTAGCCGACTTTCGGTTGGCTTGTCAGGCGAGCGGGGCGCGTGACGATCACGCCATCATACGTCATGTTCCCCTGTTCCTGTCCAACACCGCACGTAGGTGGCTCGAGGAGCTTCCCCCTGACCAGATTCGCAGCTGGATCGACCTTGTCCAGATCTTCGAGGGGAACTTCAAAGGTACCTACGTGCGTCCCGGGAACTCCTGGGAATTGCGTAACTGCAAATAGAAACTAGGGGAGTCTCTCCGTGATTTTGCTCGACGATTCTCCAAGCTCCGCATCGAACTACCCCACATCTCCGATCTCGACGTCGTTCTAGCGTTTGTTGTGGGTACGACCTGCAAGGACCTAGTTCACGAGTTAGGGCGTAACCGCCCCGACACCGTCGACGAGCTCATGGATGTGGTCGCCAACTACGCGGCTGGCGAAGAGGCCGTCGGCGCCTTCTTCAGCGACGGGAAGGACAAGGGAAAAACGCCGGTAGCCGACAACGCCGGAGGCTCGAGCAAAGGGCCAAAGAGGAATAACAAGAAGAAGAAGAAACATTAGCAAGGCAAGCGTGAGGCTATAGAAGATGATCTCGTCGCAGCAACCGAATGCAAAAGACCTCGAGGCCCCCCTGAGGGTGCCATCTTCGACAAGATGCTCGAGGAGCCCTGCCCTTATCACAAGGACGGGGCAAAGCACAAGCTTAAGGACTGCCGCATGCTTCGAAGGCACTTCGAGCAAGTGGGCGTGAAGAAAGGAGACGACAAAAAAGACCAAGGCGGCGGTGAGGGAGACAACAAGGAAGACGGAAAATTCCCCGAAGTCTATGATTGCTACATGATCTACGGGGGCCCCTCGACCCAGCTCACGCCTTGACAGCGTAAACAAGAGCGTCGAGAGGTTTTCTCCGTTCGTGTTGCGACGCCTCATTACCTCGACTGGTCTGATGCGCCCATCACGTTCGACCGCCATGACCATCCGGATCGAGTCCCCAATCCCGGGGCCTATCCGCTCGTCGTCGACCCAGTCATCATCAACACCCGCCTCTCGAAGGTCCTCATGGACGGCGGCAGTAGCCTGAACGTCATCTACCTTGAGACCCTCGACCTCCTCGGAGTCAGGAGGTACCAACTCTGACCCAGTGCCGGGGGGTTCCATGGCGTCGTACCAGGGAAGAAGGCCTTCCCCATCGGCCGTATCGACCTTCCTGTCTGTTTTGGCACCCCCGCCAACTTCAGGAAAGAGACCCTCACCTTCGAGGTGGTCAGGTTTCACAGAACGTATCACGCCATCATCGACCGACCGGGCTACGCGCAGTTCATGGCGATCCCGAACTACACCTACCTCAAGCTCAAGATGCCAGGACCCAAGGGCGTCATCACCGTCGCCTCCTCCTACAAGCACGTGTACGACTGCGATGTCGAATGCGTATGGAGAGGCCGTCGAGCAAAATGCCATGATAGCCGCGACCCTCGAGCACCTCGCCGACGAGGTGCCAGACCCCAAGCGACACGCTGGCAACTTCGAGCCAGCACAAGACACCAAGAAAGTCCCCCTTGACCCGAGATGCCCCTGCGAGAAGGTGCTAACGACTAGCACCGACCTCGAGGACAAATAGGAAGCCGTGCTCGTCGACTTTCTCCGCGCGAACGCTGATATGTTTGCGTGGAGTTCTTCGGATATGCCGGGTATACCAAGGGAAGTCGCCGAGCATGCCTTGGAGATCCGGGCCGGGTTCAGACCGATGAAACAACGCCTGCGCCGCTTCAACGAGGAAAAGCGCAGGATCATCGGCGAGGAGGTACACAAGCTTTTGGTGGCTGGATTCATCAAGGAGGTCCATCACCCCGAATGGTTAGCTAATCCCATGTTAGTTAAGAAAAAGAATGGAAAAATGCAGATGTATTGACTATACTAGTTTAAACAAAGCATGTCCCAAAGTTCCGTTTCCTTTACCGCGCATTGATCAAATCGTTGACTCTACCGCGGGATGTGAAACCCTCTCGTTCCTCGATGCTTATTCTGGCTACCACCAAATCAAGATGAAAGAGTCCAACCAGCTCGTGACTTCCTTCATCACGCCTTTTGGCATGTACTGCTACATCACCATGCCCTTTGGCCTTCGAAACGCCGGGGCAACGTATCAATGGTGCATGCTACACGTCTTCGGTGAACACATAGGCGACACGGTCGAGGCCTACGTCGATGACATCGTGGTCAAGTCCAAGAGAGCGGACAACCTCATCCGAGACCTCGAAATCGCGTTCGGGTGCCTTCGAGCCAAAAACATAAGACTCAACCCCGAGAAATGTGTCTTCGGAGTGCCTCGAGGCATGCTCCTCGGGTACATCGTCTCCCAGTGCGGGATCGAGGCCAACCCCGAGAAGGTGGCGGCCATCACGCGAATGGGACCGATTCAGGATCTCAAGGGCGTGCAGAGGGTCACGGGCTGTCTCGCGGCCCTCAGCCGCTTCATCTCACATTTGGGAGAGAAGGCCATGCCTCTATACCACCTCTTGAAAAAATCCGAGCGATTCACGTGGACCGCGGAGGCCGAGGAGGCCCTCGACGAACTCAAAGCCAAGCTGACATCCACTCCGATTCTCGTCCCTCCTCGACCAGCGACGTCGACTGAACCACCCGAGCCCCTCCTCCTCTATGTCGCCGCAACCACCCAGGTGGTCAGCGTGGCCATAGTGGTGGAGAGACAAGAGGAAGGGCATGCTTTGCTAGTCTAACGGCCCATTTACTTCATCAGTGAAGTGCTTTCGAAAACAAAAATCCGTTACCCACATGTGCAGAAGCTGCTCTACGCCATCGTCCTTACACGTCACAAGCTCCAGCACTATTTCCTCAGCCACTCGGTTACCGTGGTATCCTCGTTCCCCTTGGGGGAGATCATCCATAACCGGGAGGCCGCTGGGAGGATTGCCAAGTGGTCGGTCGAGCTAATGGGCGAGACCATCACCTACGCACCGTGGAAGGCCATCAAGTCTCAAGTGCTGGCAGATTTCGTCGCCGAGTGGACCGACACTCAGTTGCCACCAGTCCAAATCCAAGCCGAGCTGTGGACGATGTACTTTGACGGGTCGCTCATGAAGACAGGAGCAGGCGCGGGCTTGCTCCTTCCACATGCGCTACGTCATTCGCATCCACTTTGCTGCTTCTAACAACATCACGGAGTACGAAGCACTTGTCGCTAGATTACGAATCGCCCTTGAACTCGGGGTCCGATGCCTTGACGTTCGAGGCGACTCCCAGCTAATCATCGACCAAGTGATGAAAGCCTCGAGCTGCCACGACGCCAAGATGGAAGCATACTGCAATGAAGTGCGCAAGTTGGAAGACAAGTTCCATGGCCTCGAGCTTAGTCATATCGCTCGACGATACAACGAAGCCGCGGATGAGCTTGCAAAAATCACATCGACTCGAGGTACAATCCCTCCGAACGTGTTCTCGAGGGACCTCTTCGAGCCCTCCGTCGATTTGGGCTCGGGGGCTTGCGCTACGCCCTCGAAGCTCCACCCCGCGACCTCGACCGGGGCCCCCTCGACCGGGGCCCAGGTTATGGAGATCCAGGAGACCCCTCCTCCGTCGAACCCGCCACCGGATTGGCGAGCCCCTTTACTCAACTGCCTCATTCGAGGAGAGCTTCCAAAGGACCAGACCGAAGCTCGACGGATCGCGCGACGAGCCAAGTCCTATGTCATATACGGTGTCGGCAAAGAACTCTACAGGCGAAGCCCCTCAGGCATTCTTCAGCGCTGCATTACCATCGAGGAAGGCAGGAGGCTCCTCGAGGCCATACACTCGAGGGCCTGCAGCCATCATGCAGCACCAAGGACCCTCGTAGGCAATGCCTTTCGACAGGGTTTCTACTGGCCGACCGTCGTTTTTGATGCCACAAACATTGTCCGTTCGTGCAAAGGGTGTCAATTTTACGCCAAGCAGACGCACCTCCCAGCTCACGCCCTACAAATGATCCCCATCACCTGGCCATTCGCGGTCTGGGGGCTCGATCTTGTGGGGCCTCTCAAGAGGACAACCAAAGGGTACACGCACCTGCTCGTTGCCATCGACAAGTTTACCAAGTGGATCGAGGCCTGGCCCATCAGCAACATCCGCTCTGAACGGGCAGTTGAGTTCTTCACCGACATCATTCATCGCTTCAGGGTCCCAAATGTCATCATCACTGACAACGGCACACAGTTCACTGGCAAGAAGTTTTTGGATTTCTGTGATCGGCATCACATCCGTGTGAATTGGTCCGCGGTTGCACATCCTCGAACTAACGGCCAGGTCAAGCGCGCCAACGGCATGATTTTGCAGGGCCTCAAGCCAAGGATCCTCAACCGCCTCAGCAAGCACGGAAAAAAATGGGCCGCGGAGCTGCCGTCGGTCCTATGGAGCTTAAGGACAACACCTAGTTGAGCCACGGGCTTCACCCCATTCTTCTTGGTCTATGGGTCCGAGGCCGTCCTCCCCACTGACCTCGAATATGGATCCCCTCGACTAAAGGCGTACAACGAGCAAAGCAACAAAGAAGCCCTCGCAAACGCCATCGACCAGCTCGAGGAGGCTTGAGACATGGCGCTAATTCACTCCGCGAGGTATCAGCAAAAGCTTCAACGTTACCACGACAAGCACGTGCGCCCGAGAGACTTCCAGGTTGGAGACCTCGTCCTACGTCGACGATAGAGCAACAAGGGACGTCACAAGCTCACCCCACCATGGGAAGGCCCATACACCGTAGCTGAGGTGCTAAAGCCCGGGACGTACAAGCTCGCTAACGACAAAGGCGAAATCCTCACCAACGCATGGAACATTGAACAACTATGTCGTTTCTACCCTTAGGGCACCAGTGCCCTTGTACATTCTCACATGTTTTTGTACATTTCCGCATTACAAATATAAGAAGTACTTTCGATTATAAGTTCAAACTTGTTATTGTACATGCAATAGGTAGCCTCGACCCTGTCTTGCCAGAGTCGAGCCTCCCTCGGGGGCTAACGGGGGAGGACCCCTTAAGTTCCTAAAAATACGAACGACTTTTTTTTGCACGCCTCCTTTTCGCTTCCCAACTAAGTTGAAAAACGCCTCGAACTCCCTAGGGGTCGAGGGCTATCAAGTCGGAGCTCTCCTACGCCTCCGGGATATGGTGCCTCCACTCGCTCCCCCCTCGAGGGATACGAGCTTGCGTCTAATGCTCAGTCAGAAAGCAAGAGTCAGGCGATCAGAACTCGAGCGCTTCTTCTTTCTCACGCCTCGAAACGCTTCGCGACTAAGTAGAAAACGCCTCAAACTCCCTAGAGGGTCGAGGGCTGTCGAGCCGGGAGCTCTCCTATGCCTCCAGGCTACGGTACCCCCACTCACTCCCCCCTCGAGGAATACGAGCATGCGTCGAAAACTTAGTCAAAAAAGCAAAGTCTAGGTGAAAAGAAAGCAGAAAAAGCTTGAAAGTAAAATGACAAATCGCATTATGATAAATGCATTAATGTTCAAAAAGGGCTTTCAAAGCCACATTGAATATAAGTTACAAAAACTAATTCATTACATGGGCACCTTCGCCCAGCCTTGCACTACAGGCCCGCTTCGTCGCCGCCCTCCTTGACGTGGTACCCTCCATCCACAGGGGGGAGGACTTCGTCCTCGAACAGCTTTGCCAGCGCTCCCCCCGGCCTCTCGGCGTCATTGATGAGCCCTCGGCATCGCTCCTCATTCTCGGTGTCGGTCTTCGAGATGTCCGGAATGAAGCCTTGGGCCACGACATTCATGTCAAAGACGAAGCCGGAAGAGACCACTGCAAGGGCCCGCTTCATGCCGGTGTGAAGCGCCTCCCGCACGTGATCTCGAAGGGTGGCGTCGAGGTAGTAGATCCGATCGACGAGCCCGGCGCCCAGGATGTCTTCTTCAGTACCCTCGACAGGCCCGACCTCCCAGGAGGCGCAGAGCTTGTCGAGGGCAACCCGGAGCCGGCCGAGAAGCGCCCCCTCCGCCGCGAGGCTCTCCTGCAGCGCCTTGGCGGCGGTTTGGGTAGCAAGCAGCTCGGACTCGAGGCCTCAAACACAAAGCAAGAATCAGACAAAACCATATGGGAAGGAAAATGATCAAAAGCCCTCTAGGGAACTCACCAGCACAGCGAGTCTCGAGGGTGTTGCGATCCCCCAGCACGGCGTCGTGCTCCCCCCGAGCCTCGTCCCACTCCCGCTGGGCCTCCTTGAAGGCTCGGGTCACCTCCGTTTTCTCGCAGCAGAGGGTCTCGAGGGCGCCACCAGCCAGGATGATGGCCTGCTCCTTCTCTTAGAGGGTGGCCTTCATTGCCCCGAGCTGGGTTTCTAGGCCAGTGGCTCGGTTCTTCTCCTCCTGGACCAAGGCGGAGAGGGCGTTGCGCGCCATGGAGACTTTGGCAATTGGCCTCGAGTGAGCGGATGCGCTCCACGGAGCTCTGAGCCTCCGCCACGAGTAGCTCGACGCGCTCCTGGGCTCGGATGCTCTCGCCCCTGGCCTTCTCCGATTCGGCCTTTGCCACGTCAGCCTCCTCCCTCACACGCTTGAGCTCCTCCTTGAGGTGGGCGGCTTCCCCTCGAGCGGCGTCGGAGTCCTCCTTCGCCCGGGCGGCCTCCTCTTTAGCTTTGGCGGCCTCCTTCCTGGTCCGCTTTAGCTCCTCCTTGATCTCGGCCACCCTGCCCTGCGCAGAGCGGCCCGCCTCGAGCTGGCGAAGCACTTCCTCCCGGCTGTTGTGCGTTTCATGGAGGAAGTCGGACTTGGAGTAAGAACGCCTCCGCGCCTCCTGGGGATAGGAAATCGAGGGTTAAGGCATCCCATATGAAAGAACTTAAAAAACTACATATGGCCTAACACAGTGACTCACCGCGAGGTTCCGATCGAGGCCTTCTGCGAGCTCGACGCCCAACTTCAGCAAGTGCCGCAGCCACGCCCAGGACCGCTCGGCCTCCTCCCAGCACTTGACCTCCGCCGGGTCGTTCATCTCGATCCCCGGAGCGCTGGAGTCGCCAGGTTCCCGAAGTATGATGCGCTCCTTGCCCCAACATGGAAGGACCGTCTTGACCTTGGTTCACGCCAAGGACTCGATCTCGTCCACCACGTCGTGTGGGGCACCGTAACGCACAGCCAACTCCGTCGGGCCGCTGAACTCCGAGACAGCGCCGGCACTCCTCAGCCCGGGGTCGGAAGACGACCTCCTCAGCAGTCCAGAAGCCGCCGTCTTCTCCGGCCGCTCTGTCGACGGTTGTAGCAGCTGGCTCGACGCTACTTCTGGTGCCTCCGGACCCAGTGGAAGGGTCGAGGCCGTCACCTCCCCCAACACCACGACTTGTGGCGCCGGCAGGACCACCATCGACGCGTCCGCCGCCAGGCTCGGTGCTGAGGCCTCCTCTGGTTGCGCCGACAGGACCATCAATGCCTTCGACGCTGTTTCTCCTTCGGCCAGCAACTCGTCCAGGGTAATCACGGACACCCATTGCTTGGGCAGTCCGGAAGTCGCCTCCGCCTCCGACGTCTCAGGCGGTTGCTGCGCCAGCGGGTCCAGCAGCGCCGTGTCCCCCGGCGGCGTCTGCTACGCCTGCTGATGCTGGGGCTGGCCCCCAGTCTCCTCCTCCTCCCGCCGCTCCGATGGCTCCTTCTCCTCCTCCTACTGCGGACGTGGTAGCTCCGCTTCTTGCAGGGCCCCCTGCTCCTGCTCCCTCCGGGCCTCAAGCTCGCGTAGCCCTGCTGGCCAGGGCCTCCGCTCTCCCATCGAGGGGGGAAGAGCCGTGGTCTCCTCACCCTCGAGGTCCACGACGGCTACCTCCTCTCCCGGCTCGTGGCCCTCGGGGGCTCCCGCCATGGGTGCGGGGATCGAAGCCTCCGGCCCGCCAGGAACGGAAGCTCCCGACGTCAGGGCCCCGCCCCCTGGTGCCAGGCCGAGCTCGAGGGCCGCAGGCGAAAACGTCAAGGAGGCGCTCCCTCCCTCATGCGTCCTCCCCGGTTCAGAGTCGCCGCCCGCCGTGGCCCCCGAGATGCTCGACCCTGCAGCAAGAGTGGAACCCGTCAGCCTACCGCGCACCATAGCACCGAGGGCTGAAGACAACCACTCGGCTTCCCATGGAGCCAAGGGCCTCAACGTCGCACCTATAACCGGGGCCACCATCTTCGCGGCTGCGTCCATCTTGAGCCGCTTAGCCGGCGTGAGGGACGCCTCCTCGATCTGGCTCTTGGGCCTGGAGGGGAAGCAGAACGGCAAAAAGTCTATTAAACGGCACAAACAAGATGTAACGAAAAGAAAACAAACCAACGACGCTTACCCGAAGGGGATAGAGGCCTTTCGAGTCCCCCTTGAACCGCCAGCGGATTTTGAGACCCCTCCCAAAGCCGAGCTCTTCCTGGGGCTGAGGCTGCTCCTGGCCGTCGGTGGGGTCGCCGCGCCTCCCTGCTTCGACGGAGCCTCCTGGGCACGGCTCTGCTCCACCCGCGCCGACGACCGGGACCGGGTTTCCCGGATCGAAGTGGGTGGGGTCCCGCCTCGAGGACGACGGAGGGGGGTGAACCCCCTCGAGGCGAGGCCTCGGACCCCCTTTTTCCGCGCCGACGCTCCGAGGCCGACGCCACCGGCTGGGGGGCGCGCTGCTCCGCCATCGCCTCCTGCACGAAGGGGCGTTCAGCATGGGAGGAACCTGGCAACATGCGCTCGAGGCGCCCCTCCAGCCCCTCGACATCATCACTGTCATCATCATCTCCATCTCCCTCGGACGAGGGAGATTCCTCCTCTGGGAGCCCGTCGCGCCTCTGCTCAGCGTGGCGCTTCGCAAGTCTCTCGCGCTCCCGGAGCTTTTTGGCTTTCTTCTTCGCGTCCTCGTCCTTACTTCGCTTCTCTTGTTGGGCGGTGAAGCGTCTTACCTGACGGTCGGGAGCGTCCTCCCTCAGTGGGGGCCTCGATCTCCGGTAGTCGATTCTCCCCTACACGAAGACGTTTAGTCACAGGGACAAGAGAAAAAGGGGGGAGAGGGGGAAACGAAGGAAGGCACGGGTCGAGGCACTCACCAGGTCGAGGCAACCCTCCTTCGGCCGCATGGGGAGGCGGTTGACGTCTTCCACCCTGAACGAGCCAGAGACCATGCTCTTTACCCGCGCGATGACTTCTGAGGCGGACGGCCTCTCGCCGGACATCTGGCACCTCTTGAGAACCTCGGGTGCCGCCGAGGGGAGCATCTCGTCCAACCACAACGGGCGCTCCATCAGAGGAAGCACCCGTCGACTGTGGAAGGCCGAGACCACCACACCCGCCGTCAGGCCCGCCTCTCGAAGGGTCCTCATCGCGACGATGAGGGGATGAAGTCAACGCTGAAGATCTCCCGCGACACCATGCGGCCAGTTGAATGGACGCTCGGCGATGAGCCGCCCGGTGTACGGCGGGAGATAGCCACCGTCGTTGCAAAGGTAGAACCACTGCTCGTCCCACCGAGAGTGGTTGGACGTCAACCCGGTGGGGATGTACTCGCGTGGCTCCTCCGACCTCCCGGTCTTCAACGCGAAGTTGAGGCACCCCGCTCTGACGATTCGCCTTACTCCATGCGACACCAGGGAGGTGAACCACTCCCCCTTGTAAAGGTGGAGCCATGGTTCCCAATGTGGCGCCATCCCGAGGTAGCCCTCGCAGACGGCCGCGAAGATGGCAGCGTTGGAGATGGCGTTGGGGGAGAAATGGTGGAGCTCGACGCCGTAGAAGTTTGTCAACCCCCGCATGAACTCGCTCGGGGGCACACCGAACCCATGCCGATGGTACTTGAGGAAGCTCACCACGTATCCCTCCGGCGAATTTGGCTCTTGGTGGTCTCTGGGCGGCGCAATCCACTTCGGCCGATTCGAATCGGTGACGGGGCAGAGAAGTCCCTCCCTTACCAGCTCCATCAGCCTTTGCCGCGTCACGGTCGACGGGCGCCAGGGCTCAGCGGGCTGGAGGACGGGGGCCATGGCGACAGCAGCAGCACAGATCTGCTCGGTGGGCGCGGGCGGCAGCGACGACAGCACGAATCTCCTTGGCGGACGGTCGACCAGGAAGGTCCCCAATCGTGACTTCTCGCTCTAAGTTTTTATCCTCACGCGCGTAGGAAAGTAGGAGCTTGGCAAAATGGCAAAGGTGGGAACGAACACTTGTCCCCCTCCGTTTTTATACTCGGGAAGAGCAACGGGCGGAGTCCGGCGGCAGGGAAAAGGTAACTCCCCGCAATTAATGCGTTTACCTGACCGTTCCCCCCTCGATCCTCGACCGAACGCACACGTCACACCTCTAGCAAAGAGCCGTTGCTCGGGCCTGCCACGATTGCACCACTAAGCCCTTCTCCTCAAAAGGCGTGCCCAAGGGTAAGAAAAAACAACCGTCGCTCGCTAACGGAGTTTTCTACAAAAAGGTAAAACGGGCTCTGGCCCCACCTCAAAGCCTCAAGGGAGCGAAGGCCGGTCCTCGAGTGAGGGCTTAATGGCCGCCCTTGAGCACCAAAAAAATGGGCTCTGGCCCCACCTCAAAGCCTCGAGGGAGCGATGGCTGGTCCTCGAGTGAGTGCTTAACGGCCGCCCTTGAGAACTGAAAAAGAACGGGCTCCGACCCCGCCTCGAAGTCTCGAGGGAGCGAAGGCCGGTCCTCAAGTGAGGGCTTAACGGCCGCCCTTGAGCGCCCAAAAAAGAACGGTTACTCGCCGACGGACATTTCCACGAGAAGAGAAAACGGGCTCTGACCCTACCTCAAAGTCTCAAGGGAGCGAAGGCCGGTCCTCGAGTGAGGGCTCAACGGCCACCCTTGAGCACCAAAAATCGGGCTCCGGCCCTAAGCCTCAAAGGAGCGAAGGCTGACCCCACGAACAGGGTTCAACAGCCGCCCTCGAGCACTCGAGTCAGGGGTGACCAAGGGGGAGCCAACACGAGGCCTTGCTCGAGAACGAACTCTCAAGACCCCTTTGGACGCATCCAAGGCGAAACGCTACGGACTTTATGGAATCCCCCCGAAGGGAGGCATCGAGCCGCCAAGACCTATCGAATGGAATCGATATCCGTAGGACCATTGCGTTTTGCTTTAATGAGACCGCCTCCGGGCCTCCTGTCGACCTCTATCGAACGAGGAACGGGCTCTCGCTTGGATTTTCCCGTTACCAGCTCGCTGAGAACTTCGCGGCTCGCCCTATCGGGGGTAGTCCGATGCATCTCGCCTCATATCCGATCGAAAGGACTCGTGAGAAGAATGCCGAGGCCAGCAACGCCCCAGCCGCACGAGGCTCGGTGTGGCAGAACCTCCTAAATCATATGGCCCACACGCATGATTATTGTCTAAACAGACTCCAAATAACCATGACTGCATTCCATACGACTTAAAAAGTCTGTCGGGTAAATCCCGAATCATCCACGATTCTCCGAGCAGGATCAATCATTGTAGAGAGAGATTGTAGTATTACAACAGTTTCATATAAATAAAATACCACGGAGTAAAACAGCGGAAGACTTACAATAACATAAGTTTACAAACTTCTGAGTTCAAATGTTTACAACCATAAGTTTGAGTTATACAAACCATAATAGTAGTGGAGTAGCAGTAGATTACAATATTGTACAAAAGCTCTGCCCAAGAGCTGAACATCTTTATTCGTCGTCGCTTTCCTCGACGACTGTCATGCAGCAGGATGCATAACACTCCTGCCCATGAAGCTCACCTGCAACAGGGGTTCAACAAACCCTGAGTACACCAGTACTCAACAAGACTGACCCAACGAAAGAAAAGGGTAGAGAGTCAAGATATGCAGGCTAGAGGGACAAGGTAAGGTTTGTAAGAGATAAGAAATTTTTGCAGAAAAGCTTTACAAAAGAGAAGTTGATGTGACTAACTCCCATTATCATCCAACTTTATTATTGAACCTAAATCTTTGTTCGAGTTGTTACTACGATGATGAACACCGATCGAGTCTTCTTCTCCGAGAAGCAACGGCGATTCGAATCCATTTTCATACCCAGCTAGGACCTAGGCGACTGAGCATACCGGAGATTTTAACTCTGAAGCACCCCAGATACACCGATATACCGGGATAACAACCTCAGCCGTATATCACCACATGATACATGTGAGCTCTGCGGCCCAGCGTACCGAGATACATGGGAACTTAAACCCCACAGTAAAACACACTATGACACAGATGGGATTCTCTGGCCCCACGCTAGGTCACTCCATGGCATACACGGCTACAACCATCCGTATACCACTTCATGCGTGTGGATTTCTAAATTCTCGATATCACCAGTTCACCAACGGACGGGACCTAGGGCATCAACAGACGAGAACACTACAGAGGGACTCCATTCCCAGTGCAAGTTCGTCGTCCGGACTCGATTTATTACTATTATCAAGATTCCAACAATAAAGCCAATCTCATCTTTTTCATTCTTTTTCCTTTGAACAATTAAATAAATAAGCAGGGCTAAGCATTACTACTCATCTTCCAAGTAGGTAACAAGGATTAAGGGAATAAGACAGGTAATGCAATTTGTGGGTTTTCACTCAACTCCTATTACTTAATGCATCATATCAGAGCTGAAGCGGTAAAACTTTTATAAATAGAATAGGGTTTAAATGCATCCGGGGCTTGCCTTGATGTTCGGGGTAGAAGTTCTCGAACTCTGAATCAACTCCCGATTCTTGAATCTGTTGAATAATAAACATGATGCTCGATGAATGCATGATCAGATTAAGGGATCGAGTACGACTTATCTTTATGATAAAGTTGCAAGCTAACAAAACTTCGCTTAAATAACTCATTAGGGTTAACTACGCCATTTTTATAATTAATTAAACACATAAAATAACGTTAATTGAGCCCTAACGATATGATTAAGGTAAGCGCAAACAATCAATTAAAGTGCCAAAGGTCATTAGGGTTAATGACCTAAGGTCATCATTCAATCCCAAAATCACACAACTCCTATAATGATTAAGTTACTTAAAAGGGATTATTTAATTATTTAAAAGCATTAAATAAAGGCATAAAAATTAAAGTATCAAATTAAGCCCAAAATTTTATTTTAGAAAGATCTTAGCCTAATTAGATGGCAAAACAAATTTCATAATTAAAAACCAATTATTTTATTTATTAAAAATCATTGAAGGTCCATTTTTCAATTAAAAGGGCTAATTTTAACATATGCAAAAAGTACTCAATTTTGGCATTTCATATTTTTCTTAGGTATATGACATCATAAGGAACACTCACAAAAATTTTTAGAATTTTTGGAGCTATAAATGAATTATTATGAATTTTTAAAGAAAATAGCATTTAAATCATTTTCTGAAAATAGAAAAAGAAAATTCGGCACAGTAACTCCGCGCTGACCGACGGCGGCGCGGCGGTTGACCGCCGATTCCTCGCCGTCGGTGAGGTCTCCGGCGATGGGGTTTTCTCCTACTTGCTCCTCTTGACACAGCGCATCGATTGAGGTGGTTAACGGGGTTGGGGAGCGGCGGCGGCACACACGCCGGCGGCAATGGCGGCGCGGCGGAGGTCGGGCGCGGCGGCGTCGCTTACCGGAGCGATTTTCGGCGACGGCGACCTCACGAACTTACGCAGGACACCTAAACGGACAGGTTAGGTTACTACATGAAGGTCGGTCTCGGTCTCTGGATAGGACGGCATCGCGCGCGACGGAGCGGCAGCACTGCGTCGGCGGCGGGTTACGGCTACCGGTGGCCACGGCAACGGATTGACCAAATTGATGACACAGATAGATGCAGGAGCTCACCACGGCGCTAATGCGCATGTTAATGGAGGTCCGGAGTGGTTGAGTCGAGCTGCAGTCGACGGTGGTGATGGCGGCGGCGGCGCTCCGATGGCACGACGGCGTCACGGCAGACTCCGGCGATGCGCTGCTCAAGCCAAGGTGCGCATCAGGTGCAAGATGACACGGAGAACATGATTATGAGGTCGAAGGTAAAATATATTCACCTCCGGCGGCGGCAAACGGCGGCGATGGCACGGCGGCTCGTCTGGCCGGCCGTGGAGAAGAAGGCTGCGTGCGGGCGGCTTAAGCGGTGAGAGCAAGCATGAACTGGCCCAAAAGGACCGTGAGGAAGTGGCGGAGCTTTGGGCGAGAGCAATTGGACAGAGGTGAAGCGTCAGCGGCGAATTGCGGCGGTGGAGCGAGGTCGTCGGCGACGGCGGCGGGAGAAAGAAAGAAGAAGAATGACGGCGGCCGACTGCTATTTATAGCATGGAGTCGATACTTGAGCGAGCGACACGACGACGTTGAACCTTCGCGCGTCCGTGAGCGCGCGGGCGGCCAAGAAGGTGCGGCGGTGGACGGCGGCGCGCGATGAGAAGCCGGCCATGGCGGGCGTCGATAGGGTTAGGTGCTGTTCGAATTATTTACAGAATTACCACTCGGTTTAAAATACAAATTACTTCAGAATTTGTATAAGAACTTGAAAATCTCCAAAAATATCATTTGCATAACTTTTCAAGAGCTACACTTTTCCTTTAACTAACATCTTCATTTTCTGTCTAGATTTTGAAATTTGAATTCAGATTTGAAAAGGGGATAAAACCCTAGAAACAAACATTTGAAATTACTTTTGATTTTTCAATAAAACTTGAAAATCTTCAAAACTATGAAATGTTGAGTTTGTCAAACCAAACATTTTTCATGTACAAAGTTTTCTCAAATTATACATAATTTTTGAATTATGGTTTTAAAATCAAAAGGGGATAAATGCTTGAAACTGTATTTTCAAATTAATTTGAAATTCTTTTTGGAAACTTGAAAAACTTTATATACCAACTTTGTAGCTCTTGTCAAGATACAAACTGTCTTTTTAGAGTATCTCCAAATTCCTTATAGATTTTGAATTAGGGAAAAGGGGATAAAACTAGGGTTGGAAATAAAGGGTTTTTGAAATAGAATTTAAATTCAATTTGGTTTCTTACTTAATTGGTTGGTTATTAGTGATCACAAACATCCTCCAAGGACATTTTTAGGTCATTGACCCAATGACACCCTTGGTTGTCCAAGTTGACTTTTGAAAAACCTTTTATAGCATTTCCAATTTGACTTTAAATTTGAATTGCCAGGCTTAGAAATAAGCTTTGGAATCCAAATTAATTTTCAAATATGGAAATCATTTTTAGGGTTGGACTTAGACTTATACACTATGCTTGATACTAGTGTAAACATAGTTTACATCTCAAGTACATAGAGTATAAACTAAGCATTTGCGATTACATTCAAAAATAGGGTTTTATGATTTCATGTGACCAACCATTACAGAAGCTCAATCAACCTATGAAATGTAAACTTATTTTAGTGAATGCACATTAAGGATGACCTAATCATGAATGCTTTGCAGTGCATATGATAACATGGCATGTTTTAGTTAATATAACACCAGAGGTGTTACACTCGGGGGCTCGCCTGTGCCTGGCGCCCCTCGACGAAAGAGGGTCAAAAATCCCCCGAGAGCTCCCCTGGGTAAGGCGCTACGACTCCAGTTCAGGCCTGCACCCGACTGGACAAGTACCATTTAACTAAATATAAATAAAGCCCTCACAGGAGTCTTTCGACTCCTACGAGGCCTCGGGGGCTACCCCCGCGGGGGTCGCTCGCGCGCCCCCCATGAAAAATCCGAATCACATCCCATTTCTAATTCCTGACCCCCTGCCCGAGTATCATCACTCGCACAGGGGCTCGGGGGCTACTGTCGATATCCAGGAAATGGGTACCCTAAACCCTTGGTTTACCGAACTAAACCCCGCAAAATCGGCAACTCGACCCCTCCGGTAACCTCCCGCGCTAACGTACGAAGGCCCGCAGGCTGTGACGTATCGGGCTGACCCACGAACGAACAACAACGGCCCAAAGACGGAGCCTGCCCGAGAGGTTACCGAACGGACTAGTACTGTACACCCGAGAGGTTACCGAACGGACTAGTACTGTACACCCGAGAGGTTACCGAATGGACTAGTACTGTACACCCGAGAGGCTACCGAACGGACCGGTACTGTACACTCGAGGGTACAATCCGGGCGACCCCTCGAGGACGGAACTTCGCCCGGCGAACGAGCCTGCCCCCGAATACGGAACTTCGTTCGGGCGAATGGGTGGTCCTCGAGGACAGTGCACCCCTCGGCTACCGACTCTCCCGTACGGATCCGAGCGCATTTAATGCGATCTATCTACCCCCGCCTAACCGCATGGCCACAGTTACGGTAACAGTTGCAGGCGTGGCGGTCAAATCTGCTTTTACCGCCCATGCCCCGGAATTCTATGGATTGTACCACGCTGTAGCACCATACCGAGCACTGTGCCACGCCCAGCACCACCTCGAGACGTATAAACCGGCACGTTTCCCGCATTTTCCGGGATTCGGCCTTATTCGGTGAGGTTCGACCTCCTCGGCACGACCCCCCTCGACTCCAGCCAAGACCCTCGACCGTCGCCCCTCGACTTCATCAACGAACCCTCGAGCGGAACTTCAACAACTCCCAACGCGACAGTTGCAGGGCCTCCCATACCGACGTACATCACTACAGCGGCACCGACGTGATCGGCCTCAACGTCATACATCAACCGCCATACGAACTCGAATCATATGTACCCCTGTGCCCCTCCTTCATCTATAAAAGGAGGCGCTAGGACGTAGAACAGAGGACCAGACCTGAACGAGAGGATCCAGAGCATAGCTAAGGCTCTAGATCACAGAACGACACCGTGAGCTTGTGTAGGGTCGAGAGCTAGGCACCCACCACCAAAGCTCCACCTCACACTCCTCACATCTGCTTGTATTTTCCCCTGTACTAGCACTTCGGTGCAAGATAACACGAACTATCCTCCCCCCACTAGACGTAGGGCCTTCTCTGCCCGAACCAGGATAAATCATTGTGTCCTTCTTGCATCACCCACCGGATTAGGGAGCACGCGATTACAATATTACTTGTTGGTGTTAACCCCTCGAGGGTCAAAACACCGACAACTAGTAGCTGCAACTGAAGGAGTTGCCAATTGTTATCCAAGCCAAGGTTTCCAATAGGTGATTTCATGAAACCATGCATGATGTATGTTACATACTCAAATGAAATGACATGTTAAGACACCATTTCTAATCAAAAGAGCACATTGTGCTTACACAAGTACTAGTAAAGGAGCAACCACTCTCTTCACAAGAATGTGCAGTACCAGATAGGCACAATCCTAGTAAGAACATCCTACCTGGATTTAATCAAGCGAAGTAGGAGTAATTATTGTTCATCATTCTGTCATCTCCAGCTTCACAAAATGAAAACCTCAAGGAACCTAATATTCTAAAATCAACTACATGCTTGGAACTGAGACTGAACCTGAAACCTCTTAAACACAATTTCACTGCCGGAACCTCTCTGGTAGGTGGCCCGATGATGAAGTCCAGCATCAAATATACACAGCAAACACTCAGATGACATGACCTGGGTAACTAAACATTTTACTTTGAAACAAAACCACATGGTTAAACATCATTTACTATGTGACCAGCATATTGTATACTTGTATAGTTAATACTAGAAATTATGCCCTGCAGGCTGTAGCTATGGATTTTTAGCATTGTAACTGTATCAGTCAGTTCACTTTGCATAATATTCTGGGTTTCTCCAAAAGAATTAAGCAAATTGCAGTATGGTCCATCCCATTACCCATGATGATTGCAAATGCCTCGAGGTTTACAGTGGTGATTACTTTTCACATAACCATATATACAATCAAACGAAATAGCATGGCAGAACATCATTTATAATCAAATGAGCATACTAGCATAGTGTACTTGTACTAGTGTTGGAGAACAACTTTGACATGAAAACTTTATGTCCAAACTTTGGAGTAAGTTTTTGATAGAAGACACTTGGAGCACCAAAATCAACGGCGAAGTTGATATAAAAGTCTTTCCATAACTTCCATGGACTTCGCTTTCTGTGTTTTCATGTTTTAGGATGTTACGCAGAGACCACTTCACGGGGAACGAGAAGTCTGGCGAAGTTATCAAGACAACTTCACCTAAGGAATTGACAAAGAACTTTTCTAGGGCAAGAAATCAAGACCAGGACAAATATTATTCAAGAAGATAATCTTGAAGTAGCGAAGTATGTTTCATCACTTCGCTACGTGTTGTTTAGACGATTTGTATAGGAAATTTGAGTTTTGGTTTGTAAGTTTTGTGTCCTGGCGAAGCCAGGGGGTCTATAAATACCACCCAAGATGTAACTCAAAAGGCCAGAACAGAATTATATTGCAACTAGCAATTTGTTCCCCTCTTGTATGTTCGTGTGATCTCATCACCCAACATCTGGCGCTGTCCATCTGTGTGATCCAAGTAACCCACAACCACCACACAAGATTTAAGATGGAAAGACAAAAGAAAACAAACGCAGTTGAAGAACCCAGAGTGCAAGGAAACAAAGTTGCAAGAGAAGATGAAATAGAAGTAGAAGATATCCGAGTTCAAGAAAATGAGGACAATGATGTAGAAGAACAGAGGCTAAAAGAACTTGAACAGCAACTTGCCCTCAAAAAGAAACAACTAGAAGAAGCAAGAGCAAGAACAAGGGAAAGATCAATAAAACAAAGAATAGAAGAAGCAGAAGCAGAAATTAGAAAACTCAATGAGGAACTTGAGAACGAGAGCGAAGTCGCAATTCAAGATCCAAATTCAGCAAACAAAAATTCTCAACTCAAAGAGGCTCAAAATCAATTGTCAACGATCGACATAGAATCACCACTGTCAATCGATATCCAGCTAGCGAAGTGGCCGGCAGGGTTTAAATTCAACATCATTCCAACATTCAATGGCATGTCAGATCTAAGACAATTTCTGATGAGTTTTGAAGCAGCAGTTGCGTCAAGCGGCGGGATGCAAACACATTAGCGAAGTTGCTAATCATGGCAGTAAGAGGTCCAGCTCAACATTGGTACTCTTCACTAAAACCAAGATCTACCAAGTCTTGGGAACAACTTCGCACAACTTTACTCCTCGATTTCCAAGGATTGCAAAGAATTCAGCTCACATGTGACGACCTTTTCAACATCAAGCAACAACTAAAAGAGCCATTGAGTCAATATTACAAAAGATTTATACAAGCAAAGACACAAATACCAAACATACCAGACGAAGTCGTCATTATCGCAGCAATCAAAGGATTACGGGCAGGCCAACTCTCTTCGCACTTCAAAAGAGAAAGGCCAACAACAGTCAAAAAACTTTACGAAGAAATGAGGAAATACTGTGAATCAGACGAAGATTACAAAAAGAGAATAGAAGAAGAGAACGGAGACAGAAATATGTCAAGACCAAAAAACAACTTTCAACATCCGAGGATAATGAATACTGAGCGAAGACCATTTCAGAGAATAAATCATATCAGCAATTCAAGCGAAGTTAGTAATCATGGTCAAAGCTCAAGCAATCAAAGGAATTTTCATGGCAGCAGAAATTTCAAAGAATTTTCAACAAAGGTCAAGCTACAACAATCAGGGAAGAAATTTTGAAAGAAAAATTTTGAAGCCTAAAGAGATGTATTGCATCATACACGACAAAGGGGCTGGTCACATGTCCAAAATGTGCCCAAGAGTGAAGAAAAGCATTGAAGAAGTACAAGAAGAAAATAGGTTGACTTCGCAAATGAAAGTTGTAAACCACTTGGCTCCGCAAAGTACAACTTATATGCCAATCACTTATCCCCAACAAATGCTGCCACCACCCCCGCCCATTTACAATTGCCAACCACTAGCAATATGCCCACAAAACCAATGGGGCCAAAGTCAGCAACAAAGTTTCCACCCAGAAAGTTCAATAACAAACAGCAATTTTCAAAATCGGAACATCAGCTCTCCCGCATCCTCAGCATGTAATGGTAACGCAGTTATCCCAAACAAAGGAAGAATCATGACAATTTCTAGGGGAAACAGCATGGAACTGGATACGAGAAATGAAAGAAGGAATTATTTCAGAAGGGTAAATTCAATTGCAATTGGGGGCCCATACAAGAAAACAAGATGGTCTCATCTTCCAATTACATTTTCAGAACAAGATCTCAAGCTGAAAGATTACCCTCACATGGATGCGATGGTGATAGAAGCAAATATTGAAGGATGGTCAGTAACAAAAATTTTAGTGGACGGAGGAAGCTCCACGGACATATTATTCGTATCAACTTTAGATGCAATGAAAATTGACAGAAAAAGTTTGGGAAGAGCAGAACATCCACTAGTTGGCTTTGGCGGAAAGAAAATTAACTCAGTTGGCAGAATAATCTTACCAGTCTCGTTTGGAACAGTAAACAATGCAAGGACAGAACAAATTGCATTTGATGTAGTCGAAATCCACAGCCAATACAATGCAATTTTTGGAAGAGGAAGTTTAAATGCCTTCGAGGCAATAATAAGCTACTCATACTTGTGCATGAAAATGCCAGGTATCAATGGCATCATAACTGTCTTCGGTGATCAAACTGAAGCAAGAAACATAGAAAGAGATTCAAGTCCAGCACTGAAGAATGTTCATGTCATAGAAGAAGAAGATGAAGAAGAAACTAAAAATGCCAAACCACAAGAAAAAGAGAAGTCATGTGAAGATACAAAAAGAGTACCACTTGATCCAATGGTACCAGAAAGGCAAGTCATAATTGGCACAAAACTATCAGAGGACGAACAAAGCAAACTAATTCAAGTCTTGTGAAGTAACAAGGATGGCTTCGCTTGGTCAGCACAAGATCTAGGAGGAGTAAGCAGAGATATCATAGAACACAAGTTAAATATTGATCCAAACTTCAGGCCAAAAAAGCAAAAGCTTAGAAAATTGTCTAAGGATAGAACTCAAGCTGCAAAAGCCGAAGTACAAAGATTGTTAGATGCAAAAGTCATAAGAGAAGTACAATTTACAACTTGGCTTGCAAACATTGTCATGGTGCAGAAGAAAAACAAGAAATGGAGAATGTGCATAGATTTCACAGATCTTAACAAGGCATGCCCAAAAGATAATTTTCCACTACCAAGAATAGATACATTGGTAGATCGAGTAGCAGGAAGTCAAATGTTATGTTTTCTTGATTGCTATTCAGGATATCACCAAATCTGGATGAAAAAAGAAGACGAAGAATACACAAGTTTCATAACACCATTTGGAACATATTGTTTCCAAAGAATGGCCGAGGGACTTCGCAACGCAGGAACCACTTTCATCTGAATGACATCAACCGTTTTAAAAGATCAAATACCAAGAAACCTGCTCGCATATGTTGATGACCTGGTGGTAAAAAGCAAGAAAAGAGCTGATCACGTCGAAGACTTGCAAGAAACTTTCATAAATCTCTAGAATGCAAACTTAAATTTAAACCTAGAGAAATGTACATTCGGAGTTCAAACAGGCAAAATCTTGGGTTGCATTGTCTCCGCAAAAGGAATTGAACCAAACCGAGAAAAGGTCAAGGCGATCTTAGATATCGAGGTACCAAAAAACATTAAAGACATTCAAAAGTTAACAGAAAGATTAGCATCGCTGAACAGATTTATATCAAAATCAGCCGAACGAAGTCTCCCAATATTTTAAGCACTAAAAGGAAAAAAGGAAAATTTCAAATGGAGTCAAGCACAATAAGAAGCTTCTGAAGAAATAAAAAGTATTTGGCAAGCCCAACGACCTTAACAACACCAGATCCAACAGCAGATCTATTATTATATGTATCAGCAAATGAAAGCATAGTTAGCGCAGTCTTAGTACAAGAAGAGGAGAACGAACATTCAAAAAGACAAATACCAGCATACTTCACATCTGAAGCTTTATCAGGCTCGAAAATCTTCTACTCTGAAATTGAGAAAATTGCATATGCAGTTCTTATGGCATTGAGAAAATTGAAGCACTATTTCCAGGCTCACAAAATCAGAGTGCCAATAAATCAGCCACTCAAAGAAATTTTACAAGGCTGTAAATCATCAGGAAGATTGGGAAAATGGGCAGCGGAGTTATCCCAATATTTCATCCGCTTTGAGAAAAGAACAGCAATCAAATCACAAGTGCTAGCATATTTCGTTGTAGATTGGACCCCTTTAAAACATAATCAAGAAGAAATAGAGTAACCAGAATGGATAATTTACTGTGATGGTGCTTGGGGCTTCGCAGGTGCTGGAGCAGCCGCAATCATAACTTCGCCATCTGGAGTGAAACTCAAATATACAGCAAGACTAGAATTTCAATGTACCAACAATGTTGCAGAATATGAGGTAGTACTGCTGGGGCTCTGTAAAGCAAAGGCAATGGTGATTCAAAAGTTAGAAATCAAAACAGACTCTCAAGTTGTGGCCGGCCACATTGAGAAAAACTTCAAGGCAAGAGACCCAGAACTTGCGAAGTATCTACAACTCCTAAGAGACCAAGAAAAACACTTCGTCGGATTCACAGTGAAGAACATACCAAGAAATGATAACACTGATGCAGACGAAATTGCAAAAGCTGCCACGCAAAAGTTAGAGTTACCACCAGAAGTATTCTTTCAAACTATCACCAAAGCTTCAACAAAGTCAAGAATAGAGGAGCCTAAGGAAATCCACATCATTGAAAGCGAAGATTGGAGATCACCAATCAAGGCATTTCTAAAAGGGTATTATGAACTAGAAAATGAGGTTGATGAAATAAGAATGAGGCAAAAGACAAGAAGTTACAGAATCATCAATGATGAATTATACAAGGAAGGAATTTGTCAACCCCTATTAAAATGTATCTCGAAAGAAGATGGCAAAAGGTTACTCAAAGAAACACATGAAGGAATTTGTGGTTGCCACACAGGGGCTAGATCAATAGTTGGCAAAGCTTTCAGACAAGGTTTTTATTGGCCAATCGCTCAAAATGACAGTAAAGAAATAATCAAGACTTGCCACAATTGCCAAATGGCAGGAAGCAAAGTCAATGCACCAGGAACAAATTTACAACCAATAGAACCAACTTAGCCGCTTGCAAGATGGGGCATCGACATAGTTGGAAAATTGCCGCCAACTCAAGGCAATTATCAATACGCAATAGTCGTAGTTGAATATTTCACAAAGTGGATCGAAACGAAGCCAATTACAAACATGTCTTCTCACACGATGAAAAAGTTTTTATGGCAAAACATCATATGCAGATTCGGAGTTCCAAGACACATCACAGTTGACAATGGAACCCAATTTGACAGCGAAGACTTCAGACAATATTGCCAATCAATGGGAATAAAACTTTGCTTCGCATCAGTAAGGCATCCACAGTCAAATGGAGCAGTGGAAAGAGCCAATGGCATAATTTGCACAGGAATTTCGAAGTGCTTAACAAACTTGAGAAAAGGCAAATAAGTGGATGAATTACCAAAAATAATTTGGTCTCACAACACTTTAAAGCCAAGGTCAACAAAATTTTCTCCATTCAAACTACTATATGGAGATGAAGCAATGACTCCCGAAGAAATAAAGTTCGAGGGTCCAAGAACAAATGTACAAGTTATCACAGAAGAAGACCAAGTAACAAGCAAGGATTTGCTGGAAGAAGAAAGAAATGAGGCACTTGAAAACATCAAGAAATATCAACTTGAAACAAAGAAGTAGTACAACAAGAAAGTCAAGCCAAGAGAATTAGCCCCGGGAGATTTCGTACTTAAAAGAAAACGAAACGAAGACACAGTGGGAAAGTTTGAACAAAAATGGGAAGGACCTTTTCTCATTACAAGAACGAACAAAGAAGGAGCATACCATCTAGCAAATCTGAAAGGCGAGGAGCTCGATCACACCTGGAACATAGAAGCACTCCGCAAGTATTACATATAGTTTACTTATAGTTTACTTTTTTCTTTAGCAAAGTAAAAGTAGAAGTTAAATTTCCATTTCATGCAATCTATCATGTAACCGAGCTGCACTCTTTTTCCACTCAGGGGAAACCCTTCGCAGGGTGAGTGGTTTTTAACAAGGCAGTCTCGTTGTAACCTCATGAAATATAAATGAGAAGTAGCTAGTTTCCCCAAAACAAGGTTTTCTGTTCATCTTTAACAAAAACAAACATGCCAAAGAGTATATCCAAAATATACTCAAATATCGGCAAAAGCAACATGTAAGTTGGCAATAACATTTTAAACGAAACTTAAAAATGCTAACTTATCAATAAAAACAAAACCAACCTCGAACAATCGAGCGAAGTTTACGCGTCCACTTTGAACAAAAAAGAAGGGACGGCGTTTTCAAATTTGCTAAGGCAAATTTTTCAGCAAGTTTCACTAAGGTGAAAACTTTTTATACTTCCAGGCGAAGTTTATGCATCCACTTCGAACAAAAAAGAAGGGACGGCGTTTTCAAATTTGCCGAGGCAAATTTTTCAGCAAGTTTCACTAAGGTGAAAACTTTTTATACTTCCAAGTGAAGTTTACACGTCCACTTCGAACAAAAAAGAAGGGACGGCATTTTCAAATTTGCTAAGGCAAATTTTTCAGCAAGTTTCACTAAGGTGAAAACTTTTTATACTTCCAAGCGAAGTTTACGCGTCCACTTCGAACAAAAAAGAAGGGACGGCGTTTTCAAATTTGCTAAGGCAAATTTTTCAACAAGTTTCACTAAGGTCAAAACTTCTTATCACTTTTAAGCGAAGTGTTTGCGTTCACTTCGAATGACAAAGAAGGATGCGTAAACTTCGCTTGGAAGTATAAAAAATTTTCAAATTTGCAAAGGTAAAATTTTTCAACAAGTTTTAATAGGGTCAAAAAAATTTATCATTCTCAGACGAAGTGTACGCGCTTACTTCGCGTGACAAAGAAGGAATAGCACTTCCTAAAGTTTGCCAAAGAAAATTTTCTGATTAAATCCAACTAAAACGGAACCACCCCACGCTACCAAACGAAGTACGTTCATTCATCTTGAACACAAAGGAACAAATGAGTAAAAATTTATTCAATTGATATACCTCAAATACAATCCAAACAGCTCAACTTTACATCGTTTACAATACAACAATTGTGAACTCGACAAGATTACAAAAACTTTACAAAACTTTACAGTAAATTTTACAATTCAATGCTCTTCTGAGCTAATTACTTTGGCAGCTTTATCAAGAATATCGCTGACAACTTCTTCGATAATGTCATCGGCTTGTCGCTGCAAAAATTCTTCTCCAACATATGTAGGAGAAGCACTTGAATCCGAAGACTAGCACAAGGATTTGCATGACAAACTGGAAAAGTAGTTCACAAACAATACCTGTGCGAAACTCGTAAAATCAAACACTTGATTAGCGGGAGGTTTGATAGTGCAATATCGTTTATTTACATCTACAAAATCATGAAGGATGAGTTTTCAAGACAATCAAACAAGTTAAAACTTAATCAAGAAGAAACATACGAGCAAGGAAATCATCCACTGAACATTCAACATTCTTAGAACGGAAGTCATAAAACTCATTTGGCTTGAAGACCAAATCACCTTTGCACATCATTAAAGGTTCAACTTCAACATCCTGCACAGGCTCAACAGGAGGAACCTGCGCAGGATGGACAAATAGTTAAACATGTTTTTAAACATTTATCTTACAAAAGCTAGCAACTTTGAATCACAAAGTTTCAACACTCCTCACAAAATAAAAACCAAACCTAAATCTGACTACCACTAACATTGCTAGATCCTGCGCCACTTCGGCTCCTTGAACGATCTTCTGCTTCTTTCTTGGCAGTTTCTTCTTCTTTAGCAATTTTCTGAAAATCATAAGAGTAACATAAGTAATAGAAGCAGAATTTATGGATCATGAACAAAATACATCAAACAAAACTTACCCACTGCAACTTTTCCCGAGCCCTATCGAAACAATGAGTGCGCCCACCAGATCTCCAATACTCATCAAGAAATTTGCTACACAACATTTGAGTTCCCTTTGTAACATTTGTCAAAGTGCTAACTTCGGGAAACTTGAATTTATCATCGCATAATACATCAAACAAAGGATCTCGACTTTGCTTCATCAGGTGAAAGAGGGCGCGGGCGGAGTAGAAAACACCAATATCCATGGTGGTCTCCATAACTTCAGAAAGGTCTTCGTAATGGCGGCAAAGACAACTGAAGAAACTATCACAGTCACCGAGATCCCAACATTTTTCACCTGGCCTAGCACCAAATTTATCGTAGCACTGGAAGCAAAGTTCCCAAATCCCATTGTATCTATCAAAGAATAGTTGATCTTGTTCTTTCAACTTCTTCTCCATTCGCCTCATACTATCTCTAACTTTCTCACACTCTTGCAAGACTTTTTTATTTTCTTCATCTTTCTCTTCGATACGGGCAAGAGCACTAATCAGTTTAGTTTCCAAGACATTGTGGGCGCCAATAGCATCAGCTCTTTCCTTCTCCTTGTCAGCTAACTTTTTCTTCAAAGCTTCAATCTCAAGTTGGTAATTCTTCTCGCGAATAGCAAAATCTTTTTCCTTCTCCTCTAAGCCCGCCCGCAAACCTCTCATCAGAATAGAACCTTTGCACATCATGCTTAAGCCAGCATCAGCAATTTCAAGCAAAGGCTTCTTCGAAACTTCAAGTTCTGCATCAGGAACAACAAAAGATTCATCGATGCATTTAGAAAGTTGGACTTCGGACCTTCGTGGCATAACACGCAATTTTTCAGCACCGATTCCAACAAACTTAAAAGCATCTAAGCTAATTCCACGTTCCTTGCAAAAATCCAAAGAACGTTTCATAGCATCATTAATATCAACATTTTCACTTAAATTACCAGGAATGTCAGGGGTTGGAGGGTCATTCATAACTTGGGGCATCTTCCCAACATCCACGTTTTTATGAGGAGAAGTTGAAGAGTGAGTAAAGATTGTTTCTGAAACAAAAGACACAAAGTAAGTATCAAATCCAAAATAAAAAACTTTCAAAAAGATACTCGGGATACTCACCAGTAGAAACACGAGCACCGAGTTCACAAGCAACTTTCTCACCAGTTTCTACATTCATAGTAGAATCTGATAAGCGAGCCAAATGTTCATCGTTGGCCTCATCATCAAAAACTTCTTCATCGCTATCTTCAAGATCAAAACTATAAACTCTTGATCCACCAACTGCCTTTGGGGCAAGATCTTCGCCTTTCTTTTCGGCAGCAGCACTTGTGGTCGAAGTTATTTTCTCAGAACCAGTCTTGGCAACTTTCGGCCGACTTGATTCTGGACGACCGGAATCGGACTTTGGTGAAGCTGGCTTTACAAATTGTTGAGAGTCATCAATATCAACTTCAGTATCTTCACCAGCACTAACTTCGGTAGGATTGGCAGGATCGGCTTCATGAATCTACAAAACATATAAAATATAAGATAAACAATATAATGACAAAATTCAAAAATGTTACAAGAAAAGTAAACTTCCTTTACCTCAGCACTTTGAGACGAAGGGACGTTCCCGCTACCTTCACCAACTCTTCTTATTTCAGAAGTCAAATTACCCTCGAAATCCAAAACAGCATCAATGTCAGCAGCATCAAGCATGACAGATGGACTCCTATCCTTCCTGGTTTTCTTAGCAACAACTTTCCTGATAGCACCAATTTTACGTTTCTTACCCCCACGGGGACCAAACTTGTCAGCAACTTCAGCCTCTTCATTTTTCTTTTTCCCCTTCTTCTCATGAGCATAAGAAGGAGGAGGCCTTTCACCATATTCAACATTAGCAAGTTCGAAAACTCTATTCAACCGCCTATACTCTGAGCCAAGGATATTTTCAATATTATTCTTTTCACTCAGCAAATACTTTTGTTGACATCGTTTTTTGGTACGTGTCAGTAAGAATCGGAAACTGAGCTAATCGGCAAGGGATTGGTTATTATTTTGTCTTCGGCATTGCTTTTGATGTTGCCGATGAGTGGTTGTCGGTGAAGGGTGGATTGGTCTGAGTTGTTACCGATAAGGCTGAAGAGCTGTTACCGATGAGACTGGCAGGGAGCTAGAGGATTGCTGCCGATGAAGCTGAAGAGCTGTTGCCGATGAGACAGGCCAGAGATTAGAAGATTGTTGCCGATACCAGAGAGTGTGCCGATGGAAAGATAACTTCATCCTGACAAAAACGGATAGAGGATTGGCATCATGAGAGCTTATGATTTTTGTAGTGTAGTCTAAGTCCAGATCCTATACAAGTTTTATTTCTTTCCTTTAGAGATAGAGTTTGTATAAGGAATAAGTTTATTTTTCTATATTTAAGCTTTTTGTATTCGGTTAGGATTCTTCGAATAGCAGAGTATAAATATGTGCCGAAGGGCATTGTAATGAGCATCCAAGCATCAATAAACAAATCTACTTTTTATCGCAATTTACTTCTACCAGCACTTTACTTTTCGATGACTTCGTCAAGTATTTTCTCTTCTTCAACGAGTTCTTTCAAGATTCGACGGGCTGCATCAACTTGATCTCCGGTGACCTTGCAAGTTCCGCGTCTATCGAGCACGATTCAGGCTTTGACTTCCGAGCGTATCACTGTCGTCTCGTCTGATCTGTTCAAAAGTTATCAAATATATTCTGAGCTTTGACGTCCGGGCGCATCGCTGTCGTCTCGTTTGGTTTTTATTCAAGTTATCATCCTTGTCGATTAACAGGTCAAATCGACTGGCATGCTTCGGATATCGAATTTGGGTATTAGCCCGGTGTGTTTGCAGATAGAACTTTGCATCAACACATCTTTTGGCACGCCCGGTGGGACAAAGTCAACAGATTTATCATGAAGAACCCTGCTGATATCAATCCAGAGAACATCATCGAGATATCAGAGTCAGATCTCAAGGAGGATCAGAAGCTAGCCATGGAAAAAGATATGGAGGATTACAGGCAGCTCTGCTTGAAGTCTTTTAGCAAAAATAGGGGTGGAGAAGTAATCCAGAAGCAAGATCTGTTGTTGCCTCGGCAGGTAACTTTTGACTCCAACCCTGGTAAATTACAGGAGATGGTTAATTCTGCATTGAATCATGCTTTGATCAACCACTCCACCGTGCTTTCCAATACTGTTTACAATGTTGTTGTGCAAACATTAAGAGAAGGACAAGCACTAGGTTATGTCGGGCCAGTATATCATCAGCCGGGATCGGCATCTGTCAGTACTCCATCGGCAATTCCAGCCGTTGAGAGTATGGAAGCTCCTACTCCTCTAGTTTTATCAGGATCACCTAACATTGAAGCCACTCCAATAAGATCAGATCTAACGTCTCAGGAAAGGCAGATCACTCAATTGGGTACAGACCTATCGGCATCGGCAATGTCAGGTCCTTCAGGTCAACACAGCCAGGTTGCTGCTAATTGGTGGGGATATGGGATGCCTCCAGGACCATCTACCGCCAATTCTGGATTGCCTCAGGTGCATGATGTAGCAGGAAAGAGTCCTATGGTATCGGCTACTCTGGTCCGACCGATGACCCAGGTATCACATTATTCTACTACACCTCCTACTATACAGCCACTGTCAATGGGATTCCACGCGCCTCCGTAGCAGACATTTTATGCGAATCCATTGGCAAGTTTCCCGCCAGTGCAACAGAAGCTTTCTACTGCAGGACAACCCATAGTGCCATTTGTATCTCAATCTGGGTTACCTGCAAATCAAGGCAATTATGTTGGTTATCATCCAATCATACAAGAGCATCAATTGTCAGCGAGCTATCAGCCATCGGCAAGTCAGGTGCCGATGAGTTATAATCACAATTGGTCAGGGCAAGCGCCAGCTCAGCAACATGCTATTCAGGCAAGCTACCAGGTGATGGGGACTCAGCAGTATTGTCCACAGGTAGCTTTTCAGGATCAAACAAGACAGCCGATGAGCTTTGCTCCGCAGACTTGTGCTGTGAATATGCCGATTCCTCCAAACCAAGTACCACAAGGATACATAGAAGCATATCAACCAGCACCTCCAGCAAAGATTCAGCCAGTGCATCGGCAAGATCAAGATGCATTTTGGACCGATAAGATTACGGAAGTGATGAAAGACCAATTTGGGATTCAGCCCAAGATTAATACTTACTCTTATCGGACTCCGTACCCTCCAGCATATGACTCAATTCCTTTTCCAAATCGGTACAAGGTACCAGATTTTACTAAGTTCTCTGGACAGGATGATACATCAACAATGGAGCATATCAATCATTTCATCATCCAGTGCGGAGAAGCAGCTAACAGGGATGAATTGAAAGTTCGATTATTCTCATCTTCATTGTCTGGATTGGCATTCACATGGTTTATCTCATTGCCGTCGAATTCTATTCATACTTGGGCAGATTTGGAGAGACAGTTCCACAAGTACTTCTTTGCTGGTGTCCATGAGAAGAAGCTTACCGATTTAGTGAAATTGAGACAACGAAGTGACGAATCGGTGGAGAGATTTGTGCAAAGGGTACGAGATATGAAAAACAGATGCTACAGCTTGGTGCTTGATGATCGCCAGTTGGCTGGTTTAGCTTTTCAGGGTCTGTTGCCGCACCTCAGAGACAAATACGATTCTCAGGAGTTTGAAAGTTTAAGCCATATTGTGCAGAGGATTTCTAACCAAGGTGCTCGAGCTCCAGAACCTAGAAAGATTTGGAATAAAAAGGTGTCCTTTGTAGAAGAAGCAGAGGAATCAGATTCAGATGAAGAACCAACTATCGGCCTGGCTGAGTGGGTGAAAGGTAAGAAGCCAATATCTTGTCCTTTTGGTCAAAAGGAGCCAGAGAAGTTCACATTTGACATCACGAAGGCCAATAAAATATTTGATTTGCTGCTTCAAGAAGGTCAAATCAAGCTATCACCTAATCATGTGATCCCATCGGCAGAAGAGCTGAAGAAAATGAGGTACTGCAAATTTCATAATGCAACTTTGCACAGTACCAATGATTATAAAGTATTCAGGTAGCAATTGCAATCGGCTATTGAGGCCGGGAGAATTAAGTTTGATAACTCTAAAGCTCAAAGGCCGATGAAGATTGATCAGCACCCTTTCCCAGCAAACATGGTGAATGCCGTGAGCAAGACCAGAGTGTTAACATCGGCAAATGCTAAGAGGAACGCATCGGTGGATCCTAGAAATCAAGTAACCATCGATGACTTAAGAGGAAAAAGAGCAGTTGAAGAAAGCAGCAGTTCCAGAAGACCTCCTAGACCTGCTCCCTATAGAATTTCAGGTGATCGCTATCGGCAGCAACAGGAAGAGTTGCGTCGGGAAGAATGGCGTCGGCATGAAGATCATTGGAGATGCCCGTTCTTCATTTATTGCTGGGAAGAAGGCATTAAATTGCCTACTATTGATAGCTGCCCTGAGTGCAATGGTTACGATCGAGCCGATCGGACAAAAAAAAGACCGTATTATGGCGATCAGAGATGGTGCGTCAATGAGCCGATCAGAGGAAGGGCATCAGTGCATGATCGGCTGGGGGGCAGAACCAGTGTACATGAAAGGCTGGGTAGGCATGACGACTGCTTTCCGATGGATCAGGAAGAACTCGAGGTGATGGCCAATGCAAGAGTTTCCGATGAAGCAATACTCTGCAGAGATCCCAACATAAACTACCCAGATTCGAATACGAAATGTTATCAGCCTGTCTGGAAGACAAAACTTTCTCAATGGTGCCCTGAAGGTCTGACAAAAACTCAGAAGAGGAAGATGCAACGTGAGCGCAGAGAAGAAAACTCCCGTGGGGTGAAGTCTCAAGTGTGGCAACCAAAGCGCAAAGATGAAGGCCCATCGGCAGATATCAACATGGTTTTCATGTTGCCGATGGAATTCCTAGCACTTACCGATGATGAAGTGGAAGTTGTTCCTTCCGAACAAGTAGCTTAGTTGACCTTGGATCCAATGATGGCTGTTTTTGAGAAGCCTACCGATGATGAGAGACAACATCTCAAAGCTTTATTTGTCAAAGGAAGAGTTGATGGGCAGCCAGTATCCAAGATACTCATAGATGGGGGAGCTGCAATTAATATCATGCCATATGTCATGTTTCGAAGGCTTGGGAAAGGAGATCAAGATCTGGTCAAGACTAATATGAAGCTTAAAGACTTTGAAGGTAATATATCACCAGTTAAGGGAGCGCTTTGCACTGAGTTAACCATCGGCAGCAAAACATTGCCGACCACGTTCTTTGTCATCGGTGGTAAAGGTGCTTATAATCTGCTATTAGGAAGGGATTGGATTCATGCCAATTGTTGCGTTCCTTCTACAATGCACTAGTGCCTCGTACAGTGGGTGGAAGATAAGATTGAAGTAGTCCCTGGTGATTCATCTTATATAATTGCATCGGCAGAGTCAGAAACTTACGAGCGGTCCAAGTGTATATCGGGGGAAGCATGGGATTCAGAGTTTCTCAGAATTGCCGATTATGAACTGCCACCGATCCAAGCAGTCAGATCCGAAGATGAGTTATAATGGATAGGTTTGCTGATGATGGAAAATTGGGCCATGGATTTACATCGGCTGATGACTTAGTAGAAGTAGATATTGGTGATGGTGGTAGGCCAAGGCCAACTTTTGTTAGTGCTAAGTTAGACCTCCAGAGCAGAGAACAATTAATTACTTTATTGAAAAAATATAAGGATTATTTTGCTTGGGATTACACAGAGATGCCCGGGTTAGATCGATCAATTGTTGAACATCGGCTACCTATCAAACAAGGATTTCGGCCACATCAGCAGCCAGCACGCCGATGCAATCCTAAAGTGCTGCTTGATATTAAGGCTGGAATAACAAGATTAATTGAAGAAAATTTCATCCGACAATGCCAATATGCTGAATGGATTTCTAATGTGGTTCATGTCTACAAGAAGAATGGGAAACTTCGTGTCTATATTGATTTTAGGAATCTTAACAAAGCTACACCGATGGATGGCTACCCGATGCCCGTTGCCGATTTATTAATTTATGCTGCTGTTGGACATCGGATTATTAGCTTCATGGATGGAAACGCCGGATATAATCAAATCTTTATGACCGAAGAAGATATCTCCAAGACTGCCTTCAGATGTCTAGGTCATGTGGGGTTATTTGAATGGATAGTCGTGACTTTTGGTTTGAAGAATGCTGGTGCTACTTATCAGAGAGCTATGAATTACATTTTTCATGAGTACATCGGCACATTGGTTGAAATTTATATAGATGATGTGGTGGTTAAGTCTGGAGACTTCGAAAATCATCTGGTTGACTTGCAGAAGATATTGGAGTGCACAAGGAAACATGGGTTGAAAATAAATCCCAACAAGTGTGCATTTGGTGTATCGGCAGGACAATTCTTAGGCTTCATGGTGCATCAGAGGGGTATTGAAATTAGCAGGAAGTCCATTGATGCCATCAATAAAGTGATTGCTCCTACCGATAAGACCGAACTACAGTCTCTGATCGGCAAGATTAATTTTATTCGAAGATTCATATCTAATTTATCAGGAAGAATCAAAGCTTTCAGTCCATTGTTGAAGCTGAAGGCCGATCAGGAATTCGTGTGGGGAGAAGAACAGCAGTTGGCTTTAGAAGAAATTAAGAAGTATTTGGTGAATCCTCCAGTGCTAGTTCCACCTCAACACGGAGAACCCTTCAGGCTGTATTTGTCGGGTGATGATGAAGTCATTGGGTCAGCTCTAATCCAAGAGTTTGAAGGAAAAAAACATGTAATCTATTGCCTGAGCAGAAGGTTGGTGGATGTTGAGACCAGGTATTCGGCCGTTAACAGATAATGCCTTAATTTAACACAGGAGAAATATAAGCATAAGCATAACTTTTCAATGGCCGAATGCACTGTTATATGCAAAGACGATGTGGTCAAATATATGCTGTCAACGCCAATTCTAAGTGGAAGAATCGGCAAGTGGATTTTAGCGTTATCAGAGTTCGATCTGCGTTATGAATTAGCTAAGGCAGTCAAGGGGCAAGTGATGGCCGATTTTATTACTCAGCATTGTGGCATGGTAAATTCTTTAGAGATTGCTCCATGGACACTTTTCTTTAATGGTTCTACATGTGGAGAAGGAGCAGGCATCGGCATTGTGTTGATATCACCTCAGGGAAGAAATATGAATTCTCATTGCCGATTGCTACCACATCGACAAACAATCAGGTTGAATATCAGGCTGTGTTGAAAGGATTAGAGTTACTCAGGGAAGTCCGTGCCGATGCTGTTGAAATCTTTGGTGATTCAATGCTAGTTATTAATCAGCTAGCTGGAATGTATGAGTGACGAAGTGAAGTTTTAATCTCGTATTACGAAAGATGTCGATAATTATTGAAGGAGTTTAAAGATTTCCGCCTTGAACATATCTCCAGATTGCATAATGAAGAGGCTAATCGGCTAGCACAGCATGCTTCGGGCTACCAACAGATCCAGGAAGTGCTGACATCGGCAACTGACGCTGATGATTGGAGGAAGGAGATTGCCGATTACTTGAAGGATCCATCTAAGAAGGTCGAAAGGCATATAAAGTTTCAGGCTACTAAGTACGTGCTCCAAGATAATGAGTTATATTATCGAACAATGGATGGAGTTTTGCTCAAGTATCTTGGTGAAGAAGAATCAAAGAGTTTAATGGGCGAAATTCATGAAGGAGTATGCGGGGCACATCAGTCGGCTTTCAAGATGAAGTGGATGATCAGACGAAATAGATTTTACTGGCCAACAATACTCAAATATTGTTTCAAGTATTTTAAAGGGTGTCAAGAGTGTCAGAAGTTCGGTAACGTCCAAAGGGCACCCGCGTCGGCAATGAATCCCACAATTAAGCCGTGGTCGTTTCGAGGATGGGCTACTGATATCATCGGTCAAGTTTATCCACCATCAAGCAAAGAGCATAAATTCATCCTCATTGCCACTGATTACTTTACAAAATGGGTTGAGGCAGTTCCTTTGAAAAATGTGACGTCGGCCAACATGATTGATTTTGTGAAGGAGCATATTGTGTATCGGTTCGGTATTCCTCAGACCATTACGACCGATCAAGGAACCATGTTCAGTTCAGGAGAGTTTGATGAATTTGCCGATGAGATGGGAATTAAGGTTTTAAACTCTTCTCCTTATTATGCTCAAGCTAATGGTCAGGCCGAAGCATCTAATAAAGGGATTATTAAACTCATTAAGCGCAAGATTAAGGAAAATCCCAGGAGGTGGCACACGGTTTTGAACGAGGCCTTGTGGTCGTATCGAATGGCCTGTCATGGTGCTACTAAGGTGTCGCCTTATCAGTTGGTATATGGACATGACGCGGTTTTGCCTTGGGAAATAAAGACCGGTTCGAGGCGGATATTTCATCAAGATCAACTATCGACCGATGATTACAGTACACTCATGAAAGATGAGTTGGAAGATTTGGCGGGTCATCGGCTAAAGGCTTTACTCAGCATTGAAGAGAATAAGAAAAGAGTTGCTAGGTGGTATGACAAGAAGGTAAAGGTGAAGGAATTTGTCAATGGCGATCTAGTCTGGAAACTGATTTTACCGATTGGGACTAAGAATGCAAAGTTTGGCAAGTGGTCTCCTAATTAGGAAGGTCCTTATCGAGTAAATCGGTCCGTTCCTGGTAATGCTTATATCCTAGAAACTCTTGAAGGAGAAATATTTCTGAGAGCATTGAACGGTAAATATCTAAAGGAATATTATCCTAGTATTTGGATGGATGCGTGAAGAAACGGATATAATACTTGTTCAATAAGAGCGTATCAGCACTACGTTAATATGAAGTTTTACAAGTTGCCGATGCACTACTTTACCGATAGAAAAGAAGTTTACAAGTTCAGCAGTGAATGAATAGCCGATATCGCATGCAGGCGAATCTGGTTGGCTTCCTCTATTGTCCTTACATCTTCATCGGCATTGCCTTCTACTGGCTTGATTTTCTTCTTAAGGGCCAGTGTCTTGAGGGCTTGGTTGTCCCTTTCCTGCTGAAGAATCTTGATAGCGTCAGGCATTTGGGCTTTCTCTTGAGTGGCTGTATCCAGGGCTTCTTCAACCTTTTTCAGCTCCGCTAATAAAGCTTCTCTCCTTGCCGATAATTGGGAAATCTTCTCTTCCAGCTCCATACGGGAGGCTTCCAATTTGCCGATGTCTTTGTGTTTCTCATCGGCAGATTGTTTATACTTCATCATCTCTTCCTGAAGTCGTGCCTGGGTAGCTCTGTCAGCAATGCGTTGAGCAGCTTTTTGATACTGAAGTTGCCGACTCTCTAGATGTGCGCCTTGGAAGAGTGTTTCTTCAACATCGACAGGAATCTGGCCTCGGATTGCCTTGAAAGTTTCCCTGGTAGAGTCAGAATCCTGAATTAACTAAGAATTTTCCTGTTGCAGCAGGGATAGCAGTGTCTCCAGCCTAGATTTGATTTCGGATGATAAGGCTTCGAAGGTTGGGGCAGAGCTTTCTTCGTTCTCTTCATCATCAGGAATATCTCCAATAATAGAGAAAGAGAATAAGCTATCGGGGGAATCTTGCTCCTGAAAGGGAAGAGTTGTTAGCTAAAGGATATGAGAGTCGAAAAATTAACTAAGCAAGTTAACTTACTTGCTTCAAGGCAATTTCTCGCCTTTGGCTGGAGGAAGCAACCTGAGATATAATTGTCGATGGTGTTTCCTGCGTTGGTACCTCGGTTGGTTGCTGCTGCAACGCCAATGCTGATGAAGATTCTTGAACAGGTACAACTGCCGATTGGAGAACAGTTGCCGATGGGGAAGTCTGTGCAGGAACATCGGGCAATGTCTGGCAGGGTGAGGATGCCGATGATGCAACTGGAGCTAGTGTGAGCCTCGCCCGCTTTGATTGGGATTCTTCATCCGATGAAACCTTGCGCTTGTGCTGAGAAACGTCAGCACCGGATGGCTGAAGGGCATCGTCAATGGGTGGATGAGATGTCTGCGCACTTGGGGCAGTTGTCGATGCGACTACTTGATGCTGTGAGAGAAGCAGATGAGTAAAAATGCCGATACGATGGTCAGAGTTTAATTTGAGGGGTACCTCTGGAGAATCGTCAAGGACGACGAAATGTGGTGATGAAGGTGTAGCAGGTGGAGATGAAGGGTGAGTTGCCGATGAAGATTCAACAAATGTAGAACTTGCACCCTGAAATATGAGATCAGTATATCACGGCAGTTGGCACACACAGAAGAAAATAAGACAGTTACCTGGGATGTCCGTGCTGAGAGTACAGCCGTGTCCGATGGAGCAGCCATACTTCTGGTCGATTTTGATTTGGAGGAGCTCTTCTTGGAACGACCGCGGCACAGCAGAGCATCTAATGAGGGAGCTCTGTGGCCGATTATGGATATTGGGGATATCGGCCGCAGCCTTATGACTTTGCCGCTCTTGCTCAATGTTGGGATCGGGTCATCAACCTGCTGAGAAGGAGTTAGTTGCCGATAGACTGAAAAAGAGAATTGGAAGAAGTGCAGATAGTCAAACTTACTGCATCGGCAGGTATGGCATGATCAGGGTCGATGAGATTCCAATAGAAGTGAGGAGATGCGAAGAATAGTTGCTCTTTCCACTCTTGCCACCATAATTTGAAAGATTCGGTGACGAAGGAAGCCGGTGCCCAATCGGTCAGGTCAACATTAGAGGTATCAGCATCAGGAGGAAGAGTGACTATTTTGCACCAATCCATGCTGCTAGTGATAGTTTCTCTCGGCTTAATCACATCGGCAAGCAGAGTTTGATGGGCAGTTGCCCGAAAGCTAGTTGTCTTGCTACTGCCGATGGATTGTAGAACTCATATGTAGTATTGATGTTCTTTCCACTTCCAAACATATTGACCGGGATGGCACGAGGGGTGATCATTGCATTGAGGATCTCAGCGTCTTTATTCAAGGCATCATCGGCAAAGTTGAAGAGCAGATGGAACCTTGCTTCTTCATCAATATAAGGGACCCAGGCCTGGAGCTCAGGAGGAATGCCGATGTAGAGCCTTTGGAAGAAGTTTTCGATTTAGGCTCTGCTTGCCTCTGCCCCTGGAAGTACTGCCAACGCTTCTCCAAAATTAAGGGGGGGGCGTGTTGCCGATTCATCTCCTCCAAGTTGGTAATCTTCAGGGAGATCTCGAGGGAACTGCTGGGCAAATAAATCAAAGTGAAGGTACTTGTGCATATGTGCATTCAGCCACATGTTGATGAACCACCAAGGACCTCCCAGATTGTCGATGGACTTGTCTTGTAACAACCTTTGTGAAACTTGGTGGAGGAGATGATAGACTGAACCGAGAAGGTATCGGCCAAGAGGAAGTTTGACGCCATTAGCTAACATCTCTGCTGCAGATAGATGCATATTGGTTGGTCCAACTGTTCTGCCGTAGAAGATGAACTTTTCTAGCCACATATTCAGGAAAGCTGAATGCTCCCTCTGACTGACCGATCCGGATTTTTGATATTCCTTGATGTACCCAGTCCAGCCGTCGATGTTTCGGGTAGTCAGTCAATATGCAGGCTTCCTTTGGAACAGAGTGTTGTCATCGGCAGTTGATATGTCTAGGCCAGTGAGCATAAACACATCGGCAAGAGTTGGAGAGACTGGTCCATGTTTGAATATGAAGGCGTTCAAGGTGTCAGACCAGAAGTAAGAGGCAGCAATCAACATTGATTCATTCCTCTCCATATCGGCAATAGACAGTCTAATGCATTAATCTAATCTACGTTCTGCCCAATAAGCCTCCATAGGCCTGGCAACCCTCAAGTACCAGTCTTTCCATCCTTTGGTGATCTTTGGCCAGGATCGGAAAGTATCAGTCCAAAGTTCTAAATTAAAATTTTGAGCTCTGAAGGGGATGCGGTTGGTTTCTGCATTGATGATATCGGTCGGATCTGGATTCCCCATTGGGCCTAGGCAAATTATTTGGCCTCGGTACGTGGGGATGATGAGCTTATTGCAAAGTTCCTAGATTAAAAGTCAAGGAGGAAGATAAGGAGAAGTCATGGGCTATGTGGAAAAGGAGAGAAGAAGTATCAAAAGATGAATGAAGAAGAAAATTAACCTTGGGGACGTCGAAGTTGACAGCCATGGCCGCGGATGAAGCCGAGAAGAGCGAGGAATGCTAATGGAGATTGAAGACTGCCGCTGAGAATGTCACCAGTCGAGTTCGCCAGAAGACTGCTTGCTGATGTCGCCGCCGGAGAGAGAAAGTACTAGGGTTGAATCGAGAGTGAAGGATGGGCCACGGCGGAGGAAGTGTTTTATGGGCCCATTGATACAGAGTTTTTATTGCGGCGCGCGCAATGTTCGAGGGGACGTTCAGGCGGCTCGGCAGTGGGTAATCATGACTTGGAGGAAATTTCGGTGCATAAAGTATTTTATACTCAAAAATTGGGGGGCATGTGTTGACATCGTTTTTCGGTACGTGTCAGTAAGAATCGAAAACTAAGCTAATCGGCAAGGGATTGGTTATTATTTTATCTTCGGCATTGCTTTTGATGTTGCCGATGAGTGGTTGCCGGTGAAGGGTGGATTGGTCTGAGTTGTTACCGATAAGGCTGAAGAGCTGTTACCGATGAGACTGGCAGGGAGCTAGAGGATTGCTGCCGATGAAGCTGAAGAGCTGTTGCCGATGAAACAAGCCGGAGATTAGAAGATTGTTGCCGATACCAGAGAGTGTGCCGATGGAAAGATAACTTCATCATGACGGAAACGGACAGAGGATTGGCATCATGAGAGCTTATGATTTTCGTAGTGTAGTCTGAGTCCAGTTCCTATACAAGTTTTATTTCTTTCCTTTAGAGATAGAGTTCGTATAAGGAATAAGTTTATTTTTCTATATTTAAGCTTTTCGTATTCGGTTAGGATTCTTCGAATAGCAGAGTATAAATATGTGCTGAAGGGCATTGTAATGAGCATCCAAGCATCAATAAACAAATCTACTTTTTATCGCAATTTACTTCTACCAGCACTTTACTTTTCGACGACTTCGTCAAGTATTTTCTCTTTTTCAACGAGTTCTTTCAAGATTCGACGGGCTGCATCAACTTGATCTCCGGTGACCTTGTAAGTTCCGCGTCTACCGAGCACGATTCAGGCTTTGACTTCCGGGCGTATCGCTGTCATCTCGTCTGATCTGTTCAAAAGTTATCGAATATATTCTGAGCTTCGACGTCCGGGCGCATCGCTGTCGTCTCGTTCGGTTTTTATTCAAGTTATCATCCTTGTCGATTAACAGGTCAAATCGACTGGCATGCTTCGGATATCGAATTTAGGTATTAGCCTGGTGTGTTTGCAGATAGAACTTTGCATCAACAACTTTCCAAGTAAATCGTTAGCCCTGTTTTCAACAGATTGCACATATTCTTCATCAGTAGCGAAAACAGTGGGGCGATGATAATCTCTATCAGGAAACTTGTAGTCTACCCCGTGAATTTTCTTTGAATGGAAACGTAAGAACGACCATCCCTTTTGTAAAGGCCAAATTCTGGCAGCTGCATATTCTTCAACTAAATCCCTAGCACATTGCACCAAAGCTGTAGTCTTGTAAGCTTTCACAGCAAGTCTAGAAATCATAGTAGGAGAAGGAGATGGACTGATTTCAAATTTTTCACAAACCATTCGAGCAGCCATAGGATACTTTTTAATCACCTTTTTGGTCAAAGAATCCCTCTCTTCTACCATAGGGACTTTGTGATAGAACCAGTACCTTGACCAAGTTTCAGGCCACCTGTTCTTTATCGCTGGAGAGATTTGAATAGCACCATGGGCAGTCTTGAAAGTGCAGCAACCAAAGTATTTGGTCACTACTTTGCCATCAAGCGTAAAATCTTTATATTGAGTATGCAGCTCAAAAAGATCGCAGAAAGCTGCAACAACGGGGTTGGCATCCAAAGCTTTAACTGCCCAAACAAACTGGGCCAATCTAACTATCCCATTCGGAGTTAGATGATGCATCTAAATCTTGAAAGTCTTCAAGACATCTTCAAGAAAATCTTGGCAAGGGAAGCGAAGCCCAGCAGTAAAAAGATCACGAAACACAATGCATTCATCTGGCTGTGGCTCAGGATTACTCTCATCAGGGTTTGGAATCCTCACTTGATCTCGTTCGACAATCCGAAGTCAGACCAACTCATCAAGTGCACTCTTGTCGAACAAAGACTTCCCGAAGGTCAAAGTGAAACCTTCATCATTCATCACTAAGTCATCAATAGATGCATCAACATCATCGAGGTTTTCCTCATTTGAATCCGGCTGAGATTTGTCCTCTTCAACTTTGGAACTCTCTTGAGAGTGAATTTGTTCCTGTAAATCTTGCGAAGACATCTACACGAAAAAAAACAAGTTAGAAAAGTAAAAGCACAATAGCATTTCTTTAACTATCTTGGAAGCAAAACTACACAAGCACTTACCGTGTCGAAGTTGCAAGACCAACTCCGACCAAACTAGCAGTAACAAACAAGCGCAAAGAAAGCAACCCGAAATTTTCTATCTTAAACTTTCAGAGCAAGAAAAATTTTGGCAGAACTTCCCTTCTTCTGAAAACGATGGCCTCAAGGGGGATACGTCGCTATTTATAAGAAAGTTCGGTCAAGCTTAACGGCTGTTAGTCAAAATAGCCGTTACAATTCAAATTCCAAACGAAACCGATAACGGCCAACTCCAAAGTTTGGACGGCGTTTATCAGGCAAAGTTTGTAACAACTTCACGGGGGTCAGACCTTTGGAGTAGACCTTCGCCCGCGAGGGGCTGCTGTTGGGGAACAACTTTGACATGAAAACTTTATGTCCAAACTTTGGAGTAAGTTTTTGATAGAAGACACTTGGAGCACCAAAATCAACAGCGAAGTTGATATAAAAGTCTTTCCATAACTTCCATGGACTTCGCTCTCTGTGTTTTCATGTTTTAGGATGTTACGCGGAGACCACTTCGCGAGGATCGAGAAGTCTGGCGAAGTTATCAAGACAACTTCGCCTAAGGAATTGACAAAGAACTTTTCCAGGGCAAGAAATCAAGACCAGGACAAATATTGTTCAGGAAGATAATCTTGAAGTAGCGAAGTATGTTTCATCACTTCGCTACGTGTTGTTTAGACGATTTGTATAGGAAATTTGAGTTTCGGTTTGTAAGTTTTGTGTCCTGGCGAAGCCAGGGGAGTCTATAAATACCACCCGAGATGTAACTCAAAAGGCCAGAACGGAATTATATTGCAACCAGCAATTTGTTCCCCTCTTGTATGTTCGTGTGATCTCATCACCCAACAACTAGTGAGCACTTCTGGTGAGAGATTGACGAATGTTCCATGCATATCACTGGTTCGTTAATTCATGCTAGGCAAACCTTAAGTAGTCCCTCCGTCCCTTTTTAATTGTCGCTTGCGCTTCTTAAGAAACAATTGCCGACAATTATATATTAAAAATATTAATATTTATACTACATAATTAGTATCATTAGAAAGATCTTTGAATCTAGTTTTTTAACAAATTTATTTGAAGATACAAATATTGCACATATTTTCTACAAATCAAGTCAAACTTGTGGCACACACACCAACACGCACACCAACAGCGACGATTAAATAGGGACGGAGGGAGTAGCTCAGACTTGTACCTGAAACCTCTTGGCGGCTCTGACACTTTGTGGAACCTCTCTGGCAGGTGGCCAGATGATGAAGTCCAGCAACAAATATATACAACAGACACTCAGATGACATGACTTGGTTAAACATCTTCATTTTGAAATGAAATGACCTGGTTAAACATCATGTATTATGTTATCAGCAGAGTGTATACTTTTACAGTTATACTACAAATTTATGCGTGCAGGTGCAGCTATGGATTTTCAGCAGTGTCACTCTATCAGTCAGTTTACTTTGCATAATATTCTGGGTTTCTCTGAAAGAATTAAGTGAACTGCAGTATGATCATCCCATTACCCATGGTGATTGCAAATGCCTCGAGGTTTACAGTTGTTATTTACTTTTCAAATACCCATGTATACAATCAAATGAAATGGCATGGCAGAACATCCTTTATAATTGAATGAGCAAACTAGCAGAGTGTACTTGTTCTAGCGAACACTTCAAGTGGCCGATTGACGAATGTGCCATGCATATCACTGATTCCTTAATTTGTGCTAGGCAAACCTTAATTAAGGAGCTTAGACTTGGATCTTGGAGCTGGAGCTGTGGCCTATTTTGATCCTTAATCAAGGGAAGCAATTCTTATTCATTGCACTGTCATTCCCAATTTCACAAGTTGACAAACTATAAGGAGTCTATCCATTATTATTCTGAAATCAACAACACACTCAGAATCCCGAAACTGAGAACCTGAAACCTGCAAATCAGAGGCTCGCAGGCGTTGCAGCATCTCCGACGACAAAGTCCAGGACCATCACCTCGTCCAGTAGCGGCCTGACCGCGGCCTTGGCCTCCTCAACCTTACCGTCCCCTTCCACGGCGTCCAGCTCCTCCACGCTATCGAACACCGCCACCATCCCGAACTGGTACCCCTTGGCCCGGGCGGGGGAGAAGTTCTCCCCGAAGCTCACCTTGGCGCCCTTGGCGTCCCCGGCGGCCTTGGTCACCGCGGCCACTTTCTCCACGAGCTGCGCGACCTCCACGCCTTCCTTCACTTTCGCCAGCGTGAGGCGCACGGCGCTGCCAGGCGCTGCGGGGCACGGGAGCGGCGCGGCGTTGACCCAGTCGACGGCGGTGATGTCGAGCGCGTTGGGGAGGACTTGCCCTTGCACGGCGGCCACGTGCGCCGGGTGCGTCGCGTAGGTCGCCAGGTCCTCCTTGGTGGCGTAGCGGCTGTGGAGGAGGTGCGTGGGGCCCAGCGCCTCCGCGGCCGGGGACCGGAGGCGGAGCACGGGACCCGCGTGGATGTAGGCCAGGCCCGGGACGAGCGTCGCCAGCGCCTGCAGCGAGGAGACCATCGCCGCTGTGGCGCCCGAGGTCACCGCCTCCGGGCGGGCCTTGAAGAGCACGAAGTGCTCGATCGGGGTGGTGACTGCGGAGGAGGAGGATGACATGCCGGCGGCGGCGGAGGAGGAGGCGGCGGCGCGGAGGGAGGAGGTTGGGGTGAGGCGGCGGAGAGTCGGGAGGTGGAGAGGGGATGAGAAGGCTTTCAGGCAAATCATGGTTAGGTCAGCGTGACAGCGGGGAGGGTTAAAGATGCAGAGCGCGCCGGTGGTTTTTAGTGAGAGAGACAGTGACCTGACGAGGCTGGGGAGAATTTTTTTTTATTTTTAATCTTTTTTAAAGTATTTCTAAAAATAACCGCGAATTAAATTTTTTTTAAAAAAATAACCATTTTGGCGGCGCCATCATCCGTGGCGCCGCATTTCCACACTACGGCGCCATGCATGGTGGCGCCACAGGATGCTGACGTGGCGGCTTTCGGACGCGGCCTAGCCCACCCTGTGGTGCCACCATGCATGGCATGGCGCCATAGTGTGGTGCCACAGATCACGGTGCCACACTGTTCTGCTGTCTGCTCGTCTCCTTGCTCTCTGAGTCACAGTAACGTACATGTGTATTTGCTCATCTTTTTACAAGCTCATAAATCACAAGTATACAATTGCATACTTGAATTAGCCCCCCTTAATTTCTCCCCACGCTCCGCCACTGTGTACATGTTCACTGCGACAAATAAACTGGACACAAACAAGTTAGACCGGGCTTGTCTGATGGAGCGCCAGGCCTGTGGCGCCACAGGTTGTGGCGCCATGGCTGGTGGCGCCACAGGCTGTGGCGCCATGGATGGTGGCGCCAGAAGACCAAACTGCTATCAGAATTTCGTCGGGCCTGCAAGATTGTTTTCTTACATGATTGTTTCACAAATTCAACTATTTAGGTCGTATACTTCAGCCCTGGTAGGAATCCAATACGTAGCTACAACAATAATGGAATCTAGGCTTTTCAGAGACGTTACAAATAACCTTTTCAGTGAGTGCAGTAAACTTAGGTTTAGTGCAGGACCTATGTATCCTGGTTTGCGACATGCCAGTTCATGTGTTGTGCGTGTCTAAGTATGTAATCCACTACTCTATTGGTTTTACTTTGCAACAAATCAACTCCATAATATAATCAACATGGTGCATAAAAATAGATAGAAGTCCAAGACTATCAAATAGTGCACATTACAGAGATCATAGGAGTCCAAGACTACCAAATAGATAAGGAAGTACATAGCATAAGTGCATCTGAAGCATACACGCAGTGCATGGAAATATAATTAAAAAGTCTAAGGCTATACGACATTGCTCATGAATAAACGAGTCCAAGATTACAAGACATTAAACAACGAGAGGTCGTATGGCTACTGAGTGCAACGAGGCCACTTTCCCTTCCTCGGCGCGTCGGGATTCTCCTCCAACCTGCCTTTGCACGGCGCACACGCTCAAGCTTCTTCTCCTTCTCCACCCTGAACTCAGCCTCAAGCCTCCTTTCCTCCTCTTCCTTGCGCTCCTTCTCTAGAGCCTCCTCTTTGAGGCTCCTCTCACGTCTCACCTTTAGATCTGCATCAAACTCTCCACTGCTCGAAATCACATAGCAGTGGAGGAGTCTGCAACAATGACAATAGTTACTCAAAACAATCCATGCAATATGCCCCATAACTAAATAAATTAAAACACGACAAATCAATTTGCTGTGCCGCATTTTCTAAGTGACCCGAAATGCAAAATTGCTGCACATCCAATACCTCCGGTAATAGGTCTCATAATCTTCAAATATGTCTACTTTGCAAGGATTGACACAATAGCACATGGGTACTGGAACACCTTCAGTGAGCGGGTGAATGACCCAAGGATCGGGTTGACGATAGCTACAATTCAAGAAATATATTTTTAATAAGTAAAATAAAAAACAACGACTAAGACCATAAATTCTAGAGTTTTCTACATGTTGCAAAAAAAATTACAAATAGGGATTACCTTGTGTAACTAGCTTTAGCCTTACCACGTCTTGGCATCCTACCAAGTCATACAACAATAAAATTTAACAACCACACAAAGAAGGCAATATCATCTCTAGGGTTACAAAATAAATAAAATATACACCAAATTCGAGCATAAAAATGGATAAGGGGAATGAGATTACCTTGCTTGCGAAGATGAATGGATTAAATTCGAATTTCTAAGGTCAAAATCGTCTAATCAGGAGTTTGAGTTCGGGGCGGAGAGAAGAACCCGAGAGAGATGAGGGAAGAATGAAAGAAGAGAGAAGAAAGAAAGGGGGACTGGTTGCCTATACGCACCCTGTGGCGCCACAGTGTGGCGCCATGATCTGTGGCGCCACACTGTGGCGCCACCATGCGTGGCGCCACAGGGTGGGCCAGGCCCCGCCCGAAAGCCGCCACGTCAGCATCCTGTGGCGCCATCATGCATGGCGCCGTAGTGTGGAAATGCGGCGCCACGGATGGTGGCGCCGCCAAAACAGTTAGTTTTAAAAAAAATAATTCGCGGTTATTTTTGAAATTACTTTAAAAAAGGTTAAAAATAAAAAAAAATTCGCTGGGGAATGGGGTATCCGTCACCGGAGATGCTGAGTTGGTGTGCTATAAAAATGGGAGCTCGTCTTTGGCACGGTGCGGCGGCGCAGATGGTTTGGTGCGGGCAAATCGCAAATCAGCAATGTGCTGTGTGGGCGAGGCCGTGAGGACGACGTTTTGGCAGCACGTATATGCAGCTTTGTGTTTTCTATGAACGGTGGTGAGTTCGCTACAAAACCGTGGAGCAATTGCTCGTCTTTTCCAAAAGTTTGACGCAGAAGAAATTGGCGCATTGAACCATAGATAGCCTGGCGCTATATGTTGTATGTTATGTGATTGTGTCAGGAGGAGCCTGCTGCTGGTCAATGGCCAGCAATGACCTCCAACAACCGTGTGCAGAATGCCAAAGCGACCTGCAGAAACCGGCGCCTTTTGTATAATCTGAAGATACTCCAACGGTCAACATAGCCACCAGGTTGGTGAAACAGGAGCATAAAAGTGGTCGGCGGTGTCTCAAAATATCCAGTCACGTCTGCCATCAACACGGGGGACGGAACAGATGGGGCCATAAAACCTATAATCTGGTACAAGTGCAGAGAAAATTGAAACATAAGCTGTGTCGTGTAATCAAATTGTAGCCTTCAGGGTGCCGGCCTGGAACGGCCCTCTTAATACAAGGATAAGCAATGTACTTGCGTATTCAAGAAAAAAAAATGAAAACATAACCTGGTACAAGTGAGAAGAAAATGGAAACAACATATAGCTAAATGGCTCGACAATTCAGAATCGGCCATTGTTCTACACATGGGTGTCATGTGTCCAATACAAGTTATCTATTGTCCAAACTGCCAACAAGTAATTACTACTTCCTGTGGTCCCTACTGCACTTTGAAATTTCAACCCTACAACAAATTACCGTATGCACCTTTGTCTGATCTTCAACCTCTTGAAATGTCTCGTACTCTTCACACACTCCAGTATACGAAACCATTTCAGCATGCAGGTTTCTCGCCGAAATATAGTCTATAAATTTTGGTGCCAGTGAAGTATGGACTTCCTACTGCACGAAATGGTTTGCTAGAAATCTGAATGATATATACAAATCAAAGTCGAATGGGTAATTGGAGTTCGGCATAGGGGGCACTCAGGCTTCTCATTGCACCATTCCATTATGCAATTCCTGCGTGGTATTGGTATGTCATGAGTAGTCAAAGCATTCATAGGTGAATATCAGTTTATATCTGTCAAGACTCAATACATGATCAATTGTTTTGTAAAAACAACTTTTACCAGCAGAAAACATGCCCACAGGTTGTGGCAGTAGGATTTTGCCGGGTGCTAAGACAGAGGGTGCATTTGCTCTTGCCACTGGAAGCCTGAGCGTTAGACATAAAGTACGGTGTAGGCATTACACAAATCCAAGAATACAGTACAGTAAACTAAACAAGTATAGATGAAGAGTAGCGATTGAAAGCACAGTAACTCAATCTGTGATCTTTAAATGTAACATTTGTGGACTAACAGCTTGTTTCAGAGACAAATTGTTCTGCAAGTGTATAAAAAGAACTATGTGGTAGTATAAACCGGTTTCCCTCTGTAAATATTTGGTTTAGTTTATCCAGTATCATACAATTATCTAAAAGTAGTACACTACAAAGATAGACAAATACTCAAAATTTATTTGACAAAGCAAATACCTCTGAATGAGAAGCTATATCTGCAGCTTTACCACTGCGGATGTCACTGATGATATTTCCATCTTCATTTAGAACAGGGATGCCCCGACCTGGTTTAACATTTACCACGAAAAAAATAGAAACAAGTAGTTAAGTATTTGTATTACGTTATAAGCAAGTAAACTCCCATAAGATTCAGCATAAAACAAACTAAGTACAAGAGAGTGCACCTGTAGACGATGGATAGCTTCCAGATGATATTTGATTAATCGAACTAGCTATTGACGATATATTACTTCTTCGGAGTCTTTCAGCTCCGAGAATACACAACTGAATCAACAGAAAAATACCCAAGATCTGATACCTGCGAAAGGTTGTGAGCTATTTTTCATCTGTTGGTGAATTTCAATTATTCAAAAAGGAAGCTGTTTAGATGAATATGATAAAGTAATTGAGATCTGCAAATTCATTTGTTGACATGTAAATTCATGACATCCTTTGTTGTAAATAAGAAAATAGGTAGAACATTACCTAGGCCTTTGATTCATTGGCTTGCCAATGAATACATAGCGAATACCAGCGGCTCGCTTTGGCAAATGATAATACAATCCTGGAAGTATACCAAAAAAATGTCACATAGATAAAAGTATAGTACATATACATATATGTGTGAGGTAATAAATAAGAAATATTATCAGGTCCTAACAAATCAAAGTCACCACACTAGCTAAGTTTGTGGTACACTATATACCAAGAAGTTGAAGCCCACTGTTGATGCATTGCACACATGAATGCAAACCGTGGGCATGTTTTCTGCTCACAATCAGTCCATGTTTTTACCAAGCAGGATGCAAAAAGGAGAAATCTTCATTTACTCTCCCCATAACAAATCCACAATCCACTAGTCCTCAAACATATATGTATAAACTATAATTGGATCTTAATCTATTGAACACAACATACCTTCAAAATAGAACAGCATTAGATTTGTCCGGATAGCCAACTGTATAACATCTTGAGCATATGGCAGCATCTAACAACATAAAATAGATAGCATAGACATATTAGGCAAGAGAACCATTTTGTCATGCTAATACCTGTATGAGTGAATCTAGAGAGGTTCTATGATGATAAAATACAGATAAAAGTAGCAGCTAGAAAAAAAAAAATCTTACTGAAGGCCATTTCTGAAGAACCCATTGCCACAAGGCATGAACTCGGCCTCTTAAACTTGACAGAGCAGAAACACTTAAGCTTGTTGAAGGAATGCCACTATCTGTGATGGATTGTGCAATGCCACTACTAGAATTATCACTTTCAGGATGATCATCAAACTGAGATTCATTGAGTGCAATACTACGGGCAACAATTCTGGAGCTGTTAAAAACATTATAGATAGAAGAGTAAAATCTAATCAGCCATTTTCCTGAAAGAGTATAATGGTTGAAGGAGTGTGACACACTATTTGTTTCAAACCTGATTCGTTCAGCAAGATAGGGCACAGTAGTTTGGTACAAAATGAATAGGATCTGCCTTGCAGGAGTAGGTGGAAGTCCATGCAAGGTAGCAACCTGAATAGTTCAGGTACAACATGGACAGCATCAGTGAAGTAGTATAGCATTGTTGCAAATAACTTTTATGAGCCACAAACTTGTACAAGAGGGAACAGTTTTTTATTATTATATTGAGTCTCCTCTTATCATTTACTTCGTGGGATTTTTTAGTGTGTATTTACTTTCAGGTGCAAGAAGGGCGGCCCTGGTGCAGCGGTAGTGTCTTACCGTCTGTTACCGGAAGGTCCAGGGTTCGAGCCCCGGCCTCCGCACATTATGTGCGGGTATGGCTTGGCGCTGAAATCCCTTCCCCAAACCCCGCACAGCGCGGGAGCCTACGGCACTGGGTACGCCCTTTTTTTTACTTTCAGGTGCAAAGTAAATCCTCAATAAAAAGGTCAATTTACTTAACCACACTATTCGGGAATAAGTCCATCCTGGATGGAGGTAGTACTCAACACATTCTTGCTGGTGAACGGTGGATGCATGCAAGAAGAGGGAGAAATTGGGACACTCCTCTCCTCAATGGCAAATCATCCCCAAAACCATACTAGCAAGACAATTGCTCTATTGGTTGGAGTCCTAAGGGATGTGTAACTGAAGTTTAGCGGGTATAATAACCAGTTTCAGTTCAAGGGTTGTGTGGAGTGTGACTTCTACAAAAGTTTAAGGGATTAAAACTTGCCTTGTCCCATGATCTCCGTAACTGCTATGCAAAACAAAATAATAATACATGTCCAACAGATATGTACTAGAAAACTATTAGAGGCAACTTGATGAAGCATAGTAGGATTTATAAATATAAAACTACATAAAACACGACGCCGAATCAAATAGCTGAAAAGAAAGAAAATAAAAAAAAATGCTAAAGATGAAAAGGGTGCTATGACCTGAGTTATATCACAATATTCCTCGCCAAGTGTTTGCTGGCCTGAACCAGTTGTTAGCAAGTAGTAAAGGGATTGACCAAGCAATTTTATCTGTGAAAGATCAAATCAATATAAGTTACTCCCACATTTTGTTATATACTCCCCACTGAACAAATAGCAAATACTAGGGAAGAAAAATAGTACTCAAATTCATACATCATAATGCAGCTCTGTTGAATAAAACATGTCATTCAAAGCAACAGAAAGGGCCTTGCAGTTGCAGTTATTTTATAAAGCGCAATAACCACCATGCTCTACAAAGGTGACATATACTTCAAAAGTCATTTACAAACTATTGAATCGGCCCCATTTGCATCATTAAGCATGGAGTGTTAGATAAAACAACATTTGCGAGAACCGTTCCACCTCAAGAACATTAGTTGTTCACAATGTAATGCAGACTAGTTGTACTACCCATAATACCTCTTTAATTAATAAAGTTAAAAGCAATCCAGACATTTACCATATGTTTACATTTTCTAGGTACCCTCACTACAAAATGGTTACCCAAACTGAGAATTGAAAGCAATTTAACTAGGTTTTCGAAAAAAAAAAATCACATTAGTGACAACTAGATCAGAGTATGAAGTTTTCACATCTAACAAGCAAAACAACAGCCAATCCAATAGCCAAATGGTATAAACCAGCATACAAAACTGATAGGCTCCATATACTCTGGAGAATTCATCCACGGAAATGATATAAACCATTCATAATCTCCCATTGAAATGATATAAACCATCCATAATCACCCATTGGTAAAAAAAAAAAGCCCAAAACGTATTCAACAGAACAAAAATCCACGAGCGCAAATCGTATAGAGCATAGGTTCCAGTAACCGAACCAACTGCCACAGACGTAGGACATGTCAAAAGAGCCAACCAGCTCACCTCATTCTGGTAAGCAACAGCAATCCTGGTACCTATAGCATCATCGTCACAGAGCAAAACACCTCAAGTCACAGTCAATTCCACAAGGAGAAGCTAATTTTAGGCAAACTGGAGAGTGCTCGCGTACCGAAGTGGTGCCGGAACGCGTCGCGGCATGCCTCCGTGACGTGGGCAGCGTAGCTGTCGTCCTTCTCCGCCGCCCGCATGATCTCCGGCTGCGCCGCCCCGGGGAACCTCCGTGGCCGAGCGGGCGGATTGCTCCCGGCGCCGGCGCTGGAGCTGGGGCCCGCATCGCCGGCGGGGGCGCCTGCTCGCATCTCTCCTCGCCCTGCAGACTCCGTACTTACTACTCCACGCGATAGAGCTCTAGAGCGCGTGAGAGCTCCGAGGGGGAGCTTCGTGTTCGCACGCCTGCGCTGGGCCTGTCCGGGCCGGGCCGGGCCGGGTGGTTATGATGGAAGTTTTGTATAAACACCCCCTGTTCTTAGTACTACTTCGTATATAACCTTTTACTTACGCGGGCCCCGCATGCCAGTATCGGATTACCCTCTTGTGTAGTAGACGTAGCAGTACTCCGAGAGAAACCGGCGCAACCGCCATTAACCACTCGGTCCCTGGATTATTTAGGGTTCTGGGTTCTCGAGTCGGCGGCGACTGCTTTCTTTGTGGTGGAGGAAGACGATTTGGTTGGGCTGGGAGAAGGTTGAGTAGTAGATCTAAATTTAAGGAGTCGCCATGAGCCGGTCAGGGCAGCCTCCGGATCTGAAGAAGTAACCTCGCCATCCTTTCATCTCGAGCTCTATTTGTTCTGTTGCTACTTCTCTGTTTTGATGGGATTTTAACTCGTTTTTTTGGGTAAATTTCAGGTACATGGACAAGAAGCTCCAAAGTAAGTTCTTGCAGATCCTTGAGTTTTTTTAGCATTATTAGTTATGCACTGCTAGTTATTTTACATCTAGCTATTATTATGCGCCAGTACTACAGAGTTTCGGTTTAAAATTTGGGAGATAATTTTGGTGTGACTATATTAGGTTTATGTTGGTTTCATTTGTCATTCTTAACTGGCGTATGGGGATATTACGGGGCACACTTGCTGATTTCTAGTGGTCTTCACTGTGTTCCCCTTGTCTCGAGTTTATGTGTTGGTACACTTGAGTTCTACTGGTATTATGCAAGCTGGTCAACGCGCATCAGCTTGAGTTAATATCTAATAACTTTAAGTCAATTCATAAGGTTATTCAGTTTGTCAATTCATAACTAAATCCTATAGTGCCCAGATGATGTCTAACTTGAAGTCAACTAAATCCTACAGTGCCCAGATGATGTCTAGCTTGAGTTAATATCTAACTTTAAGTCGATTCAGAAAGTTATAGGACTCCGCTATTTAGAGCCTAAGGTCGATGCCCTTAGGCTTTAAATAGCGGAGTCCTACAGTGCCCAGATGATGTCTAGCTTGAGTTAATATCTAACTTTAAGTCAATTCAGAAAGTTATTCAGTTTGTTTATCTGTTTTGGATTTTGTGAAACAGATGACTTTTTTCAATGTGCAAATATTAGTGAATATAACTGTGTTCCACTGTTCAGCTTGGGGAAAAAATGTTTTTATGTGACTTAACTAATGATGATATCTTGGCTAAGCTATGGATTATTTGTCCAAATGATGCTTATTTGTCATAGTTACTCTGATAGGGCATTTGCTGTCTTGTTCTGGTTCGTAAACTCCGTATAACATCTATAAGTTACATATACAAATATTTAATATCATGTGCAGTCTGATATGCTCTTTCCATCTAATTATTGTGTTCAGGGCCCTTTTCCCTCATATATTATCGCCATTTATCTCTTGTGTTTTCTTTTATCAATAGTAATGGGCTGCTCTAAATGATGAACTTATTTGAAAAGCTATTTATTTAATTCCCAAATGAAGCTCTTTTCTGTCATAGTTAGGGCCTGGTTGGCAGGGCTCCTCCCTGGCTCCGGCTCTCCTGCCAAACGTTTTCCTGAAGGAGCTGCCCTAAACTCTAAACAACTTGTGGCTCCTCCAAAATGGCTCCACCTCCTGTGGAGGAGCCCCTCACGAGTCGTTCCAAACACCCCCTTACTCTGATAGGGCAGCTTGATGATTGGATAGACATTCTTCCCAGTTCAGTGACTCTTTGAGGGGGTGAAACAACTGGACTCACCAGTAGTCATATGAGTATATGACCAAAAAAAGAAAGAAAAGAAATGATACTTGAGAAATTGATGAAGCATTTTTGGCTCTTTGAATCTATCTCATCTGCACTTGTGCCACCTTTTGTTTGATTTAGTAGAATCCTTTTGGAGCCGATTTATCTTCTTGGTCTTAACTATTGCACTAGTGGAAGTGTGGCTTCTTTGGGTACGACAACTTACAATAGTAAAAATGACAAATTGCTGAATCATTATTCATTATATTTTCCATATTGTAGTATTGTAAATCTTCTACTTATCTTGTACGTACCTGATAAAGCTGCAGTGTTAGTATCTCATGTTTAGGCTTGGAACCGGCTTTGTATTTTGGATCTTTTTATCTTTTATAATGCAATGACGCCCAGCTCTCCTGCATATTTGAGAAAAAAAATGTTATCTCATGTTTTGCATGTTTAGGCTAAGATGCTTAAATATATGGATGATAGCACTCATAGCAGAAGTCCTACCATGCTATATATTATCAGGCACGTCCATGATTAAGAGACATGCGTAATTGGTGAATTTTGACCAAATTTTGAATGGTTGCTGCTTGTTCATGTTGTGGGTTTTCGATTTCGATACCTATTTTGGTCTGATTTCAATGTACCATCAAATCTTGCACTGGCATTATAGTTTATTTACTCACTAGCTCTCTCCTTAATTTTGGCCAGTCAAGTTGAATGCAAACCGTGTTGTCATTGGCACACTCCGTGGATTTGATCAGTTCATGAACCTGGTCATTGACAACACAGTTGAGGTCAACGGAAATGAAAAGAATGACATCGGGATGGTGGTGAGTAATTAATTGTCTTATTTTTGTCTCTATCAAATGCTCGCCTTGCAGTATATTTGGTATGGAAATACTTGTGCCAATTTGTTCTGATGGTATGATGATGTACTTACACTGAACATGTTCTGCAGGTTATCAGGGGAAACAGTGTTGTCATGATTGAAGCACTTGAACCAGTTGCCAAGGCTCAGTGAACTTTCGGTCGGATCTAGACATGCTTCAGTCATTAAGCTAGTATTAATTCAAACTGTTGTATGTCATTGGGCGTGTTTTAGCCTGAGTTCCGGCCCCCTTTATTCATCTGCAAGCTTGAGCACCTTTGTATAGTTCATTCAGCAAGATTTACACAGCTTCCTGGTGTTATTCTGCTGGGGTTTGTGCTTCGTGGTATCCTGCTAAAGAGGGTGAATTGTGATGTGTGCCTTATCTGAACAGGAATTGCTAGTTCAGTTTATCATCTGTTGCAGGATATGAGATGTCCTTTGACACGGTTATGTTATTTGCAGGAATCGGATGAGTGTCGACATACCATTTGATACTACCTTGCTCGTTTTGGTTTCTGCCTTTTAGCATTTCTAGCAATTTTCCCTCGTGACAGCTGGCCATGTTGGCATTATTACTATGTAAACGTAATTTCGAGGTTACAGTGCTTCCATGTCAATAATGTACTTCGTGGTTTGCTGATGTTGTCATCCCCTCCTTAAACGACAAATATTTGCCAGGTCATTACAGCGCTTGCATCTCCATATGTTATCCAAGTAGTTGTTCGTGGTTTTCTGATTTGCCGATGATATCCCCTCCAGCGAGAATAATACGTTGAAAATTTATTTATTTTGTTATCTTTCTCCACCCATCCAACGTAGTAGTCAATGTGTAATGTAGCATGCTGTCCGTGAATTTACCTGTAATGGAACTTAGCCTGTAGCCTTCTAAACCTGTGAAATACGTTCATCATTCCAAAATCCCTAGTAGAAAATAGATATGAAGTTCCTTGGTGGCTTTTGGATGACATGTTGAAATGAGAGATGGAAATCAGATGGGTTATGTAGGAACTCATTTTTCATCTGCACATACAAAAATCAGGGACCTCTTTGTTAGGGCTTTTGAGTGGCTTCAAACTTCAGTTCTCCTTTTTTTTTTTTTTTGATAATTCCAACTTCAATTTCAATTTCTCAGTAGCTCGAAGTACTACCCTACCCAATGGCTTCATAAGAAACGATTTGATGATTAATGATAAGTTAAATCTTTTTTATATATGCAAGAGAAGTTAATCTAATGTGGCTTCTCCTACTTTAAAGGCTCTCTATGGGCTCGCGGGTAAATCCACAATTTAGTTTTTTTTTGTTAGTTCTTTTAGAAACAACCCTCCTTGCTTTATTATCACCAGATAAACAACACGTGTACCACAAGCTAAATTGAGCTCCTCACACTTTTTTTAGCATATAGAGCTCCTCAAACTTAGGGCCTGTGTTGAGAGCTGTTGTGAGCTTTTTTTTTTCTAAACAATTATTTTCAAAGCAGCTTCATAGGTGAAGCTATTTTCCTCCGCTCTCACAAAAGCAATAGAACATGAGAGAACTAAAAATAGTAGATTTCTCTGGCTCTCTTCCTCATGTCTCTCTCATATACATGTATAAAGCTGTTGGTGAAGCTATTTTGTCAAATAACCTTTTCAAAACAGCTTAATTTCATCTAGAGAATTGTCTATGAAACCATTTTCTAAAAAAATAACTTCACTAGTGAAGCTAAGCTGTGCTAAACAAGGCCTTGCTATGCACATCAAAATTGGATTGCTTTCATCGTGAACAAAATCTACTCTGACGACGTTTTCCCTTCTTTTCTTGATCTCCAAGATTTTTTTTTTTTAGGAATTCTTGATCTCCAAGATGAAAGAACCATCCATCCATACCTTCCGAAACCACAATTAGCGCAATCAGTGGCCACTCGCAGGCTTCTCCGGCTTCAAAGCTTCGGTGGGCTTTCTTAAAAAAAAAAAGCTTTGGTGGGCGGGCCGAAGTGCGCTCATGTCCGCGCAAGCCCACCAGCCACTAGCCACCGCACAAACCCTAACCATTCTATCGTATCGTACCCTGTATATATTTGCACTCGCATTTCACGTCCTAATCTATCCTTCTCCCGTGCAGCCGCCACGCCGCGCTGCCGCCGCCGGCCTCTCCACCTTTCAATCTCCAATGGCGTCCACTCACGCAATCAGCAAGAAGCGGAAGGTGAGGCTCCTACCCGTCCCCGTGTTGATCCCTTGCTCGGCTCACGTGGCCCCATGGATTCGATGCCTCATCATGCGTCGTTTGCTCATCGGCTCGGTCGCAGTTCGTGGCGGATGGCGTGTTCTTCGCGGAGCTGAACGAGATGCTGACCCGCGAGCTCGCGGAGGACGGCTACTCCGGTGTCGAGGTCCGCGTCACTCCCATGCGCACCGAGATCATCATCCGTGCCACCCGCACCCAGAACGTCCTCGGTATGCGTTTTTCTGCAACCCCCATTCCGATTACAGCGGTGATTGCTTTGGTTTCTGGTAGCTTGGTTGCTGAAACTGTTTGTTTTTCGATCTCGTTTAGGCGAGAAGGGCCGGAGGATCAGGGAGCTGACTTCTGTGGTTCAGAAGCGCTTTAACTTCCCGGAGGGTGGCGTTGAGCTGTACGCAGAGAAGGTGAACAACCGTGGGCTCTGCGCCATCGCCCAGGCAGAGTCGCTTCGCTACAAGCTTCTTGGTGGACTCGCCGTGAGAAGGTTATGCTCTTGTGTAGTTAGTTACCTTGCATCGCACTGCTATGTTAATGTGTTAATGTCATAGCCGTTTCTGGGATGCTGTACGGTTATAGTCACTCTCACAGCAGGCTCGGCTTGTTGCTGTGCCAGACCTGTGTTCGAAGGTGACGAAATTGACCACCCCCTCCATTGCATTTTATAATTAGTGGGGGGATTTATTTCTTCCATTGCTCAAGTGTTGGAGGGATATGTTCTTATGAACTAGCTCAATTTTGGATAATAGTTTTAGTTGTGTTCTGTGTCATGTCATCTATAAAGCAAATAGGTTACCCTGTACCAACTTTGTGTCGGAAGATGACAATATCACCTGTGCCAACTGGAATTATATCTATGAGAAGCTTTTGTGATAGGCTTCTGATGAATTTCTGGTTGGCCACATTACCTATTTGTTTTTTTTTGTATGATCTGAGCTTGTTTTATTATTGATTGATAGGGGAAGCTTCAATTGTTATCGAGTCCTTTTACTAAATCGGTTTGTTTGATTTTCAGGGCATGTTATGGTGTTCTCAGGTTTGTCATGGAGAGTGGTGCTAAGGGCTGTGAGGTGTGAGCCCCACAAATCTAAATCAATCTAGTTTTAATTAGAGTTCATTCTTGATATTGAATCTCTATATTGATAGACTTTTTGTTTTCCCAGGTTATTGTAAGTGGCAAGCTCAGAGCCCAGCGTGCTAAGTCTATGAAGTTCAAGGATGGGTACATGATCTCTTCTGGTCATCCTGTCAACCTATACATCGATTCAGCTGTGAGACATGTTCTCTTGAGACAGGTTTGTTGCTTGTTATTAGATGCTATCCTGTTATGCAAACATATATAAAAAACCTCTTATTAATGCCCTAGTTGACTTGCTTTCAGGGTGTCCTTGGTATCAAGGTTAAGATTATGCTTGACTGGGATCCAAAGGGCAAGCAAGGGCCAACCATGCCTTTACCTGATCTGGTTACAATTCACGAGCCCAAGGAAGAGGATGAGTTCTTGAGGCCTCTTGTAGCCGAAATCCCAGTAGCCTGAAGTAAAAAGGTTTCAGTGGGGCCTATGGTTGTGTCCTGCCTTTTGTGTTTGTGTAATATTTATTATTAACATGTTGAAAGTAAAATGGGCTTTACTTTCCATAGTTACAAACAGTGGCAATCAATATATATATTCTTTCTGCTCCTCACTTTAGTATTTGTTTGTTTCTATATCCCTGCTCTATTATCCTGTGATTCACTTGACTAGTCTAGTAGTTTTGATCAACTATTTTTATAGTGATGGTGACTAAGCCGCAATATGCTAGTTACAGTTTACGTTTTCTGCTAGTGTGTTATTTAGACTGATGTATCAATTACAAGAACACTTTCCTTGGCAAAATTCATTAGTTGTTAATTGTTTGCCTACTGTGGTCCTGCAGGATAGTGTGTATCGGCTTTACGCAATTTTGATGCGTCTTTTTCCGAAAGTGTTTCCTGCCATATCAATATGAGGAGAATGGGCAGTTGGGTTAAGCATATCTGCTTTCTCCAACAATCATTTTCCTCTCATGTACTCAGAAACATTATTTTTTGCGTTCTATATGCTGCCATCATCTGTTTTGTCGGTCATCTTTGTTTTGATATATCCATTTCCATAGAGTTAGGTTATATGCTTCTATTTGTCTACTGTACAATTTATAGATGTCAGAACAGCAACTCTACATCCATGTTTTTCCCATCTGAACTGTCATGAGTTTTCTTCAGTTCTGCACTACTAGTTGCTCTGCAGGATAGTGTGTATCGGCTTTATGCACTTCTATGCATTTTGTGCCGAAAGTGTTTCCTGCTATATAGATCGAAGGAAAGTGGGCAGTTGGGTTAGACTTTTATCCTGTTTTCTCCAACAATCATTTTCCTCTCATGTGACTTAATACATATGTTCTTAAGACACCAGTTTCTGAATTGTTGTACATGCTTTAACTGCTTTATTTATACTGTATGAATCTAGGGAGTATGGAAATTGGTTTGTTGCATGTGCTTTTGTTTCTAGTATGCAATGCCTGTGGTTGAATTGCATGTGCAGGACTTGTCTAGACAGGCATACGAAAAATTGTGTTACTTGCCACCTGAACTTTCCTGCTAGATCAGTTTAAGAAAAATGGGCAGTTGAGTTAGGCCAGTTGTCTTATGGTTTCCTCAACAATCATTTTTCTCACATATATATGCTGGTTAAAAGCCTTTAGAAATGCAATATATATATGCTGGTTTTACTGGTAGATTCTCACATTTTGCCCGTAGTAATTCATTGGTTAAAACTTTTGCTGGCCTTTGGAAATGCTATATATGCTGGTTTTACTGGTAGATTGCTGGTTCTAGTTTAGTGGTTTTAGGTTTCTGTGCATCCTGGTGCAGGATTTTTGTATCGGCAGCATGCTGATAATTGTGCAATGTTACCGAGCGGTCCTGCGAAATTGATTCCATGGAAGATAGCCTTTTCCTCTGCATTTAGTGTTATCATTGAATGCAGTATGCTCTCCTCTGTATATGATGTTATGATTTTCTTTTTGGTTGTTTTTTTCGTTGGTGTTTCGGATTTTGTAATTCACTTGGAGTGTGTATCATTTAAGACTTGGGCTCAGTGTAGATGAGGTTC